>SJYV01012412.1:147776-178687 GCA_006410875.1 Neotragus pygmaeus | reverse complement strand
GCCACTTCATGAGAAGAGTTGACTCATTGGAAAAGATGCTGATGCTGGGAGGGATTAGAGGCAGGAGAAGGGGACAACAGAGGATGAGATGGCTGGATGGCATCACCAACTCAATGGACGTGAGTCTGAGTGAACTCCGAGAGATGGTGATGGACAGGGAGGCCTGGCGTGCTGTGAGTCATGGGGTTGCAAAGAGTTGGACACGACTGAGTGAGTGAACTGAACTGAGCTGAACTGGTCTCAGCTCAACAAGATATACAGGAAAAGCAGATAATATTGTAATATTCTAGCAGGTATGTGTGACAATGTTCTTTAGCTTCAGAACAATATATGAACTTCAAAACTGTCTCTTTGGAGCCAGTCCCACTTTAAGCAAAACACAAAATGTTCCAGTCTCCTTCGGCCCTGAAGGCTTGTGAGTAAACATCTGGTTAGGCCCATAGAGTACGACAGGAGACTCAGGGAATTCATGGCTTCCATTGGGGTTGGCCAAGAAGTTCCTTTAGGTTTTTATGTAACATCTTATGGAAAAACCCAAACAAACCTTTTGTCCAACCCAATACCAGGCCTCTCAATCTGCCTCCATTCAGCCTTTACCGGGGCATTTTAGTTAATACTATAGGATACACAAGTAAATTCTTAGGGTTTTACTGGTGGCTCAGCAGTAAAGAATCCACCTGCCAATGCAGAAGACATAAGAGATGCAGTTCGATCCCTGGGTTGGGAAGATCCCCTGGAGAAGGGAACAGCTACCCACTCCAGTATTGCCTGGGGAATCCTACGGACAGAGAAGCCTAAAATTATTATTATTATCAATTGATATAATTTTAAAGCTTTACCTGTAGTTAATACTTTTATTGTTGTTTAGTTGCTCAGTTGTGTCTGACTCTTTACGACCTCATGGACTGTAGCCCACCAGGCTCCTCTGTCCATGGGCTTTTCCAAGCAAGAGTACTGGAGTAGGTTGCCATTTCCTTCTCCAGGGGATCTTCCTGACCCAGGGATTGAACCCAGGTCTCCTGCATTGTAGGCAGACGCTTTACCATCTGAGCCACCAGGGACTTAGGGAAATACGCAAATCAAAATTCAGATTTTTAAACGCTTCGTTTTTTAACATGATAACAATATCATCAAAAACCTCTGTGAAAGTGGTTATCTGTACTCAGAGTTCGATTCCCCAGTTTTAAATTGGAGATAGCTAAAATTGAAAACATTAAGAAAAATATTATTTTCAAGTAAATCAAACCTATTCTGAACACATCATTCAGCAAAGCCACCAGGCATCAGGAAGTTGTAAGTTTCTCACTGGACATAAGGAAATAGCCAAGACGTAATCCTATATTTGATTCATTTGTATATATCACATGTATCACGTGTATACTGAGGGAATGTGGAGCTAGATACACACACATATATACGCACACATACATATACATACAGAATTCAATGGATAAGCCTTTACTGTATGTTTCCAGATGTTAAATGTGCACACAGATTAAGGCAAAAGAATGCCAGCATGCTGTTAATGATTCCACCTTGTTCCCTCTTTCAGCATTTTACTTGGCTGTGCTGGGTCTGAGTTGTGGCGTGCGGGATCTTTCATTGCAGCACACAGACTCTCTAGTTGCAGAGAACAGAGAACGCCTCGGCAAGTTGCAGCGAGAGGGCTTACCTGCCCCTCAGCATGTGGGATCTTAGTTCCTGGACCAGCGATCGAACCCACATCGCCTGCATTATAAGGCAGATTCTGAACTACTAGACCACCAGGGAACTCCCTCCACCTTGTTCTTTTTTGTTTTTTTAATTTAATTAATTTTATTTATTTTTTAATTGGAGGATAAGTGCTTTACAGACTTTTGCTGCTTTCTGTCAAACCTCAACATGAATCAGCCATAGGTGTGCATATATCCCTGGTGGAGAGGGAGATGGGAGGGACGCCCAAAAGGGAGGGGATATACCTGGTTCTTAAAACTTGGAGGCCCAAGTAAACAAGTTAGAAAAGGGAAGTAAAAAATCACCTCATAACTGCACTCTTCCCTAACGATGTAATTACAAATAAAATATCTTTGATGTCATAAAAACAAACAAAAAAAAAAGCTTTTATTTTTAAGCAAATAGAAACCATGATCTTTCAAAGTTTTCAACCCAGGCCTTTTGGAGCTTTGGCCGTGTACCCTGGGATGCACCCCCCACTGTGTGTGTCCCACCAGTGACGCCCGCAAGACAGAGGAGAGTGGCACTGCTCTGAATTTCCTGCTCTGGTTCAAGCCTTCTCTTAATTCCCCAGTGCACTGCCAAAGGAAGGCTGCAATACTCAAGTATAAGGGAATTAAATATTTGCAAAGAACACAAAGAAATCAACATAGAATGTCATGGAACCGGACAGTCTAGCATAGAGTTTAGCTGTTTTCAGCTTACAGTTCAGTAGATGGATGGCTCCCTACTCAGCCTCCAACCTGCCAAAATACCTTCTAACATCTAGCAACCTAATACTCAAACCCAGGAGAAGCTGGGAGAGCATGACGTTTCTTTTCCTAGGTGGTTAACTCCCACTCAGGGTTCAGGTTCGTGTCTGAACTTATCCACAGATGACTGGCCCTGAGACTGTCCACCTGCTTTAGGAAAGCCTCTGCACATTTATAGTGGCAGGGCTTTGAAAAGTGAAAGTGTTAGTACCTCAGTCGTGTCTGACTCTTTTCAGCCCCATGAACTCTAGCCTCCAGGTTTCTCTGTCCATGGGATTATGCAGGCAAGAATACTGGAGTGGGTTGCCATTTTCTCCTCCAGGGGATCTTCCCAACCCAGGGATCGAATCCAGGTCTCCTGCATTGCAAGCAGATTCTTTATTATCTTTACCCAACTGGAAAATAGAGTGATTTTTTTTTAAACAAAGCTTAATATACCTTAATATATATTAAGGTATAACAGGAGGGGTTGTTCTCTTACAACTTCAGATGACATTCCTTCCATGGAATATTTAAGTTTTACGTGAGATCTTTCTTGAAAAATCTGTATGCAGGTCACAAAGCAACAGTTAGAACTGGACATGGAACAACAGACTGGTTCCAAATAGGAAAAGGAGTATGTCAAGGCTGTATATTGTCACCCTGCTTATTTAACTTATATGCAGAGTAAATCATAAGAAACACTGGGCTGGATGAATCACTAGCTGGAATCAAGATTTCTGGGAGAAATATCAATAACCTCAGATATGCAGATGACACCACCCTTATGGCAGAAAGTGAAGAAGAACTAAAGAGCTTCTTGATGAAAGTGAAAGAGGAGAGTGAAAAAGTTGGTTTAAAGCTCAACATTCAGAAAACTAAGATCATGGCATCTGGTTCCATCACTTCATGGCAAATAGATGGGGAAACAGTGGAAACAGTGGCTGACTTTTTCGGGGGGCTGCAAAATCACTGCAAATGGTGACTGCAGCCATGAAATTAAGAGGCACTTACTCCTTGGAAGAAAAGCTATGACCAATCTAGACAGTATATTAAAAAGCAGAGATATTACTTTGCCAACAAAGTTCCTTCTAGTCAAGGCTATGGTTTTTCCAGTAATCATGTATGGATGTGAGAGTTGGACTGTAAAGAAAGCTGAGTGCCAAAGAATTGATGCTTTTGAACTGTGGTGTTGGAGAAGACTCTTGAGAGTCCCTTGGACTGCAAGGAGATCCAACCAGTCCATCCTAAAGGAGATCAGTCCTGGGTGTTCATTGGAAGGACTGATGTTGAAGCTGAAACTCCAATACTTTGGCCACCTGATGCGAAGAGCTGACTCATTTGAAAAGACCTGATGATGGGAAATATTGAGGGCAAAAGGAGAAGGGAACGACAGAGGATGAGATGGTTGGATTGCATCACCAGTTCAATGGACATGAGTTTGCGTAAACTCCAGGAGCTGGTGATAGATAGGGAGGCCTGGCATGCTGCAGTGCATAGGGTTGCAGAGTCAGACACGACTGAATGACTGAACTGAACTGAGATATTTAAGGAGTGAATCAGAATAAATTTAAACAAAAGTATAATTTATATCTCACAGTGAATTCCGAGCCTCATGGCATTAACATGAAAGCTAAGTAGACAAAGTAAATATAAATACAGTTTTATTATTGTCAGCATATGAATGAAATGACTGTGCTTTGAACATTTTAGATAAACACAGATAAGAGTCAGAGCACTATTTTAATCAGAGATAAATATGTAAAATTGCTCTTTCCATATACCTATGAATAATGTTTTATTTTCACAATGGTATTAATTTCCTTAAAGTCTTTGTACGTTTTACAAGGGTATTAATTTTTTAAGTGCTTATAGGCTAAACTACAGTAAAGGTAGGCATTAGATAAGCAGGCCCATGATAGCCAAGTAAACAAACTTAAAAGTAAAAAAAAAAAAAAAAGGCACAAAGACCCCAAGGGCATTTCCAGTCGGTTTTGTGGAGCAATAAACCAGTTGCCAGTCATAACCTATTTTACAGTTATTGCTACTCTCACTGCATTTTTCAACTTGAACATACACCAAATTTATCATGCAATGCTATCTAAGGACAGCTGTGGACTCTCCATTCTGCTTGGAACACTCCAGTCCGAATCCATCCTTCATTTGATCCAACAAGCCGAATCACATGACGTAAGTGGCAGTAGTAAAGGGGAAAAGAAATGGGAGAGCAAAGGGGAAGGAGGATGCATGAGTTTATGATAGAGTTGACATCTCTGTCAATATTGCTTCTTTAGCTCCAGGACAGACCATCCCCAGCAACTCTTCCATCTTTATCTGACCTTCCAATCCTCTCCTCTCCCTGTATAAAGACTAAGATACCAGATATTTGGAGGTAACAAAATGAACTTCTAAGTTACCAATGTGACCTACTTATTTGAGAGAAGTTTAAAGTGCTAGTTAGATTGTGGTGGTGGCCGTTTAGTTACTAAGTCCTGTCTGACTCTTGCAACCCTGTGGACTACAGCCCGCCAGGCTCCTCTGTCCATGGGATCTTCCAGACAAGAATACTGGAGTGAGTTGCCCTTTCCTTCTCCAGGGGATCTTCCTGATCCAGGGATCAAACCCACGTCTCCCGCACTGGCCCATAGCTAGATTGCACCAATCCGTAATTACCAATGCCAAGGTGCCTGCCTGACTAATAAGCCTGATACAGGAAGTAGACACACTTTAAAATGTCCTGTTGAACCTATCCATCCTAAGCTGCACACCTAAGCATCAATTTTACTTCTCTTTTTTTCTTGCTTCTAAAGGCATTTAATGGGACTAGTTTCCAAGTTTTACATCACTTGATAAGAGGAACCAGCACAGCAGAAAAGTTTCCCTGATAGATCATGTGGGGCTCAGTGCTTAACAGAGAGGAAGAGACTTCTTTCCTTGGACAGTTTCTAGGCCCCTGCTGTGACTGGAGAGACAGCAACAGGATCTGTATGTATACCCAGGATTATTTCTTGATCCACGAACCTGCCACCCTGAAGGACTTTGCCTTGTATCCGTTTCTTCATGTCTCAGCTGAACTGTAACAAGAATGCTGCTAGTTAAACTTAACACTGGTTGGTGTGGTCAGTTAGGTGGAGCACTGTTCCGAAGTAGAGGCTCAGACGTAGACGCCATTGCAGACACGTTGAACCGTATCACTTGTTAGTGCTCATCACGGCCCGTGAGCCTGCAGTAGGGTTGAGCCAGGACCTTTAAAATAAGGATGTATTGGTGGTAGATGTCCTCATTCTAATTTACTATTATTTCCTTATTTTGTGGTGATGGTGATAACCTACACACGTGGACCCTGTGTGTGTAGGATGTCTTTCGGTTCAAGTAACTGGAAAATAACTGAAGTTTCAGGGGAATAGAACAGCAAGTGGATGTTGGCATGAATGAAGAAGAAAGGCAGGTGGTCCTGGATGGTAGTGGGTAATACATCAAGAAACCAGATGTGAAATGGAGACAGCTGAGCTATGAGTTGAAGGTCTGTGGATTCTTTGACTACAGTAGCTTGAGCACTCGGTAGCGCCAAAGAGAATTCTTTTAACTTTACTAAGTAATAAAAAAGAAACAACTCACTCATTTCTCCCACTCCCTATGTATATGTGCATATACCACACCTTCCTTATCCATCCAACTATTGATGGATATTTAGGCTGCTCCATATCTTGGCTGGTGCTGCAGTAATTATGAAGGTGCAATGTCTTCTCTAGTTAGCATTTTCTTCAGATAGATACCCAGAAATGGAAGTGCTGGATCAGATGGTTGTTCTAGTTTAGACTTTTTGAGGAACCTCCACTGATTTCCAAAGTGGCTACACCAATTTACATTCCCACCAACAGGGCTCAAGGTTTTCCTTTTCTCCACATCGTCCCTACTGCTTGTTATTTCTTATCTTTTTGGTAACAGACATTATAAAACGTGTGAGGTGATAAACTTATTGCAATTCTGACTTACATTTCTCTGACAATTAGTAACTTTGAGTATCTTCTCACATACCTATTGTCCATCTGTATGTGAGAATAGGTATATTCACATCCTCTGCTCATTTTTTAATCAGATCATTTGTTTTATGTTACTGAGTTGCATGAGTTCTTTATATACTTTGGGAATTAGTCCTTATCAAATATCTGATTTGCAAATATTTTCTTCCATTCAGTAGACATTGCTGAGCGGAAGCTTTTGAGTTTGATGTCTTCACACTTGTTTATTTTTGCTTTTACTGCTTCTGCTTTTGGTGTCAGATTCAAAAAATCATCACCAAGACCTATGTCAGGAAGCTTACTATCTATGTTTTCTTCTAAGAGTTTAAAGGTTTCAGGTCTCACATTCCAGTCTTTAATCCATCTGTAGTTAATTTTTAGTGTATGATATAATACAGTGGTCCAGCTTCATTCTTTTGCATGTGCCTGTCCAATTTTCCCATTTATTGAAGAGACTGTCCTTTCCCCATTGTATATTCTTGCCTCCTTTGATATAAATTAATTGACCAAATGGCATGGGTTCATTTCTGGGCCCTATATTCTGTTCCACTGACCTATATGTATGCACTTATGCCAATACCAGACTGCTTTCATTGCTACAGCTTTGTAATATAGCTTGAAATCAGGGAGCATGTTGCCTCCACCTTTGCTGTTCTTCTCAAGATTCTTTTGGCAATCTAATTTAAACTGGCATCTAATTTTAAGTAAAAATGATCTCAACAAAAACTATTTGAAAGCCGTGAAATGGACTGGTGTGGGTATAAAATATTCTGGCTTTTGATTTCAAAATCACAAGTTTAAAAACCGAAAATATGTATCTTATTCATTATTTTTGCATTGATCCCACTTCCAAGCTACTCATTTCTGCCTTCAAATTGCTGTTAACACAAAACCTTGCCCAGTGGCTGTCTTAGATGAAAGATTCTATTCGTCTATAGATTAGGTGAGCCCACAAGCATCCAGAATTTAGTCATAAGCTAAATGTCTAACATACTTCCAAGTCCATAAATACATTTAACATGCTTAGCGTTTGTCCCTCAAGTTAGAAAAATCCAAACCAAAATTTAGCTGAAAGAGTATTTCACTATTCAGCAGCTTAATATATGGATATTTTGCCAAGATGTAATAGTATGACAGGAAATAAATATAATGTATATTACCTGAAATTACTTTTGGGCAATGTTTGAAGTACTCTGCACCTGTATTGCCATACTTGTTAGCAGTACCAACATCTATCCTTTTCCTTAATTTTCTAGTAATTCTAAAGTGAAGAGAGAAAGAAGAGCTTCTCATAAAACATACAATAATATTTAAAAGTATTTCTACTAATTATAAATTTTATAGAATACAAGAAAGAAAGGGTCAAAGTTCCATCTTCTGTTAAAACTCTAACAGTGGGACCTTCCCTGGTGGCTCAGATGGTAAAGAATGCGCCTGCAATGCAGGAGACCTGGGTTCGACCCCTGGGTCAGGAAGATCCGCTGGAGAAGGAAATGGCAACCCACTCCAGTATTTTGCCTAGAGAGTTCCATGGACAGAGGAGCCTGGAGGGCTATATTCCATGGGGTTGCAAAGACTCAGACACAACTGAGCGACTAACACACACACAGACTTGTCAGTTCTGGGAGACAGGCGTTTGCTTACCTGTGTCCTCAGCAGCTAACACAGACCCCGGCCCATAGCAGATGCTCAATGAATTTTTTTTTTTAATTGAAAAAAAGAAAACCTATAACAGTGAAAGAAAACCATAGTCAAGCAAAAACTGTTACTAAGATTCACAGAGGTAACCGCTTCTGCTCTGGGTAATAAAAGTAAAAGAGCAGACTATGATTCACAAAAAGAGCTGATGACCCTCATTTCCTTCCCTCGAGGCTTTCACACACATGGTAATGGGCAGCAAAGACACTGGGTGAGAAAGTGCAAGTATAACTGTGCCAGTCCTTAGGACGTGACCTGAACTGTGGCATCTTTATACGGCAGTTTATTTTTTTACTCAAGACTATGTTAATGCAACAGCATTCAGAGCCTTCCTAACTCTGCACTAGTCAGACCTTTTTTGGCATTGTACAATTGTCTATTGCCTTTACCCTAATTGGCACCAAAAAAACCCACAAAAGTTTAATCATTTGCTCACTCATTTCCCACTGAAATGACAGAATTCAGGTTTTTGCTGCCAATTTGCTCCCACCACAGTGTGTCTACAACTGTTATCACCACCTTTTTAAAATGAACCCCTTCCCCTTCTTATATGAATTATGCTGTGGCCCTGTAAATACCCATTTTTATAAACTTATAACCTAGGATCTCTAAGAAGGATGCTAGTTCTAAATCAAAGAAATTGAAATTGCTTCTTATAAGGCATTACTAGGTCTGTATTTGTAAAGTTTAAATGGTCATTAATAACTAAATTCATGCTCTTGTTTTTAACAAGTGATCACCCTTAAAATATCATTGTATATATTTTGTGACATTCTGAAGCATTAAGATAACCAGGAAATAGATATTGACCCCCTCCCCAAACACAATTCAAATTTTATAAGAGAAAGGAGAAGAAAAACAAAATACATTTCCAAGACTTGTGCTTTTAGCAAACTGTTTCCTTAACGCATCTCTCCACTAAGCAACAGTCATCAGGGGCTACTCAAGTGCATAGCCAGAGCAGTGTATCAGGACTCTTGTACGAGAAGTTGTGGCTCACGTTGCTGAAAAGGTCCCTGTGGCTCAACAGCCTGTGACATTTTCAGTCTGGTGATGTTTCACCGGAAACATCATCGTGCTGGGAAGTTCACTGCTGCCTCATGGACCTCAAGTGCTACAAACCAAGTTGTTCAGTCTTCCCATCCCAGAAACATTCTCTAGTTCACTAACTGTTACCACACCCACTTTAGCTCCTCTGCCAGGCTTCTGGACTCCGAATCATGATTCTTCTCAGCCTCCAAAGTAAAAAGAGTCCCTTAACATTACCCAAAGTCCCCAAACATGAACCTTTTGCTCAGCCTGTGACTTGCACTCACATTATACTTGCCTTGCCAAGAATATACTCATCTCTCCTGGCAAAAGACACATGCATTTTAAAGTCAGCTCGGGTCACACTTCTCAACGAGATTTCCCTTTCTTCCAGGCTCATCCTTCTGTGGGTCTACTACAGCCTTCCCGCGGGCCTTTCATACCTCATTACCAGTGTTCTCTATATGTTAAGCAAATCTCTATATGTTAAGCTTCAGTACTTTGGGGCCAAAGACCAAATCTTTACAGAATGTTTTAAATCTCTCTCAGTAACTAACATGGAACTTACCCCCTACAGTTATTGAATAAATGCCGAAAGAGAGACGGGGACTCAAGGAAAATTTTGGAGGTGATGGATAGGTAATAAATATCTCATCTTTGTGGTGAGAGCACCAAAGTGTATTCATATGTCCAAACTCATCAAATCATACACATTAAACATTCAAGGTTTTTTGAATATATATTATAGCTCAATAAGATGCTAAAAAATTTCTGCTCCATGGCAACTAAAGGTCTCTTGGATACAAAATAAATAATGGCACAAATTATTTTTTACAGCAACAAATATCATTTTTAAAAACTAAATAAATAAATGCTGATAGGTTTTCCCAGCTAGATTGTATAGTATCTGTCTTCTCAAAACCTCAGGATCATCTTTTCAATAATTTCCAAATAAGATGTTTCTCTACACTAAGTGTATCTTCGGAATGACAGCTCTGAAGACACCAGAGAGGAAAGATAATGTTGCTGTGTAGAAACAGATTTAAAGGACAACTTACCCAAGGGATTTCTGCCCTGTCACCAAAAGAGCTTTTGACTTAGATTGTCTTCAGGAGGATGTTTGCATTGCAGAGCAACCTTGGAATCTAAAGACTGCTTCCGGGTTGTTGCTGTTCAGTCGTTCTGTCACATCCAGCTCTTTGCGACCCCCATGGACCTCAGGACGCCACGCTTCCATGTCCTTCACTGTCTCCGAGTTTGCTCAAACTCATGTCCACTGATTCCATGGTGCCATCCAACCATCTCATCTTCTGTCATCCCCTCTCCTTCTGTCCTCAATCTTTCCCATCATCAGGGTCTTTTCCAATGAGTTGGCTCTTCACATCAGGTTGTCAAAGCATTAGAGCTTCAGCTTCAGCATCAGTCCTTCCAATGAACATTCAGGGTTGATTTACTTTAGGATTGACTGGCTTGATCTATTTGCAGTCCAAGGGACTCTCAAGAGACTTCTCCAGCACCACAGTTCAAAGGCATCAATTCTTTGGCGCTCAGCTTCCAGGTTAGAGGGTGGATTTGTTTTCCACCCAGGATAATAAAGACCATGGTTCCCTGATGGGCAAAGACTGGGCATTTTTTCAAGAAGCTCCTTAAAATAAGGCAGATTTCCTAAACTCAGAGGTCCTCAGCTCTGACACCAACCCACTGTGTGCAGGTGCCCGCCTTGGCCCCTCAGCACTGGCCCCTGGCAGATATGAGGACTAGGGAAGCAAGAACCTGAAGCTGCTGGCCCTAAGCTGTGGCTGTTGTTTAGTCGCTCAGTCATGTCTGACGCTTTGTGACCCCATGGACTGTAGCTCACCAGGCTCCTCTGTCCGTGGGACTTTCCAGGCAAGGATACTGGAGTGGGTTGCCATTTCCTTCTCTAGGGGATCTTCCTGACTGAGGGATGGAACCCACATCTCCTGCATTGGCAGGCAGATCCTTTGCCACTGAGCCAGCTGGGAAGCCCGTGTCCTGAGTCTCCTGACCTAGGAGCCTCCATCCTCAACTAGCATCCCTGTAACAGGGGAGGACCAGCTTGTTAGCCTGCATGTGGGGTCAGCTCGAGAACCCTTCATAGTTTTGGACAACTTCTGGATATTAACTGAAAGTGAGTGTGTTCAGTTAGGAGTTTTTAGTTTACAAAAGAAAACAGAAGTTACCACATCAAGGTCTCCACATCTCACATGCGATGCTACAGGCAAATCTCAAAATCAACGAGTGAAAAGCACACGCTCAAGGGCACGAGGATTCCAGGATTTGATCATCTGAGGCTGTGTGTGTGTGTGTGTGTGNAGAGGGTGGATTTGTTTTCCACCCAGGATAATAAAGACCATGGTTCCCTGATGGGCAAAGACTGGGCATTTTTTCAAGAAGTTCCTTAAAATAAGGCAGATTTCCTAAACTCAGAGGTCCTCAGCTCTGACACCAACCCACTGTGTGCAGGTGCCCGCCTTGGCCCCTCAGCACTGGCCCCTGGCAGATATGAGGACTAGGGAAGCAAGAACCTGAAGCTGCTGGCCCTAAGCTGTGGCTGTTGTTTAGTCGCTCAGTCATGTCTGACGCTTTGTGACCCCATGGACTGTAGCTCACCAGGCTCCTCTGTCCGTGGGACTTTCCAGGCAAGGATACTGGAGTGGGTTGCCATTTCCTTCTCTAGGGGATCTTCCTGACTCAGGGATGGAACCCACATCTCCTGCATTGGCAGGCAGATCCTTTACCACTGAGCCAGCTGGGAAGCCCGTGTCCTGAGTCTCCTGACCTAGGAGCCTCCATCCTCAACTAGCATCCCTGTAACAGGGGAGGACCAGCTTGTTAGCCTGCATGTGGGGTCAGCTCGAGAACCCTTCATAGTTTTGGACAACTTCTGGATATTAACTGAAAGTGAGTGTGTTCAGTTAGGAGTTTTTAGTTTACAAAAGAAAACAGAAGTTACCACATCAAGGTCTCCACATCTCACATGCGATGCTACAGGCAAATCTCAAAATCAACGAGTGAAAAGCACACGCTCAAGGGCACGAGGATTCCAGGATTTGATCATCTGAGGCTGTGTGTGTGTGTGTGTGTGTGTGTGCGTGCCCACTCAATCGTTTCCAAGTCATTGGGACCCCATGGACTGTAGCCCACCAGGCTCCTCTGTCCATAGAATTTTCCAGGCAAGAGTGGGTTGCCATTTCCTTCTCCACGGGATCTTCCCGACCCAGGGATCAAACTCGTATCTCTTATATCTCCTGCATTGGCAGGCAGGTTCTTTACCCACTGAGCCACCGAGGAAAGCCATCTGAGGCTCTAGGCTAAGGTAAAGTCAGAGAGAGTAGATCGGGGCTGCCTCTCACAGGAGGCATGGGTGGGAACTGAGAATAAGGTTTCTGGGGTGATGAGAATGCTCTAGATCTTCAGTGGGGTGGTTGGCACAAAAATACACACAATAGTCAAAGACATCAAACTCTACTGTAAAGAGCTGTGCATTTTAATGTATGTAAATTATGCTCAATTTAAAAAAAAAGCACTACAAATTCTAAATATCCAAACACTGAATATGTTGCATTCCCCTTTAGTGTCAGGATAGAATGATTCACAGAGACACAGAGACAATACCAGCCATTCTCATGTATACCCTTTGAATCTGCCTTTAATCGGTAGCTGCAATATAGGGATTTAAGACAATGCCTCTGGAGAAAGACTGGTTGGGTTTCAACTGCTAGCTGAGTGCTGCTGCTGCTGCTGCTAAGTCACTTCAGTCGTGTCTGACTCTGTGCCACCCCATAGACGGCAGCCCACCAGGCTCCCCCGTCCCTGGAATTCTCCAGGCAAGAACACTGGAGTGGGTTGCCATTTCCTTCTCCAGTGCATGAAAGTGAAAAGCGAAAGTGAAGTCGCTTAGTCGTGCCTGATTCTGAGCGACCCCATGGACTGCAGCCTACCAGGGTCCTCCGTCCATGGGTTTTTACTCTTGTACTGTAGTGGGATGCCATTGCTTTCTCCAGCTAGCTGAGTAGCATCAGGTAAATTCCTTAAACTCTTCATGCCTTATCTTCATCCTTTATCAGATAAATGTAAGAAACATTCCTACCTATGGTTCTGAGGACTAAATTCGGTAATATAAATAAAATATCTAGTACAGAGAATGCACCCTATAAAGATTATTTTTATTATTACAGAGAGCACAAACATTAATACAGGATTCATAGTAATTCAGGATATATCTATTAAAATAGAAGAGTAATATGCTTTTTAAATATCTAGTAAGTATAGGCTATCATTATTGGAAATATTAGGTGGAATAATTATATCGATAATAATAATACTCCCAAATTGTGTAAGTATATATATAATCTATTAAAGCCACAGATACACATCACAGTTTTTTCTAACATGTTATTTGAAGCACAGAAAGAAAAACATTATAGTCAAACAAGTGCTACTTTGGATAAATATCTCGAGGTCAGACTGATGTGTCTCATTTACCGTCTGACAACTGTACTGTTGGCATTTTTTGCCCTTTTTCCCCCTGACGGTAATATACGTAAAAGTTGAAAAGCCAGTTGTATAATATACTAATCCCAACCTTGCCTGAAGAGTTAAATTGATGACCAACCTTTTGGAAGACACAACTAAAGGAAAGATGCGAGGACAAAATCTCAGGCATGAGAGTACAGATGCCGGGAGAACGGGCGGGGATCCCTGGTGATGGAAAAGCAGTTTTACTGAAGCGACCAGGACAGAGCGGCCTGGGCCCCGCGGCCCTGCAGAGGAGAGCGAGTTCGCCACTGGTTCCCGTTCCCAGGAAAAGGGCCGGGCGCCACAGGATGGGGGGCAGAAACACCTCCGCACGCAGTGGTTCAAGATTATTCCCAAGGCTTTTAAAGGAAATATAATTCCAACTAAAAAATGATAAACAGCGTCAACAAATATAAAAAAGAAATAAAAATGTAAAAGAAATATAATTAGGAAAGGTAAAATAAGTACTTAACAATCATGATCCCGCAAATTTCTGTTTTAAAATTTGTTTTTGAATGTGTTGCTATATCATGAAGGTATTTCTAAGATTTAGAAGCCATTCTATTATTTCCAATATTTTCTATTTATTATTACATGTCTGATGTATGAGGAATTTTGCATCACTTACCTGGCATTTGGGTGGGAAGTTTGAATGTAAAAGAAAAAATAAGATGATGAAAAAAGTGAATTCCTAGGAAATAAGTCATTGGATAATAAAGGAGGAAAGAGCAGACTGGGTCACTGTTTTCAAGCCGCCCCCCCTCCCCCAGGAAAATGTTGAGGCAGAGCCATTGGTAACTACTGTGGGTTTAATTTAGAAAGTGACTCAGGCCTCAGGCAAACAAAGCCCTTTTTTTGCTTTCAAATGGTAACACCTGGATTACAACAGAAACACAACCAAGGAAGATGAGTTTCAGACTTTCAAATGAGTGGCTATTTAAGAAAAAAGCAAAAGCCCTACAATTGTTTTAGCCTCGGAGCCTTCTCGTTTTCGGGGCTGCCCTGATGGCCCAGCGGGTAAAGAATCCACTCACATTTCTTCTTTTTTTAAAGTCTGTCACATGCGCCACACAGGAAGTGGGAAAATCAGAGATTTCAATCCCTCTCAAACTACACTTTAAGAAAGAGGCAGCATTTCAGTAGAGGCTACCGCACACTTCAGTGATCCACTCTAATTGTGCAGACAACAAAATGTTATGGGGTTAAAAAAAGACATTTTCATTACAACTACGTTCATTTCTATCCAAGAAGCAGGTACACAAACCTACATATGTATATTCAATAAAGTTCACACTTCCTTTTTCTTGCCAGCCCTGAATAATCTGGGAAATTGGCTTTTAACTATTATTTGACTCCCCAAATGGAACAAAGTATTGTGCACAAAAGCGTCTACTATCAACAAAGAACTGTATATCATCTTTGAAAAAACAAAAATAAAAAAACCTTTGACTTACCTTTATTGAAAGGCTTTTTTTTTTTTTTATCCCTATGGACTTTGGAGTCAAGAAAATGAACTCTTTAATTCAGAGCAACTCTCCCAAGAACTGCCTATTGAAACTATGATCTACAAGGGGAAACTTCAAGTTTCCTACTTGCTGTTAAAAGTTACCACAGCCTCTTGAATGTAAACAGTCTGGAGAGAGGCAAGTTTTGCTCTGTGTTTCAAGGAGACAGGGATGTTTTATTGGCAAATGGTCAGTAGCTCAGAATCAAAAGGAATCGTCCAAACCTTGGTCAGAACATCCTAGATGTCTCCCTCTTTTCCCTTCCCAAATTCAAACTGGCCACTGAGGTACATGGACTCCACTTCCTCGCCAGCCCCTGTATCTGCCTTATTTTCGATTTCACCACTTCCTCTCTGGCAGTTCTTACCTTCAACCAGCTCCACGCAAAGATTTTTCCACACTATTTCCAAAATTATCAAGAGTCCAAAATAGCTTAATTGAAAGATTCACTGCAAATGGCTGATGAAAAACTAAGGACACAAGAGGGACCTAAAACAGAAGACTGTAAGACCCTCCACTCCCCTCTGTCCTCCACCTCAGTCCTCACCGTCTACCCATCCCCTATCTGAATTGCCTCTCCACTCTGAAGAAACGACAAAAACATAAACAAAACAAATTAGTGAACTTACAGATGCCCCCACACATACCGTTGAAGGATGGCCCCCAAATGGGCCCCTCTCAGAACTAACAGGACTCTAAGGGATTGTCCAGGAAACCAGGAAACCGCTACTAGTTATTCCCTTGAGCAGCCTGTGGGAAACTGAAGTTAAAATTAATGAACAACCTCGACAAATTCGTAGATACCAGACTTACACTCTGCTTTAAACTCCACTTGCTCTGGAGCCTGACAAAACCGGTAAGACTGCCAAAGAATTCTTACCAGACTCAGTTCTCCTGGATCTCAGTGCCCAGTTGAGAAAGGAAGAGAAAATCTCACAGTTTCTTCCTTTCTAAGGCCCACTGGTTATTGTTTCTTTCTCTTCCAGCAACAGCTACTGACTTCTTATTTGTCTCATTTCAGGTTCTGAGAACGTGGCCTGGGAACCATCAAACTGAGGGTCCTCGAAACATGGCCGGTCAGAAATGTAGGTTGCACTCCAGATGCAGTTAATGTCCTGATTGGCTGAGCCTTTCTTTGGCTGTCTTTGGATATGGCTCTGGATCTTGGGAGGGTGGGACCTTTTGCACATTCTTTGGGAACACTTCTTAGAATCCAACAAGTTTTTCATTACTGCCAGGAATATTTACCATTTGTCTCAACTGAAACCTGACAAGATATTAGAAAAAATCTTTTTTTTAATTTAAAATAGCTCTACATTGAGAAGTGGGCCAGACTGAAATCTGACATTCAGAGCCTAATAAGAACTTTTTTAAGGACTTCTCCCCCAAGTTAGGCTTCCCAGCGGCTCAGTGTTGAGGAATCTGCCTGCCAATGCAGGAGACTCAGGAGACGTGGGTTTGATCCCTGGGTCCAGAAGATCACTTGGAGGAGGAAATGGCAACCCACTCCAGTATTTGTGCCTGGAAGATTCCATGGACAGATGAGCCTGCCAGGTGGGCTACAGTCCATGGAGTCACAGAGTCTGACATAACCGAGCATGGGCATGCACATGTGTGCATGCACACACACACACACACACACTACTGCTACTACTACCACTACCCCTAAGCTAAGTGAAACTATGAACCCAGAAAGAAATAAAGATCTTCTGAAACAGACAGCTCTAAGTCTAGTACACAGAAATCTTTTTATTTCCACGCTAGTTGAAGAGCTTCTCCCCCGCTCCAAAGCAGCAAACAGAAGATAAGGTAGTCCGATGGGTGATCAGCTCTTTGATGTCATAGAAGTTGTAACACAATTCTTTGAGGAATTCAAAACTATTCCTTGTTTCAGAAACTGAGTTCTTAAAGGAATAGAAATGCAGCCCATGAAGCAATTCAAAGTCCACCTATCCATTTTAGCTATCCTACATCTCCCCTAAACCGGTGAAGTGAAGTCGCTCAGTTGTGTCTGACTCTTTGCAACCCCATAGACTGTAGACCACCAGGATCCTCCATCCATGGAATTTTCTAGGCAAGAGTACTGGAGTGGGTTGCCATTTTCTTATCCAGGGGATCTTCCTGACCCGGAGAACGAACCCAGGTTTCCTGCATTGCAGGCAGACGCTTTACCGTCTGAGCCACCAGGGGTAGGTATTACAAAATCCTGGATTTAGGAAACAAAAGTCCTTCTTAGAGGATCTTACATTCTTTCCCTGTGTCTTGAGATATAGTCTAACCAGTTTTCTTGAGGAACTGATGACAAATTCTTTGAAAAGCAAACTTCAAGGAGGATATTATCATAAGATGGGAGAAAAAAAGGTTAAAAGACTGGAAACTAGGCCAACCAATGTCTTTTAAAAGTGTAAAGTCATCTGAGCAGGGAACCTTAACCTACTCCGTCTGCCAGAAGCATAATTTGGGTCTAGCGTTCTTTTATAAAGCAGGGAGCCTGCCTTATAATGCCCTCAAAATAGTCTTTTTCAACTTTTAAATTTACAGTGAAGTTTTGTGTGTGTGTGTGTGTGTGTGTGTTTTAAGATTTGAAAATCCTTGCGATTTTTCCCAATAGTTCAGAATAACAGAAGGAAAAACAAGACAACGTAGGCCGAGTCCTCTCCAAAAAATGTTTAGAGACTGAAGGAAAAGACATCTGGGCAATACAATAGATATAAAGGAATGCCATCTGTTTGAGCACCAACCACATAACTCTAAGATGCATGAAGAGCCCTTGGTGGTGTCACCAGTGAAATACAAATCTTTTCTTCTTCCAAATATCAAAGCTGGGAGATGTGCTATCTCTACAAAGCAAAACCGGCTCTTCCAACAGTCACTTCTGTACCATGAGGGACCCGACACACCTCTAAAAGGTCAATCATGAGCCCGAAGGTGGCCTTCCATCTCTGATCTCAAATTTAAACTACAACTTAAAATATACTCAACATAGACCAGGACAGGAAGAGGGGAAAAGTTCGTTCAGAATCCGGATTGGGTGAAAAAATGACAAGAGGCTTGGCATGTGAGAGCTGCAACTGACCTGAGACTATTTTAATCAGCCCATGGTTTGCAGGTGCAATATTCATTGGATATCCTTTGCCACCTGATGCGAAGAGCCAACTCACTGGAAAAGATCCAGATGCCAGGAAAGATTAGAGGCAGGAGGAGGTTGGGGCGTAACAGAGAATGAGACGGCTGGATGGCATCACTGACTCAATGGACAAGAGTTTCAGCCAAGTCTGGGAGATGGTGAAGGAAGGACAGGGAAGCCTGATGTGCTGCAGTCCATGGGGTCGCAAAGAGTCGACCCGACTGAGCGACTCAACAACAGCATACACTGCAGGTGAGGAAACTGAGGACGGGAGAACGCAGGGAGGCGGCGGGTCTGCCCGTGTCGAGCGGGGGCTGGGCTCATCCTCTCCCAGTCCTGAACTTGGGCGCCTCAGCCAGCAAGTCAGCGCCTTCCGGCCGCCCAGCCCCTTTTCCTCTGAACGCCGGGGCGCCTCGGGTGAAGGCGCCGCCTGGGCGCCGGGACACACTCCGCCGTCCTCCGGCTCCGGGGGCGCACGGGGACGCGCGCGTGGTAGCCGGCCGCGGGGTGCCCCGCAAAGACACGCGCCGGCGTCAAACGCTGCCGGCCTGGCCCGCGCGTGCAGTACCGCCGCACCGCCGCTTCCGGCCACGTGGTTTCCATAGCAACGGCTGCGCCGGCCGCCAAGCCCTCCTCCCCCCAGAGACGCCCCAGGGTCGGAGGTCATCTCTGTGGCAACGGAAACGTCTGGCGGTACGGCGGCTCGGACGGGCCGCTTCCGCCGCAGTGCGTAGCCGAGCCCTGGGCGCCCCGAGGCGCGCGCGCTGTGGCCGGCCCCCAGGGCTCTGGCCGCGGGTCGCGGTGGACGAAGGCCACGCGTCGCCTGCCTGCACCCCCCCGCACTCTCTCCAGTGTTCCATCAGGGCGACTCCGAGGGGCTCGTGTCCTGGAGGCAGATCCGAACCGCTGGGGTGGCCGGGTTGGCGGTGGCAGAGAACTCTTGGGGTCCACTCGCTGCTCTGGAGGCGGGAGCTCGGCTCAGTCGACTGTGCCTTTGATGGTGGCTCCGGAGGGCGGAAGCCAAGTAGCTGAGTGTGGTTGTGGGGAAAACAGGAGTTTGCAGATGACGGCTGAAAAAACGGGAAAGAGCAAACCAGGTAGGGGCGCCTCCTTTCCCAGCAAGTGAAACTCGAGGCTGCTGGTTTAGGGGCTGTCCCCTCAAGAACAAAAGCCTGCCGCATGGGAGAGTGCCGGCTTCAGAGCAAGCTCGGAAATGAAATGAAGATTCAGATTCACTCAGCTGTTTTGCCGAATGCTTTGCTTTTTAAGGAGCATATTAAAGCTCAGAAAAGAAAACGTAGCAGGCTTCTGCAGGGGGAACCAAAGAGTGCCCTAGCACTTGCTATTTGAAGGCTGAGCGGGCCAGAACCGGTGTATGCCAGTCAGTTCAGTTCAGTCGCTCAGTTCACTTCAGTTCGTGTCCAGCTCTTTGCGACCCTGTGGACTGCAGCACCCCAGGCCTCCCAGTCCATCACCAGCTCCCGGAGCCTACTCAAGCTCATGTCCACCGAGTCCGTGATGTCCTCCAACCATGCATCCTCTGTCGTCCCCTTCTCCTGCCCTCAGTCTTTCCCAACATCAGAGTCTTTTCCAATGAGTCAGTTCTTCGCATCAGGTGGCCAAAGTATTGGAGTTTTAGCATCAGTCCTTCCAGTGAATGTTCAGGACTTAGCTCCTGGGCTTATGTGCTTAAGGAAGCTCTGAAGTTTTGAGAGTTAGCACAAGGGCATGAGAAAATGTGGGCCCCGGGGAATATTGCAAACCATGTTTCAGGATGCCCTGGGATGAACGGTCAGAAAGCCACTAATAGCTTTTTCCTTCTTTGTTTTATCATTTAGAGGTCAAATTCTGGGTTGGCACTGTTGGAAAGGAGTAAGCATCAAGTGATCTTAACCAAGTAAATCGTATGATACTGGCAGTTACAGTCCCACAGTTCACTTTCTCAAGGAACCCTGTTTTTCACTACTCATTAATTGTATTGCAAACCTGTGATCTGTCACAACCAGAGTTTTTGTCAGGGAACAGTGATAAAGGCAGTAGTGCTTGACATTTGTTAGGTGACTTTCTTAGATGGTGTTAGGTTAGACAAAAACTTCAAAGTTCCCTGTAAAACTTGTCTGCAGTATACTGCCTTTTTGCTTTCATGTTTAGGAAGGCCCTAAGAATTCCTCCGTTAAAATTCTCTACCCTTCATCATTCTTCCTTTTACTTCTGGCCAAAGCAAAAAGAGAAAAAAAAATAATAATGAGTTTGTACCAACTACAGAAATATACAGGGAAAACATCAAGACATACCTGGTCTTCAAAAGCAGAATAGCAAAAAAGTTAGTGCCTCTCTGGAGGCATATAAAGGAACTGAGAAATCTTGAGGCAATTCCCTGGCTTTCTGTCCTCAGATTCAACTCTTATAACTAAATCTAGCACATGATACACAGTCTAAAGCCCCAAGAAACACCGCACAGACTATGGCATTAGGCAGCTAGACATGTCAGTAGGTATTTCCCTGACCCACTGTCCCTCCTGGAGGTAGTACTAAGTTGGGCTCAAAGGTTTTAAGAATATAGACACAATGCAATGTCTCATTTAAAACTTAATAGAAGAGCTTCAAATGTACTGTTTAAACATCCCAACTGTTTCCCCTTAAGGCATAAGAAACTATTTTGAATAAATGCTTCCATTTTCAGACATCTACATATTTATAGAAAGCTTATGAGTCAATTGAGTGAGTTATGATGCCAGAATGTACAAAGGAGCAAAAACCAGTGATTGTCCTTGTTACCACATTTATAAAAATGCTTCACAAAAGTCCTCAATGTTTGTGTTGCTAAAATATGGAAGACTGGGTTTGAACATTTTTAAAGGAGTGGTTCCGCGTGGGAAATGTGAAATATAGAATCAGCTTTCGCACCTTCTGAAAGCAGTGCATCCTTTGAGCAAATGTGCTTGGTTATGGATGCTGCCTGTGTTGAGAATAGGCCGGACATGGGTGCAGCTAAAGTGAGCTCCATTGTTAAAACCAGGTTCAGATGATCATGCGTTTGGTTTCACACTTGTTAACTTGGATAGAAATTAAAGCAAACATAAAGCAAAAACACAACACTCCCAACAAGTCAATACTTGGAAGCCTAACAAACATTGAATTGGTTCATGAAGTGCCACTGCCTGCAAAACTCATTTTGCTACTTCAGTAACTAAAGCTTCCTGGATGGAGTCCAAGGTCAACTGATGTTATTGGGTTGGCCAGAAAGTTTGAAGTTTTTCCATAAGATCCTACAAGAAAAAAAAACCCAAATGAAATTTTTGGGCAACCGAATCCATGGAATCCCACTCTGAAGGCAAGCTTATGAGAAGAAGGGCCTGACATCTGTTTGGCGTTCCAGCCATGCAGCCTGAATCTGCTGTCTCCATGTTATATCTGCTCTGAGTTTAGAAATGCCAAGATTATGGCCCATTAGTGGCTCACCTAGCTCTACAGGAACCTAGGATGAGTCGGCAGGTGCAAGAGAAGAAGTGAAAAATGCTTACTCTTTTTTTTTTTCTTCTCCCTCTTCCTATTTTGTCACTTCCCAAAGGCATGACCTCCCCAGATGTAAAGCAATTAGCTTTAAAAGACTAACATATATTTACATGAGTAACAGTGGCACACCAGATGTTTTTGGCACCTAAAACAGCTTAGTAAATGGCAAAAGCAAAGCTGGAAGACACCCTTAAAAAGGAGGAAATAGAAAGTGACAATGACTTCTACCAAGCCCTGCTTGTTTCATCTCAAAGTTACATAGCAGAGAGAGAATGAGTTTGGAAGAAGAAACTCAAGGCCACGAGTTTGTCGATTTTCTAAATGTGCTTTGCAGAACTAAATCTAGGGCACCCGCTTCATACCCTCCTTGCTGCTAGCACTGGTCCCTGCCTGATAAAATTACCTCTGGTTACAAATTTTTCTTAAAATCTGTGCTTTCCAAAATCCATCAAGCCATGGAAATTTGTGTGTGGGAGTAGCTATACATAAGTCCCCTTCATGTTGCAAACATTCTAAGATGCATTCATTCCCATGTCCAGTCATGTTTGTTCGTGTGTCTGGTGGAGACAGTCATGTGCACGCACGCTCTACAATTGTTTGCATTTTGTGTACTTTATACAGTACTGTACAGAGTACAATAGTACAGTATCTTTATTTCAAGCCCGGGTTGTACCCAGACATCACTGGATCATTTTTCTAAGAGGGTAGGCAGAACTGAATCCAGCAAGGAACCAGAACCTGTCGAGTGTTTGTGCAGTCGAAGCTCACCCTCTGTCTCCTCTCTGGGGTCGCAAAGAGTTGGAAACGGCTCAGCAACTGAGCACACATGTGCACACTGCACACTGTGTCTATTGCTGAAAATCTTTCAGCTCCACCATCTCCTGCCTCCTCTGCCTTCTCCTGTCAGTAACTCTTCTTACCTGTTTGTTCACACAATGCCATCTCCTGTGTGCCAGCTGTGGTACTGTACTTTGTGTTTTTTATGTGTTATTTCTGTGAAAAGTACTATAAACCTATTACAGTACAATACTATATAGCTGATTGTGTTCTTGAGTACCTAGGCTAACTTTGTCAGACTTACGAATAAATTCTTGGAAGTCATTCATATGTAGGGGATTTACTATATTTGCACATCTGTGGCTTCCTTTGCCTGGTGGACAGTATGTATCTGAATAAACATCCATGACATGACCTTCCTATTTATTGCAGACTTCTTTTTTCCAACTGTATTTATTTCCTTAGCAGCCATCAGTCAAAGTTTGGTGACCTAGATTATTTCCCAAACTGGCCTGGGATACACGTTGGTCAGTCCAAACTATCAATATGAGTTTAAACAAACAGATCAAGCCCTCCTCCAGGCAAAATAAGTGCCTTGGGCTCAGTATTCCCTACTTAATGATCTGCCTAAAATACAGTCACTTTGCATGACTCATGCAGTGAAAGTTGAAGCAGGTAACATCTATTCTAAACATATAGCTATTCCTCTACTAGGAAAAAAGGAGAAAGTAGGACATTTAAGCAGAGGCATGCGCACCCACGTGTGTGTGACTGTGTGTGTCTGATAATAGCTGTATTGTGAGAGATTGGACATCTTTATGAAGACAGTAAATTTACTTTCTATCCAAGATTTCTAAGCTATTACAATTTAATTTAAAAAGCATATATTGTACAAATGCATTCTTCATGCTCTTTTCCATTTAAATTTTATATAAAGAAAAAAACAACAAGCAAAAACCTATTTAATTATCACTTATTTAAACACTAATCGGTGCCTTTTGGGTAGGTGAATAAAATGCCCTTAAGTTTATGACTCTATTATTTGCTTATTTCCACACCAACCTGGTTATATAGCAGTACTCTGACATTTCTCTCAGGAACCCCAGAGCAAACTCTGTATTGTTGATAAAGTATTGGGAATGAGCAGTAAATTATTTTATAACTTGGAAAAATTAGAAAGAAAAAGATCCTCTAATAACAAGTCTTTACAGCAAATCATGATCCTAGTA
Organism: Neotragus pygmaeus; assembly: GCA_006410875.1. Taxonomy (NCBI): domain Eukaryota; kingdom Metazoa; phylum Chordata; class Mammalia; order Artiodactyla; family Bovidae; genus Neotragus; species Neotragus pygmaeus. The sequence continues at coordinate 154,801 of SJYV01012412.1, read as the reverse complement.
CTGGTACTTGGAGGTATTCTGCCAAGCTTCTTAGTTTGAAACCAGTTAATTGTCCGCATTTGAGATGTAAGATAATCTAATAGGTAGTAGTCAATCTGTTCTTTTTGGTTTTAACAGTTAAGAAGATTTTAGTCTTTGTTTTATTTTAATTACCCAATTAACTTCTTAGTTATACTGCTATCTTGGGATCAGAACCATTTTAGGCCTCCTGTTAACAGCAGAAGGAGAAGNGCAACTCGAGGAAAACCATGAGGTTCTCCCCTCCAGTTGACATGAGGCTCTTTTTCACTGTGGTGTTTCAATGGAAATCACACCTTCCTTCTGGATACTCTAAAGGGTCCTTCACACCATTGCAGCAACTCAACAAGATCCCCAATATACCTGTCTCCACTCGAGAGGAACACTGAGGGTCCTGCAACAACTCAAAATGGACCCCCTTTCCCCCTCATCCACTCGAGGTGAGGGTTATTTCCCTGTTTCATTGGGAAAGGATTCCCGTCGCATCTCAAGAGGAGGCACTCTCAACAGAAAAGTCGACAGGAACTCCAGGGGTCGTGCCACCATTTCAAAAGACCTCCAAATGTCTCAGTCCACTCCAGAAGAACCTGATTTCCCTGCACTGCCTCGATTATCACCCAGAGTATCAACTAACACCTTGGTGAAACGTTTGACAGCCCTGTGGGAAAGCCTTGAGGGAAAGCCACAGATCCTTGTGTCAACTCAACGGGAAGCCTGATCCTGCTGCTACAGTTCGGAAGGAGAACAGACCTGCATGTCTCCATTCGGGACAAGGCCTGACTCCCCTGTGGAAACTCCAAAGGAACCTCAAGGTCCATGTCAGCTCTGGAGAGGAACCCTCAGATTCCAGCCTCAGCTCAAGATGAGGTCTTAGGACCCAGCACCGACTGGTGAGAAATCCTGAGAGGCCCTTCGNCTGACTCCCCTGTGGAAACTCCAAAGGAACCTCAAGGTCCATGTCAGCTCTGGAGAGGAACCCTCAGATTCCAGCCTCAGCTCAAGATGAGGTCTTAGGACCCAGCACCGACTGGTGAGAAATCCTGAGAGGCCCTTCGCAACTCGCATGGAGAATGGCCTTTCCTGAGGCCACAGTAGCGGGTCCTTGAGGTCCCCATCATAACTGAAGAGGAACCTGCCGCAACTCGAGAAGTACAAGGAGCTTCTCCCATCCAGGCAAGATGAGGCCCTTTTCCGCTGTGGCATCTCAAGTGAAATCACACCTTCCATCTTGAACCTTGAAAGGGTCCTTTACACCCTTGCAGCAACTCAAGAAGTTCCCCAACATACCCGTCTCCACTCGAGAGGAACAACGAGGGACCCACAACTCAGTAAGAGCCCCGTTTCCACCACCTCCACTCGAGATGAGGGTTCCATTCCCTGTTTCGTCTGGAAAGGAATCCCAGTGTTTCCTTCGCATCTCAAATGGAGGCGATCTCAACAGGAAGGTCGANTCGCTGATTCCTAGAATGTCAACGTTCACTCTTGCCATCTCTTGTTTGACCACTTCCAATTTGCCTTGATTCATGGACCTGACATTCCAGGTCCCTATGCAATATTGCTCTTTACAGCATCGGACCTTGTTTCTATCACCATTCACATCCACAGCTGGGTATTGTTTTTGCTTTGGTTTCATCCCTTCATTCTTTCTGAAATTATTTCTCCACTGATCTCCAGTAGCATATTGGACACCTACTGACCTGGGAAGTTATGTAAGTTTAGGGAACACTTTATGCCCCTTGTTCTCTTCTAGCTGGAAAAGGTCTTCACCAGTACCCTAATTAGCACCATGTTTGTTGCATTTCCTCTTCTTTCACAAAATTAATGCTTTTGTAAGAGATTTAGAGAAAAATGATCCTAGTAGAAGAATTTCATGCCTTCCTGCAGTGGCTACTTCTATTCCCCTCCTTAATGTATGTAACATTAAAAAGGAGCTTTTCTAATCATTTTAATGAGTTGGATTCATGGAGAAAAGCCTGCAAACCTGTGTGGACTCCTCTCATGTTTGCCATTTCTAGATGCATTACTCTTCCTTGCTATTGTACAGTCAAACTCTAATGCTATACCAATCTCCCTTACTAAGCTATTCTCACAATTGTTTCTGCATCCTACTNGGCGGGGGCCGCGCGGGAGGGGGAGCCCCTTCTACTCTGGTAAAGGTGATGGGGTGGCGGATACTGTGCAAGCTAATCAGAAAGTCTCGAGCAGGTTCTTGGAGCCGAGCTAGGTCTCCCCGAAGCCTGCAGCACAAGTCGGCGGAGCTCTCGGCTTCTTTTTCCTGGCAACGAACGAAGCTTCAGCTGCCTCGAGGCAAACCTTAAGCTATAAACCCTTCAATACTTCACCAAACATCGGCAACCAGATATATTAATTAAAAAAAAAAAGTTTCCTCCTCCCTCCGAGTGATGGATTGTGTCACAGCCAAGGGATGCTGACACGGGTTTGGGGGCTCAGAGACGCGGATCCAGCTGTTCCTTGTTTATCCATGCAATAGCGCTATACACTACACTGTCCTGGTCCTTTGCTGTCTCCCCTGCCTTCCTGCATAGCAGAACTGCAGATCTAGCTCAGTGAGCAACAGACAGGTTATTAGAAGGAAAAACATAACATGATGCATGTTTTGCTTACCAGTTGGGTTCTTGTTTTTCTTAAGACTCTTGCCACAAAGACACTGCAGCATATGCGTTCCTTTGCTGAAAATGTTCCAAAGAAACCACATTGATTTGGGCGAAAAGCAATCCAGCAGCTTAGACACCCTGAGAAAGAAGAGATCCTTGTGGTTGCATAATAATAATTTGAAATCAGTTCTCCTGAAGAGGGGCACCGGTTTTACCATAGGAAAAACGATGATATTCCGGATCTTCTCCCAGTTTTTTCCCCTCACGTGGTGTATTTCTTTGAGACTTCTCAGTGATTGTTTTTTTTCGGCCAGGGTGAACGATTTTATCCCCCTTGATCACCACTGGATTATTACCAAAGGGTTGGCTAAAAAATCCTTTTTCAGCGTGAAGACAAACAAAAAAGCAAAGAAATCCCAGCTGAGAGCAGAGTTAATCAAGGAGAACAGGAATGCACAAAAGATCCCCGAAGAGAAAACCATAGCCTTTTTACTTGATCGCTATGAGGATGAGTGAGTCTGCAGGAGGCTAAGCAGGATTCGTCTCACTGAGAGAAGACTGCCATTGTGTTGTCCCTAGGAGAAAAGATTTTTAAAAAAGGAAAAGGAAAAAGGAAAGAAAGAAAGAAAAAAGAAAAAAAGAAAAAGGAAAGGAAAAGGAAAAGAAAAAACCACCACCAGCACACACACACCCCGATACCACCTCCGAGTCTGACAGCCGAAGACACAGCCTCCCTTCCCTGTGTCGATTTTTTTTTTTTTTTTAAATAATCAATCGCCGGTGCTCAGTGGGATCGGATAGAACCTGCAGTTCTCAATCACCACGAAGAAAAGATGCAAGTTGAGGTGCCTGGGCAGGCTGGTCGTAGTAGGTAGACAGCGCCGCGGACCCCCTGGCTCCTGGCTCGCGCTCCGCCAGTTTCCAACAACGGTGAGCATGGGGAAAATCTCCCCTCCGGATTCCTCGCCCAGCCTCGGATGTGAGTTACAGGCATTAAAGGGAGGAGGAGTTGAAGTTTGCATTGAAAAGACTGGCTTTCCATGACGTAGCCACGTGCTTTCAGACCCGTCACCAGTGAGATGCTTGCACCCGCCCGGGGAGGGCAGTATCACTGCAGTCTCCCCGCCGGTTCCCCTCTCGAAGTAGCCCCCGCCCCGCACCACCAGCACTCAGCCCCAACCCACCATTCGACCCCCTCCCTCCTCTCCCCGGCCTGATGAGGCTTGCTGCTTGCCCTCTGAAGCCAGCTAACAGAGCCTTCTCTTTCAAAGTGAATTCTGAAAAGGAGAATTGATGATAATTAGCAAACCTTCAAAAATACATGGGATGGACCGGAGGCAGGGGTTTAAGCGGAAACAGCAGTTTAGGACCACTCCTCGGCCAACATTAGTTGCACCTAACACTTTCCAAAAACAGCCTGGAAAGCATCTAAAACCTTAAGGAAAACTCAAGTTCCTTTAGTTCTTACTTGAATCCTACTTGAAGAGCTGCTGGAAAAATATAAACTAGGCATATGACAAGTATGTACTTGCAGATACTGCCTGTTAAAAGAGCAATCACTAAGATCAGGGTGACAAGCTATACTTTGTTGAGGAGGGTCATATGTAAATGGGAATATTTCTGCCTTTTCTAGACAACCCATGATCTTCAAATACTTTTTTTGGTACAGAAAGCACTCTGCTTGATTCGCACACTAATTCATTGCTTTTTTCTGCACTCATTAATTGAACTAACATTAAATTCATCCTTATTCTGTTATCTACGCTTGTCTACAAACTTGTCACCTGCCACCACCATTTGACCTAACAAAACGGGCAAATTTTTTTCTTTTATCAAGATGTAACCCAGTTTCCTAATTTCTCAGAAAAATGAGAAGATTTAGGGCAGCGTTTTTTATTTATTTTATCTCATTTGAGAAAATATATACAAGATAATACAAACTGTTACTAAGAATCATATAACAAATTCCAGTGTACTTCCTAATCAGAATTAATACATGTTAAAATTTCATATTTGTGTGCTGAGCATTTTCAAAAAGTAAAATTCACCACTTTCACTGTTAGGCAAAGAACTTAAAGTCATGCCAGCTTATTAAGCTCTGTCTTAATTTCAAAAGATTAAAACTATTACCTCTTCTGCATGGGATATCAAGCTATCTTATAAACAAATAGATGGAGATTTATGTTGTTGGAGACTGATAGAAACTGATTTTAAAGAAATTTAACTGCTTACTTATCAGTTACTAAAATATGAAAATATAATAACTTTCCATGCTAGTATTTTCTAATATGCAAGAAGAGTTTTGAAGTGTCAAATTTGTGTCCAATATCCATAACCCTTTTGGAAAATGTCAGTTGATTTTTAAACATGGTAGAAGAAGAATTTAACTCCAGCAAATTTAAGTTAAGAAGCTTGAAAGTTAAGTGCTGATGTCCTCAACATACTTAAGGAATCATGTCATACAGTTTAAAGAAATTGCTTAAATAAAGTTGGAAAAGGTAAAGGAAGAGAGAATATATAAAAGTCTATGAATATAACGCCAAATGACTTATAAGCAACCTGAAAAAAACCTGAATAGTGGAGTTCTTTTTTTGAAAGAGGGAAAATGAGACAGCATGGCCAAATAATTAGGACAGAATTTTTGGTATCAATCAAGCAGGGTCACATAGCACATGCTGCTTTTATAATGTATCCGGTCAGGGGTACCAGAATATCCTAATATATTACCACTGGACATAGGCCAGGTGCACAGCTGGATAAAAAATAGCCCTCATCAAAGCCTTCTGAACTCACACAGCTCAAAGTTTCTGTAAAAGCTCGCCGAGTTCCCTGGGATATCTCACAATTAGAGTAAAATCTGGGGATGTGTTTGGATCTTTTTATTTGCTATTTGTGTAGAGAGAGTGTTTCTCAAAGCAGCTTTTCTTGCCTCTCCAAATTAGAATCTCTTCTACACATTGTGACAGAGAACTTGATCCCTATTAACATAGAGAATGATTGAATGACTGCCAGAAAGTTACGGTTTGTTTTGTACTGGTAGAAAACATGTTAATTCTTAGTCCCGTGACCGAAGGAGCGACATAAAAGGTGATTAATTGCGACTACTATTTACTGAGAATCTATTATGCCAGGCACTGTGTTGGTTGCTTCTCTTTGATTTTGCTGTTTAAAGCAAGGAGAAATCTTTTCTTACACTGAATGAAATTTCTATAGTTTTTCTATATTTACCAACACATTATCCATTTACATTATATAGGCTATTAATCACATGATTAGGGCTTCCCAGGGGGCACTAGTCATAAAGAACCCACCTGCCAATGCAGGAGACAGGAGACTCGGGTTTGATCCCTGGGTCAGGAGGATCCCCTTAAGAAAGAAATGGCAACCCACTCCAGTATTCTTGCCTGGAGAATCCCATGGACAGAGGAGCCTGTCAGGCTGTGGGCCACAGGGTCATAAAGAGTCTGACACAACTTAAACAACTGAACACACACGCATGCAATCTCATTATTAAACAAACAAGAAATACCAAATACTTTTGCCTGAAAAAGATTTCATAACACTAATTCAGGTCACCTTTGGTCAAAGGGAGTTTCAATTTCTAACAAGCTTTGAGGAACCCTATATAATTATTCAACTAATATTTATTGAGCATTTACGCTGTGAAAGTAACTGTAGAAGACTCCATCAGTTCAGTTCAGTCACTCAGTCATGTCCAACTCTTTGCAGTCCCGTGGACTGCAGCACGCCAGGCTTCCCTGTCCATCACTAGCTCCCAGAGCTTGCTCAGACTCATGTCCATCAAGTTGGTGATGCCACCCAACTATCTCATCCTCTGTCAACCCCTTCTCTTCCTACCTTCAATCTTTCCCAGCATCAGAGTCTTTTCAAATGAGTCAGGTCTTCGCAGCTCGTGGCCAAAGTATTGAAGCTTCAGCTCCAGCATCAATTCTTCCAATGAATGTTCAGGATTGATTTCTTTTGGGATGGACTGGTTTGATCTCCTTGCAGTTCAAGGGACTCTCAAGAGTCTTCTCCAACACCACAGTTCTAAAGCATCAGTTCTTCAGCACTCAGCCTTCTTTATGGTCCAACTCTCACATCCATACATGACCACAGGAAAAACCATAGCTTTGACTAGACAGACCTTTGTCAGTGAAGCAATGTCTCTGCTTTTTAATATGCTGTCTTGGTTGGTCATAGCATTTCTTCCAAGAAGCAAGCATCTTTTAATTTCATGGCTGCAGTCACCATCTGCAGTGGTTTTGGAGCCCAAGAAAATAAAGTCTGTCACTGTTTCCATTGTTTCCCCATCTATTTGCCATGAGATGGTAGGACCAGATGCCATGACTTGGTTTTTTGAATGTTGAGTTTTAAGCTAGCTTTTTCTCT
>SJYV01012412.1:128994-142311 GCA_006410875.1 Neotragus pygmaeus | reverse complement strand
TCAGAAAATGAAGATCATGGCATCTGGGCCCATCATTTCATGGGAAATAGATGGGGAAACAGTGGAAACTGTCAGACTTTATTTTTGGGGCTCCAAAATCACTGCAGATGGTGACTGCAGCCATGAAATTAAAAGCCGCTTACTCCTGGGAAGAAAAGTTATGACCAACCTAGATAGCATATTCAAAAGCAGAGACATTACTTTGCCGACTAAGGTCCGTCTAGTCAAGGCTATGGTTTTTCCTGTGGTCACGTATGGATGTGAGAGTTGGACTGTGAAGAAAGTTGAGCACCGAAGAACTGATGCTTTTGAATTGTGGTGTTGGAGAAGACTCTTGAGAATCCCTTGGACTGCAAGGAGATCCTACCTGTCCATTCTGAAGGAGATCAGCCCTGGGATTTCTTTGGAAGGAATGATGCTAAAGCTGAAACTCCAGTACTTCAGCCACCTCATGAGAAGAGTTGACTCATTGGAAAAGACTCTGATGCTGGGAGGAATTGGGGGCAGGAGGAGAAGGGGACGACAGAGGATGAGATGGCTGGATGGCATCACTGACTCAATGGACGTGAGTCTGAGTGAACTCTGGGAGTTGGTGATGGACAGGGAGGCCTGGCGTGCTGCGGTTCATGGGGTCGCAAAGAGTCGGACACGACTGAGCGACTGAACTGAACTGAACGGATAGTTCACTTTATAAAGTGAGAATAATTTCAGGACAAGGTTAACAGTATTGAATATGAACCTGAAGGGAAGAGGAAAGTGCCTCATTCTCAGCTTTTCCATTAGTTTTAAGGGCCCAGTTCCCACATGAAGACACTTTGCAAGTGGAATACCTCAGATGGCTTCAGTTTTCCTGACTGACTTCAGAGGGACATGTTGTTCTCTCTGCCTCGAGCCCAGTTGTTGCTATTCTTGCTTGTTTTAGTGGCTAAATTATGTTGAACTGTAGACCTCTAGGCTCTTCTGTCCATGGGGTTTCCCAAGCAAAAATACTAGAGCGGGTTGCCATTCCCTTCTCCAAAGGAATCTTCCTGACCCAGGGATGGAACCCTAGCCTCCTGCATTGGCAGACAGATTCTTTACCACTGAGCCACCAGGGAAGCCCGTAGATTCCAGAAACTCGGTACCTTATTGATAAAGAATCCCCTTAGACCTTGTGATGGTAAACAATAATACCCCCAAATCCAGTGTTATAATACAACCTTCAACCCAATATATACGTGTTTTATTACACACTCTTATCATGTAAGCATATTTCCTCGCACAAATGTTTGCTGAAAACCCAACTCAACAGGCTACTTTTTAGAGAAAATCAAGTTGACTCCATAGCACATTTTACTCTGAATTGAATATCTGAAAATGACTTGGTTGGGCTTCTCTCTCATATTTCCTCAAAAAAGTGGTTTAAAAAATTATATTCAATGCTCACATAAGAAAATGTGAATTTTCTTATGTGTATGGAATTATTTTGCCCACAAACAAAAAGTTCCTGTCATTAAATTAACATGTATCATTCATGCAATTCCAAAAAAAAAAAGTGTCACATATTCTAACATTTTGGTTACAAAGTCAATGAAGAAAAATGCCAACTCAGAGAGAATTTACATTCCAAAATATAAATGGCACAAGTCTATTTGATCATAAATTTCCAGAAATTAAAAATTAAGGCTATTTAACTCACTTAATATGATACCCTAATAATCTTAAATGTATGTCTAGCTAATAGTTTGTGTCCTGAATTTCCACATAAACTTAGATTCTGAAGATTTGAGGGGGAAAAGTCCCATTTCTTTGTTCATGTCAACCAACAGCCTCATGAACATTTACAATATTGTAAATTTAAGTGCACATAATTGAATTCCTGCCCAAGAAGGTGTGAAAAATGTTTAAGATATTGTGTTTGAACACTGACTTGATTTAAAGTATTGTTGGTCTCTGGACAACAATGCATTTTACTTTATTATTTGTTTGAATGAGATAAATAATAGAATGCACACACATGTATAAAGGCTCGAGATAATTACTACTTAACATTGACTTTGTTTTTTAAAAATAAACATCGTAATGAACAGTATGTAAGTAATTAGTCAAGCACATCATGGCCAGTATTTCAGATTATATTTAAGGAATTTACAATTAGGATAAAATCAGAATAAAAATATACACAAATCATATTGCAACTTCAATATCAACCACTTTCTCTTAGCAGATATTTCTCAAGCTCTGCTACACATTAGCATATTCTTGTTTGTTTGTTTTTAACTTTTTAAATTAATTTACATTTTAAATAGGCATTCCCAAGTGTTTGGATGTGTGTAAATTTCCATTAGTAAATTGAATCTGATATTATTCCATTAAGGCAACACTTTTAAGTAATAAGATTTTCAAATATACTTAGGTAATATAAGGCAGGAAGTATGATATTGAATGCAGAGGCATATGAAATAGTGTTATAGTAAACTTCAAGTTACTAAATATGTTTTTCTGATAATAGGCATAACATCTTTATAACAGTGTGAACGTTTAGCAACAATGTGCAAAATCTCAAGTCAAGAAGCAAAATCTCAAGTCAAATCTGGGAGAAAAAACAAACAAACAAAAAATCCTATCATGTTTTCATTTCATTTCCCACAACACAGAGGAAAAGGCCACTGCTTGCAGCAAAACATTGTCATTTAATTTTTGAACACTGGAAACTCAAAGGCAGCTAACCAAGGCGGTTTTGAGTCAGGACTAAAAGGCAAGCTGGGTTCCATTTGTCAAGCCAGGACTCAAGGCATCAGTCAAGGACATCTTCTGATTGGTTCACTCTGAGAGGCTGCCTTTTTCTCATTTGTCCTCCAAAGGTGAGGCCTTTTTCTAATTGGTCAGACCAGAGGGTATGATTTTTCTGACTGGTCAACCTAAAGGCTGCCTTTTTTCTGATTGGTCCATACAGAAAGGACTTTTTTTTTCCTGACTTGCGCAGATCTCAGAAAGCCTGGCCTTCCTGCAAACGTATCCACCAGACCAAGGAGACACTTGTTAAGTACCCATGACACCAGGGGGACCCACCTCTAGGAGGGTATGGACACATAAAACTGATCAAAAAGACAGACTTAGATTCAGAAGAAATGGTAAGTTTTGAATTCAATCCAAAGTATGAAATTCAGATAAACTGGGCCTTATTTTCTACCTTTTTCTAGTTGCTGGTGCCCAGAGAATAATGTGCCTGGTGATATTTCAAACAAATTATTTGTCATTCCTTGAAACCTGAGCACTGAACAAATATCTTCGTACCAGAGTCCATTCTCACCACTTCTCTGCTCCTGCTCTGATAGTGGTTCCGTCATGTCCAGCTGTTTTGTGACCCCATGGACTGTAGCCCTTCAGGCTCCTCTGTGGGATTTTTCAGGCAAGAATACTGGAGTGGGTTGCGTTTCCTTCTCCATGGAAATCTTCCCAACCCAGGGATGGAATTCGCATCCCCTGTGTCTCCTGCATTGGCAAGCAAATTCTTTACCACCACGCCACCTGGGAAGCCTTACTACATCTCTCCAACATATTAAATGTCAATTTCTGCAGCTGATGAATCTTTATCTCAAACATACAAAAGTCAGAAAGGTATTCAACCAAAAGCAGAGTGGACTGCTGGCCTGAATCTAATGTATTTGAGGATTACTAGTTCTATTTATTTAAAAAATATTTGCAAATCTATTCATGCATGCCTACTGATTTTTAACTCTGGCATTTAGCCAGCCAATTCATGAGAAATTTGGCCAGGTTCTAGGAGTGTCTCTAGAGAATTTCACCTTTGTCTCTGTGAGACCAGCCATTGAAAATTTGAAAGTTCAGACCGTCGGCATTAATTTTCTCTCTCTGTCTCTCTTTGCCCTCTCCTATCCCTCTCTCTCTAATGTGAAACTTGCATGAACACACACATAGACACAACTCTGTGAACTTAACTTTTCCTAAACTGACCATTCATTTTTGTCATGTTTAAAAAAGAATAGAGAAACATGGTGCTACCTGCAAAGGGAACTTTTGCGGGTGTTTCTTTAAAAACACTGGCCTTAGGGACCTGAACACGTGGTCCAGATTTAGACCACTTCTGTAAAACTGGGCTGAGTAAAATCCTATGAGATTTTGCCATTATATCACTTTTCCAAGGCCAACACCTCCTCTTACCTCCTCTCCACCATCCCCATCCACAATGGAATTATGGAAAGTGAGCAAGTTAACCAGCAAGCCATGAACAGAAGACTTCCTTAACCCTTCTCACTCCCCAGTATTATACTTGTGTAGTTAAAATTGGACTGATTTGTGAAATCATAATGTGTATTTTCATTTTAAGCTATTCTTCACAGTAACTTACAAGTTCTGTCTTTTAATTATACATCTACAGTAATTTCTACCTTTTAAATTGCTCTTCTTTTATTCTCATATTCTTTTCTTTTTATAATTATTCTCATTTAGAAGTGTTGTATTTTCAGAATATGGTGTGTTGAGCCTTCCATAGGGCCTGACATTTGGTAAATTTTTATTCTTGGGTAATTCTTGAGATTTTCCTCTTTCTCTTTGATGATCTGTGGTTTTCCCATGGTGTGCTTATGAGTGGATTTATTTTTCCTGAGCCTGCATTCTATATGGTGGAGACTCTTCAAGTCCAAAATTCTCAATCATCACCTCTTCAGATATTTATTCCTTGCCATCCTCTCCATTCTCTTTTCCTGAAAATTCAAACACAGAAATATCGATTCCTGTTCCTTTGTGTCTTGGGTTCATGATTTCTGGCTCATGGTTAACGTGTGTTGTGTTTTTATTTCTCTGCTCAAGCATCTTAAGCATGCATAGTCTCTGTCAGATGGTTCTAGAAAGTAGATGTAATATGGATGGAATTTGCATTTCAATGTTTCATATTCTTAGTGGTATTCCTTAGCACATGATTCAAATGCATGTTGGAATTTTGGCTTTCAGGTGGTGAGCAGGAAGATTTCTGTCTATGTTTTTGTTCTCCTCCTTCCTGTTCCCCTTCACTCTGCACTAACGGGGCCTCCATCCTGCACTTCTCAGGATCACAGTTCATACCAGGATTGATGGCATTGCTGGTATTCACAAGCTCCAGGGGTATTCAGGACACTGCATCCAGTTCCCAAGGGAGTCCTTGACCATGCCACCTGACTTTATCATCTATTTTCCTAAGCTCGTAACTTCCCATGTCCCTGGGGATAGCGAGAACNAAGCAATGTCTCTGCTTTTTAATATGCTGTCTTGGTTGGTCATAGCATTTCTTCCAAGAAGCAAGCATCTTTTAATTTCATGGCTGCAGTCACCATCTGCAGTGGTTTTGGAGCCCAAGAAAATAAAGTCTGTCACTGTTTCCATTGTTTCCCCATCTATTTGCCATGAGATGGTAGGACCAGATGCCATGACTTGGTTTTTTGAATGTTGAGTTTTAAGCTAGCTTTTTCTCTTTCCTCTTTCACTTTAATCAAGAGGCTCTTTAGTTCCTCTTTGTTTTCAAAACTGTATGGTGCATGCTAATTCATGAAACTAAACCAGATTTCCAGTTATGCAGTAAAGAAAACCAAGGGTGGTTTGCCTCCAGCTTAGAGATGATCCAAAGATATTCACACCCACCTGAGTTCAGACCCTTATTTAAGTTTTGTTTTGGAAGACATCAAAATATTTACTTACTCTTTGCCATGCTACATTCAAATCAATGTTAGATGATAAAAATAGTAGCTATTAGAAAGTAAATGTAAGCTTTAGAGCTAAAGAAAATANTCACACCCACCTGAGTTCAGACCCTTATTTAAGTTTTGTTTTGGAAGACATCAAAATATTTACTTACTCTTTGCCATGCTACATTCAAATCAATGTTAGATGATAAAAATAGTAGCTATTAGAAAGTAAATGTAAGCTTTAGAGCTAAAGAAAATAAGGAAAATTTCATGGTAACTGTAAAACTGGCAGGAAAACCTGTAGTATATACAAGTAGAAAAAAAAAAAGATTGTGTTATCACAAGGCTCAAGTAAAATAAACCCAGTTCTTATAATCAGGCTCACTCAAGAATTAATTTCACATTCAGCATATTATAGTAAGCAAACCTAAAAGTAAGTGTAATGACCAGAAAACAATAAAATATATATTTTAATCTTAATATACATTCTATAAACTTTCATGAGATTAGTTATCAAAAATCTTTAACTATCTTTTTCTAATTGTTCCAGTTACTCTTCTGCTTCATTCTTCCTTTTAGCTATAAAACCCCAACCCCACTACACTTTGGGGAGGGCACACGGGTATTCAAATAGAGAATATAATTCCCAGCTCCGTTGCATTTAGGCAAGGTCATGTGACTAGATTCTGACCAATGAGATATGAGCAAAAGTGCCACATTCAACTTCCTAGTCACATTCACCAAAGGAAGGTGCTTGTCTTCCACGTCTCTCTTTTCTTACCTGTGAGCAGAAAGCAGAGGTGTGAGCATCTTTGAGAACACAGACAGGAATGCACACCAGGAATGAAATAACAATATAGAAGGACCTTGGACAGAGCAGCCACACTTTTCCAGAATTACCCTCCTGACTTTTTGGATCAGTGACAGAAAAAGAAACTTTTATTTTTTGAGCCACTATATTTTTGTGTGACTTTGTTCCAGCAGCTTATCCTTTCTATTATCTTATGGACTGGCCTGATATGAATAGCAATACACCTATCTATTTGGGTTATTTACTTATATTAAAGCTGAGCGCCAAGAATTGATGCTTTTAAACTGTGGTGTTGGAGAAGACTTTTGAGAGCCCCTTGGACTGCAAGGAGATCCAACCAGTCCATCCTAAAGGAAATCAGTCCTGAATATTTACTGGAAGGACTGATGCTGAAGCTGAAAAAATTTTTGGCCACCTGCTGTGAAGAGCTGACTCATTTGAAAAGACCCTGATTCTGGGAAAGATAGAAGGCAGGAGGAGAAGGGGACAACAGAGGGTGAGATGGTTGGATGGCATCACCAACGCAATGGGCATGACTTTGAGTAAACTCTGGGAGTTGGTGATGGACAGGGAGCCCTGGCGTGCTGCAGTCCATGGGGTCGCAAAGAGTCGGACACGACTTAGCAACTGAACTGAACTAAACTTATATTAAAAGGATAGGGACTTCCGTGGCTACTTTGCACTTCCAATGCGGGGGCCACTGGGGTTTGATCACTGGTCAGGGAACTAGGATTCTGCGTGCCGTGTGGCACAGCCCAGGAACAAATATTTTTTTTAAAGACAAAGAGCACAAGTACATCACATATAACCTACGGATTGATTCGGGCTGCCACGCTTCTTTCCAATCCCTGTGGCAGCTATATACCTCTTGGCTGTTTCCTACAAGCTGCTCTTGCTGACCCTCACCACCAGTGCAAACGCCTTATTGTCAGATCTTGCTTCCCCTTGCCTCCTCTGCCCTGCTCCCTGCCCATCAGATGCAACCTATGACCGTTTAGACCTTATGACCACAACAGTAAAGGCGAAGAAAGACAGAGGGCAGAGCGACTGGAAGAAGAGTTGGTCAGAAAAAGAAGACCTGTGTGTAGCCGAGGCCCTCGGTGTCTATATGTACTTTGCAAATCTTTTTTTGGAAAAGACGATGCATTTTGTGATTTGCACACTCATTCTTTCTCTTATCAATTATTTCTCAGTCATTCTTTCTCTTACAGTTATTATCGCTTTTCAAGGAATAACGCTCTTCTTCCCATCACTGAACTAACTACTCCATAGTAACTCTTTCTTCTTCGCCCCAGGTTCCTCCAGTGACTCATGGCACAGATACCTCTGGTCACCTCTCCTGGAGCAAACGGTCTGGAAAAGGAACCGCAGTCCTTCTCTCTGCCACTTCCCAGATTCTTGGTAAAGATAGACCGACTTGAGCAGCCCAGGGTTCTCTGTCCCCATCTCTTGCTCTCTCTCTTTGGATCTGCTGGCCTTCAGAAAGCTTTCAGATCCCTCTGCTTCACTTTCTCTGCTCAGGAAGCACTTGACCAGCCTGGAAGCCCATAATCCATCTTCTAGAAGCAGGTCTGGAGACCAATCTCCCTCTGAACTCTTTAAGGGGACTTGGAGCAGACTCCTTTCACCCTTTCACATCAGTGTGCTCCAGATGGCTCTCATTTGCCAGCATCTCCATCTCTAAACCTAAGGAATTTTGTCCAAACCACAGAAGTCCCCTCTGCCTAGGCAATCACAGAAGTAGCATATCCTAGGAGAGTTTCTCCACGACTCAACACTCAGCTCCCTGACCCCTTGGGAGGGATAATGATAAAGCATGTGCTTTTCCTTCTTTCCCAGAGTTTTCCTGTGGGAGGAAGACACAGTCTGCCACCAGGATAGTTGGCTTAACAGATGATTGGCCTTCTTCTCTTCCCCATGGAGCCATGATCCACTGGTCCCTCATCTGCTACGTTCATTCCTAACGAAACTACTTGTACTAGAATCTTCGTCCTCTCTGGAAACTCAAGCCATGACAGGCTTGCAGAGGGAAGGTGGGGTTTCTGGGGGAAAGTTTCTACTCTCCGTATTCAAACTCTGCCTTGAGCGGTCACTGCAACACTCAGATGTGGGGGAAGCAATTAAGAGAAACCAACTCTTGTCCTCAGGTTAAATTTAATTCCCCAACACAAACCTTATCAGCAATCAAAACTAATATGTCTAAAGCCATCTTTCTAACTCACGTGGCTATATTTCTGTACTGAATCTGAACTTTGAAGTGGAGAGAAGGGGGAGAGTTAATCATCACGTCTTAAGATGCCCTCCGTACTAGAAAATAATACAAGAAAAAAAAAATCCTCCTCTTTATTCCTATTATGTTGGCAACTTAAATAATAAAACAGTGCAGAACTTGCCAAGAGATACAGGCCAAAGCAGGCGAAACCCTCTGAATCCTCAGTCATGCGATCTTCTCTTGGCAACAATGAGGATTCATTTCTTACCTAAAGGAACTTTATCTCAGCCAATATATATATTTTTTATTCAGTCACTAAGTCGTGTCCAACTCTTTGAGACTCCATAGACTGCAGTACGCCAGGCTCGTCTGTCCTTCGCTATCTCCCTGAGTTTGCCCAAATTCACATCCACCATACAGATATGTTGCTGTGTGTGTGTGAGTTGCTCAGCCGTGTCTGACTCTGCTAACCGATAGACTGTAGCCTCTGTCCTCGGAATTCTCCATGCAAGGATACTGGGGTGGCTTGCCATTCCCTTCTCAAGGGTGTCTTCCTGACCCAGGGATCAAATCCAGGACGCCTGCATTGCAGGCAGATTCTTTACCGTCGGAGCCACCAGGGATATGCATGACAGTAAAGCCCTAGTGTCCTGTACAGCTTAGGAAGAGTCCAGAGAGCCCCTCTTCCCATCCTCTGAGATAGATAGGAATTAACCTTGTACAAGTGGGATTGACCCTAAACAATCTGGGAACCTGCACAGCATGGCCCATTGTATCAAGATCTCTGGACATTCACAACTCATGCTTTCTATTGATACACATGTTAAACCTTCCTTAATGTGATTTATGACAAAAGTGAAGTGAAGTCACTTCATGTCCCACTCTTTGCAGCCCCGCAGACTGTAGCCTACAGGCTCCTCCATCCATAGGATTTTCCAGGCACGAGTGCTGGAGTGGGTTGCCATTTCCTTCTCCAATGACAAACAAACCTAGACAATATATTAAAAAGCAGAGACATCACTTTGCCAACCAAGGTTCATATAGTCAAAGCTATGGTTTTTTCCAGTAGTCACGTATGGATGTGAGAGTTGGACCATAAAGAAGGCTGAGTGCTCAAGAATTGATGCTTTCAAATTATGGTTTGGAGAAGACTCTTGAGAGTCCCTTTGACTGCAAGGGACTCATACCAGTCCATCCTAAAGGAAATCGGTCCTGAATATTCAGTGGAAGGACTGATGCTGAAGCTGAAGCTCCAATACTTTGGCCACCTGATGTGAGGAGCCGACTCATTGGAAAAGACCCCGATGCTGGGAAAGATTGAGGGCAGGAGGAGAAGCGGGTGACAGAGGGTGAGGCGGATGGATGGTATCACTGATTCAATGGACATGAGTTTGAGCAAACTCCAGGAGATAATGAAGAACAAGGAAGCCTGGCATGCTGCAGTCCATGGGGTCAGAAAGACTCAGACAAGACTTAGCCACTGAACAACAACAGTGTGATTTAAATTCAATGTGAATTAAATATCATTACTAAAACTATATCAAACCAATGGTAACTATACAACTACTTCAAACAGCACTCTACTTTCTCCCATTAACCCCCAAATTTGTTGCACCTCCTTCTGTGAAAGTATGATCTCAGTTGAAAAATATTGTCATCCATGATTTGAGGTGTTCTGAGGATTGCCTCTTGGGAAACCTATATGCAGGTCAGGAAGCAACTGTTAGAACTGGACATGGAACAACAGACTGGTTCCAACTAGGAAAAGGAGTACGTCAAGGCTGTACAATGTCACCCTGCTTATTTAACNTTTTCATATAGCTCCAGCTCATAACTGGCAAATCCACGGTGGCTGCATCCCCAACACTCCGGTGGGTGTTTATGTCACAAAGCCACAGTGGCCTGGGGGGGTGGGGCGGGAAGGGGAAGGAGGCCTGCCACAGACTAGCTTGTTCCGGGGCTGCACCTGCTGGTTCACGCCCCAGACACACCCTGGCAGCCCCTAAGCAGGTGTGGTTGGGGACCTCCTAGTGTATTCCACCTGCTCTTATGAAAGCAACACCAGCCAAGAAAGCAAACCTTTATTATCACCCACTAGAAGGGAGAGGAGAAAAGGAAAAGGAAAGGAGGGAGGAACAAATCCTTGAAAAAGTAACAAAAAATTCCCTCTAAACTGCTGAGGAAATGACACTGCTATAGCTGGTAGCCTCTGAGAGCTCATCAGTGCAGCCAGAATCCAGGTTCAAGAAGCCCTTGACAGATGCACACAGAGCTTAGGTCTGTGTGTGATGCTTATGTTTGCTGTTGACTGTTAAGAGGACAGAAAAACTTTTTTTTTTTTTTTTACAGACAGGAGCTCTCAGCCACGTGAGGAACAACATTCGGATCCTATGAGAGCACCACCAAATGCCATGCAGCTCACACATGGTCATTTTAACTGCCACGGGCCACAGGCAGACCCCAGCCCCAGACCCAGAACCGCCCCCATGTTAGCAACTAACCTGGAAACATCACTGAGCTAAAAACCATCTCTCCTGCTTCTAATCTCAAGATATAAAAAGAGAAAAGTAATTGTGACTATTGTGAGAAAAGCATGGAGTTAATAAGCTGAGTGTCTTAGCTTGGGCAAACAAAAGTCCATAGACTGGGTTGGGTTAAACAATAGGAGTTTATTTTCTCACGGTTCTAGAGGCTGGACGTCCAAGATGAGGGGGCCAACACGGCTGGGTTCTGATGAGGGCTCTCTTCTTGGTTTGCAGACGGCTGCCTTCTGCCTCGTCCTCCCAGGGTGGAGTCAGAGAGAGCCCTCTTGGGATGGGGCTCCACCCACATGACCTCATTTAACTTTAACTGCTTCCTAATGACTCTCAGATAGAGTCCTACTAGGGGTGAGGTCTTCAACATGTGAACTTGTAGGGAAGGTTGGTATATGCTTTAGCTCATGTGTACTAAGTCCCTTCAGTCATGTCCAACTCTCTGCAACCCTATGGATAGTAGCACACCAGGCTTCTCTGTCCGTGGGATTGTCCAGGCAATACTGGAGTGTGTTGCCATGCCTTCCTCCAGGGGATCTTCCCAACCCAGGGATCAAACCTGCACCTCTTAAGTCTCTTGCGTTGACCACCTGGGTGTGATTTAGCTCACAGTACTGAGCTATGAAATCTGCTAAAGTAAGGAGTCTTCCATTCAATGTCACCACATAGTAGCTCAATTAGTGTTTGATGAACAAACAAATAACCAAGAAGATGAATAATTTCTATCTTACTATATTGAGACACAGCAAACTTATGAGGGAAGGATCTATTTTCAACACAAGCAACAACCTGGATCCTTCTGATTTCTACGTCCTGAGGGTCTGGTAACTAGGAGGCGTATCTTCTACACTTGCACAGTGGATGGACTGCTGTCTCTGCAGACCTACAGCCAGAAGAGGAGAAGAAAAAATCCAGATGATTAAAACCCACTGCTCATTTCTATGATGAAGGACCTAAATTGGAATGCCCTGCATGGATCTTCTGAAAAGGTCATAATAAAAGTTTCACATATCACCACCACCATCTAGTACATGTTGGACAGGTCAAGGCCAATCACAAGAAATGGACTAATGAGTAGGTGAGCCTTCACTTTCGGGAGGCCAGAACGCTGGTCATTAATGAATCTCTTATTACAGCAGCATTCATAACTCATGGGCCACTCAGTGGTTACTTTTTTTTTTTAGGTTTTTGGCCATGCTGCATGGCATGTNGCCCTGGTCCTCAGGGGCTGGTGTGTGAAGCTGTCTTGACTGCTTCTCTTCTCTCCCTCAGGTCCCAATTAATGGATTCTGACATGGATTATGAAAGGCCAAACGTAGAGACCATCAAGTGCGTGGTGGTGGGGGACAACGCTGTGGGCAAGACCAGGCTTATCTGTGCCCGGGCCTGCAATGCCACCCTCACCCAGTACCAGTTGCTTGCCACCCACGTGCCCACGGTTTGGGCCATTGATCAGTATCGGGTATGCCAAGAGGTAAGGTTGCAAGTCTATGGCCTCACTTATCTGGGCTTCTTCCCCAGGGATCTCTCCAGAGGGGGCCTATGCTGAGCTCACGGAAGCCCTTTAAAGGTTGAGTAGGGGCAGCTGAAGAGCACAGATCCCTGGGAGAGGCCTGAGGGGAGCCCACCCCAGGGGAGGGGTCCCCAGCCCTTTTTATTTGTCTGAGCAGAAGCCTGGGGCATCTTGTGTAACATAGCCCCCAGTAATGGGAAGCCCTGAAGCTGGGAAAGAGGGTGGTGCTTTGGAGAGATGAGAGATGCTGGGAGAAAAGAAACTGCTGGCTAATGATACCAGAAGACCCAAGGCTGGGAAACATCTGATTGGCAGGTACAGCTGGGAACAAGGATGGGCTCCTTGGGAGATTGCATCACACCTGTGACTATCTGCTCTCTGGAGTCTCTTCTGTCCTGGCCAGCTCTTGTTAGGGGACTCAGGTGTTCTAGGACACACAGAGGGAAACACTAGTTGTCCCTCTAGCCCCCATGCTGTGGGACCCAGGAGTGAGCCGACCCCACCCCGAGTTGGCATGCAGGGCCCCCAGGAACCATTGCCTTCGCTTCCCTCCTCTCTCCCTGTCCCACCCCGCCTCCTCCCCACCC
>SJYV01012412.1:108653-128914 GCA_006410875.1 Neotragus pygmaeus | reverse complement strand
ACTACAATGTCCTTCCCTACTCATTCCTTTGGCATTACAGGTGGCTCAGTGGTAAAGAACCTGCCTTCTGCTGCAGGAGATGAGGGTTTGATGCCTCCGGGAAGACTCCCCTGGAGGAGGCAATGGCCACCCACCTCGGTATGCTTGCCTGGGAAACCCCACGGACAGAGGGGCCTGGGGGGTTGCCTTCCACGGAGTCGCAAAGAATTGGACTGGACTCACCGACTAAACAACAACAAAGAAAAAATTTGTAAGAATAGGCATTGGGATGAACCAATCATCTCTCATCTCAATGGGCGCCATCAGAAGCCCAACAGGGGAGCTTGGTCAGTCCCCTCCACAATTCCCTTCAGAGACCTTTCAAACCTTACAGCTAAGGGCAGCGGTGAGAACACAGGGGTCTCGCGCGTTAGGAGGGTGGGGTTGTCTGAACTGGGCTGGTGGAGGGCAAAACGGTACAGACAGGGAAGTCTCACAAGCAGGAAAGGCTGAAATTGTGTTGCTGGGGAATCATGGTGTATGAGACCCTCTGTCTCAATACCTGCCTGGCCCCAAATTCCCCCGTGTCTCTGTCTGACAGCCCTGTATTCGAGAACACAGAAATGGAAACCTTAAAGGGGAAAAAAAAAGTGCACCTGGACAGATGGCCTTGTATAAGCTGCCTCCTGGGGGAGACTCACTCACTGGGTCAGCAGCCTGAGTCAGCCCTGAAGAAAACGTGGCCTGAGGGAATGAACAACAGATTGAGAATAATTGCTCCCCCAGGGCCCCTGGGAGATTTTCTTTCTTTCTTTCTTTTTTCCAGAATGTCTTGAAGCCTACATACTTCTAACTTAGGAAAACAAGAAGAGTAGACAAAAAAAAAAACAAAAAAAACCCTGAAATTTCCCATTAAGAACACTGATAAGGATCAGCTTCATTAATTTATTTTTTAATTTTGAAGCATTCTCAAAGAAAAAGTACAATTTTTTTCCTGTAGTATTTGGGAGGGGGTTGTTGACCCGATGTCCTATGATTGCTGTATATATTAGGGTTTATTTCCTATAAATAAGGACATTCTCTTACATAACCACAGTTCAATCAGGAAATTAACAGTGATAGTTATTACTACCTTACTTTTTAGAGCAGTTTTAGGTTATCAGCAAAATGGAGTGAGCAGAACAAATTTCCCATATACCTGCCTTGTTCCTGCACGCATGCACAGCCTTCCCTACTGACAACACCTTGACATTTGTTATAATCCATAAACCTGCACTGACATAATGACTGCACGTCATTATTGCCCTAAGCCCACTGTTCACATTAAGGTCCATTCTTGGTGGTGTACAGTCTCTGAGTTTTGACAAATGTAATGATATGTACCCACCACTATAGTATCATACAGAATAGCTTCGTTGCCCTAAAAAAATCCTTGTTGACACCCCTGTTTATCCCTCCCATCAACCTAGAGATCACTCATCTTTTCACTGTTTCCTTCGTTGCTGTTGTTAAGTCTCTCAGTCGTGACTCTTTGCAACCCCATGGACTGCAGCACCCCAGGCTTCCCTGTCCATCACCAGCTCCCGGAGTTTGCTCAGACTCATTGAGTGGGTGATGCCATCCAACCATCTCATCCTCTGTCACCCACTTCTCCTCCTGCCTCCAATCTTTCCCAGCATCAGGGGCTTTTCTAAGAGTTCTGCTCTTCGCATCAGATGGCCAGAACTGTTTCCGTTGTTTTGCCTTTTCCAAAACTGCCCTATGATTGGAATCATAAAATAGGGACTATTTCAAACTGGCTCCTTCCACTTAGTAATACGAATTTATGTCCGTTTCCTCCATGTCTTTTCATAATTTGGTAGCTCGTTTCTTTTTAATGTTGAATAATATTCCATTGTCTGGTTGTACCACAGCTATTTATCCATTCACCTATTGAGGGATGCTTGATTACTTCTAATTGGGAGATTATGAACAAAGCTACTATAAATAGGTTTTTGTGTGGATATAAATTTTCAAATCTTTTGGGTAAATACCAAGAAGAGTGATTGATGAGTCGTATGCTAAGAGTATGTACAGTTTTTTAAGAAACACCAAATTTTTGTATTTTCTTTTCTGTATTTTCTTGTCTGTCAATGTGGGTTGCTAATTTTTCTGCTGAGCTGACATCTTATTGGTTTGTAATGTTTACGTGGTCCGTATGGGTCACCATCATAGTCAAGACACAGCACAATCCCATCCGTTCAAGGACCCCTCCTCTATCGTTTTACAACTGCAACAGCATCAGTTTCTCCCGAATCTCCAATCCCTCTCTAACTCCTGGCATCAACTTATCTGGTCTCTCTAATGTTATCATGCCAGAAATGTTATCTGAGGGCTTAATGGTGGTTCAGTGGGAAAGAATCCACCTGCCAATGCAGGAGACATGAGTTTCTACTCCTGGTCTGGGAAGATCCCACATGCTGCAGAGCAGCTACCCCGTGCACCAGAACTACTGAGCCAGTGCTCTGGAGCCTGGGAGCCGCAATGACTGAGCTCACAGCTGCAACTCCTGAAGCCCACGTGCCTAGAGCCCGTCTCCACAGCAAGAGAAGCCGCCACAGTGAGAAGCCCGAGCGCCAAAATTAGAGAGTAGACCCCCACTGATCACAGCTAACCCCCTCACAGCAATGAAGACCCAACACAGACAAAAATAAATAAACCATCTAACATTACAGTGCAAAAGTTACCTGAATGCAATCATACTCCATAGAAGCTTTGCTGCTGCTGCTGCTAAGTCGCTTCAGTCGTGTCTGACTCTGTGCGACCCCACAGACGTCAGCCCACCAGGCTCCCGTGTCCCTGGGATTCTCCAGGCAAGAGCACTGGAGTGGGTTGCCATCTCCTTCTCCAATGCATGAAAGTGAAGTCACTCAGTTGTGTCCGACTCTTAGCGACCCCATGGTCTGCAGCCCACCAGGCTCCTCCATCCATGGGATTCTTCAGGCAAGAGTACTGGAGTAGGGTGCCATCGCCTTCTCCGCATGGAAGCTTTAGGGGTTGTTTATTTGATGCAACATAATTTCCTTGAGCTCCAAACAAATTATTGAACGTATCAACGATTTCTTCCTCTCTATTGCTGAGAAATATTCTGTGATATGAGTATACATATGTTTAACCATTTACCCATTGAAGGACATTTTAGTTGTTTTCTATGTGCGGCTCATAATTTTATTCATAATAATGAATAAAGCTACTATAAACATCCAAACAAATGTTTTGTGTGAACAGGTTTTCATTTCTCTGGAGTAATGCCCAAGAGTGCAGTTGCTAGGCTGCATTGTAAGCACATATATGGCTTTAGAAGAAATAGCCAAACTGTTGTCCACAGTATGCCTGCTCCATTGTACACTGTGTTTGTGAGATTAATCCAACTTGCTCATGTTATATTATCATGTGTATATATTACTGGTCATTTTTCATTAACTTGGTTATGTCACATTGATTTATTACTGGTCATTTGGGAGAGTCTCTTCCTGATTTTTTAAAAAAATTTCCCTTTTACTTTGTTAAACAGCTTCTAAATTGATACTGATACTCTGTATCTGATGATATCAAAATCTGAAATGTTGGAGCCTTAACTCAATTTTGTTTTTTTCTGTTAAATTTCATTCATGGTGATTTATCTCCTTGTAGGTTTAATGATATTTTTTTTTTTAGCTCTTTTTTTGTTTGTTTTTGGTTGATCTTAATCTGTGGGGAAACTGGAGGCCATGATTGAGGATAGTTTCCCTGTGGAAGGATCTGTTGGGGGTCGGAGGCGGTGAGAGGGTAACAGGCAGAAAGGCCAGGGGTCTTCAAAATAGAAGAAATAGACTGCAAGTGTCAGACATTTTATTTCTCTTAAGCTGCAGGAAGAAACAAACTAGCGATATCTTCTCTTTCTCCATACAAATTTAAAAGGAGGTTTCTCTTAAAATTCTGTGTTGCCATAATGATACCTGGTTTCATCTGAAGTTAACCAATGCCTTTTTCTTATGGAAATGTTTATCTTAAGCTATGCTAATGTACTGTGCATTTACCCCAAACTCTGTCTTCAAGTCAGTTTCGCCTTTTGGGCTCAGAACCTACTTGATAAACCAGTATGTTATACTCCGATATTGTTCCTCTAATCTATGTAAATGAAACTATTTGTATGGTGATCTGCCCTTCTTCAAGATTCAAGTTAATCATTTTATGGCCCAAGATAAATCATTTGGAGCCAAGATTATCCCAAAATCCATTTTATGAGTGAGGGGCCTGGTGCCATTCTAAGTTTTGAGACATTCCTTTCTTTCATTAACAGACTGCTGGTGACTATATAACATCCAGCTAAAGACTAGCAGGGGGGCACTCTTTCTGCCCCCTTCTGATGCCTATGTCAGAAGCTTTCTCTATCTCCTTTATAACTTAATAAAACTTTGTTACACAAAAGCTCTGAACGATCAAGCCTCGTCTCTGGCCCCAGATTGAATTCCTCTCCTCCGGGGGCCAAAAATCCCGGCGTCGTAATTCAACAACAACCTTTCAGAGGTACCACCTGCCTGGGACATTTTAGCTCCTTTTCAGTGCCCTCAGTTTAATTTGGCTTCCCTGGTAGCTCAGATGGTAAAGAATCTGCCTGCAACATGTAAGATTTGAGTTCAATATCCAGGTCGTGCAGATCCCCTGGAGAAGGGAATGGCAATTCCCTCCAGTATTCTTGCCTGGAGAATCCCAAGGACAGAGGAGCCTGGTGGGCTACAGTTCAACATATGAGTTGAACATGACTAAGCCACTAACATTTTTCACTTTCAGTGTAATTTAGGACTCAAATTCCATTCCCCCCAAGTCACACTTATTTCACACCCTGGTCTCCCAATTAAAAGCAGATGTTAAATCTATAGGATAAAGATAAGCAAGGAGATGGAAGAATGGAACCAAGTGCTGAGTGGCTTGAGACCATGGCATTCCACAAACCAAGGACCCCAACTGGCTCCCCCAAAAATACACACTGAGCCCTGCACAGGTGAGGCAGAACAAGAAAATAAGTGCGAGGATTCAGTGTGGAAAAGGTTCCCTGGGAATCACCTTGGGGACAAAATGTTTTCAGCGGCAAACTAGAAAGTACTGTCTTTCAAATTTTTTCAAAGACCACCCCTGGAAAAAGCCCTTTGGGGCAGCTTTCCGATATATGAAAGTCTTTTTTCCAACCTTACTCAGAGCATTAAAATAATGAGAACTCGTATTGCTAGAATCCCAGCTCATCTAAACTGAGTCATGTCAGTTAAACAGTGACTTTAGGGAAGGCTGTAAGTGATGTTCGCCAAGACCAGCGTGAACTAGAACACTCTCCATTTATGGGGTTTGTAGCCCAACTTTTGGATGAGGTCACAGTTACTTATCCTGAGCTAGGGGATATTTCCATGCACACGGAGTTAGCCAAACCTGGATGCTATATTAAGTGGCCTATTTCCGTGTCTATAACAATCCTTTTTGTTGCATAAGGATACTGAAACACAGACAAGAATGTAAGCTCTTAGTTATATATCCCTCACCAAGTGGCAGGAGGCTGAGTCTACCAGTGCTTGAATATTTCTATTTTGAATATTTTCAAGCCTACATAAAAGTAGAGAGAACAGCATAATAAACTCCCATAGATGCACCACTCAGAGTTAAAAATTTATCAAAATTTTTGTCATAATTAGTTTATCCTCTTTGAGATTCTTTTGTTTGTTGTGTCTTGTTTTGAAACGGGATGTTGTTTTGTTTTAGCTAAAAGATTTTAATGCCACCGATGTGATGTCATTTCAACACTAAATCATTTAATAATCACCAATATTTTCTGACAATAAATGTCCCTCCCATAAGCACAATACCATTGTTCAGTCACCAAGTCCTGTCCAACTCTTCACAATCCCACGGATTGCTGCACACCAGGCTTCCCTGTCCCTCATCAGGGCAAGGAGAAGATGGTGACAGAGGATGAGATGGTTAGATGGCATCACCAATGCAATGGACATGAGGGGACTGGGGCAAACTCAGGCAGATGGTGAGAGACAATCCCATCATCACACCTAAAACCTTCAACACAATGCAGGCTGCATAAGGATTTTCCATAATTTTTTCTGCTTGTCCTCTTTTGAGGATCATTTGGGATAGTTCTGGGCTTTCCTGTTGGTGCAGACAGTAAAGAATCTGCCTACAGTGCCGGAGACCCGGGTTCAGTCTCTGGGTCAGGAAGACCCCATGGAGAAGGAAATGGCAACTCACTCCAATATTCTTGCCTGGAGAATCCCATGGACTGGACAGGGGAGCCTGGCAGGCTGCAGGCCATGGAGTCGCAAAGAGCTGGACATGACTGAGCGACTTCACTTTCCTTCTTTTTCTTCTTTGGACTATTTCTACTCTTTTGTGTTTGTAAGTAATTATCAGACCTTTCATGGCTAAATAATTCCTAAAAGAACATAGAAATTTAATTTTGCTTTGGAGCTCCTTTTCCCAAAATATGCCTGTTTTTATACATTCAAGTCCCCCTACATGTGACCTGTCGTGGATTTCGGCAGGAAGAGTAGATATGTTTACTGAGAGTATTTCTTGCACTGAGCTAATTCGTTTTGGTTTCATTGGGTGAAGAGGACTGAAGTCAATGGCAGACAGACAAACATGGCCCCAAGCATATAATTTACAAATAAAAAGCAAACCCAGCCTCTGGTCACACTAAAAGAGAATGTACTTGGACCCCACTGATTTTTAAAAGAACAAGTCTTGGAATTTTCTGAATTTTAATATAATCTGACATGTATTGGCCTCCATTTCCATGAATTCTTTTTAATCAAATGAAGCTTTTAAATATCTGAGTCAGTGTGAGGTCAAGCGGCAGATTTTTGTATTCACCATTTGTTCACTGAAATGGAACATCGGAAAGACAGTCAATAAATCACTCTGTCATTTGAAAAGTGAGCTAGAAAGAAGATAATAGGAATGGTAAGAAAAATTATAAAATGCCAAGTATATTTATTGCCATTCATTCATAAAACAGAAGAGAACCAATTTCAATCTTTGAAGCATAATTCCAAGATAACCTTTCTTTGCTTTCAGTCAAGGAGCTCCGAGAACCAACCTCAGCTCGAATGTCTCTAAATATAGAAAATCAGTTTAACTTGGGAAATGGGACTGTAGAATGTTAGCAGCCTTTTTTTAAGCTTCTGAAGTCCCAGTTTTCGCATGCAAACTCCATTTCTAGTATAAAGGATGAATAATGAATAACTAAGATCCATCTCCAACTCTCATTTACCCTTCCCGCCCTGCTCTTCAATAGAGGCCATCAGACTGCACATCAGCCTGTGGAAAAGCCCAAACCCTGGATTTGAGCTGAACAGCATTCTAGCCCTCGCTTTGACACTTACTGGCTGCGTGACTTTGTATAATAAGATTTCTGAATCTTACTTGTGTCATTATCTGCCATGAAGTCATGTCCATCTCTTTGCAACCCCCCTGGACTGTAGCCCACCAGGTTCCTCTGTCCTTGGGATTCTCCAGGCCAGAACACTGGAACAGGTTGCTATTCCCTTCTCCAGGGGATCTTTCTGACCCAGGAATCCAACCCAAGTCTTCTGCATTGGTAGGTAGATTCTTTACCACTAGAGCCACCTGGGAACCCCATGGCACTATATAAATTTGGCTTATAATACCTACTTCCTAAGGTGCGGAAAGAATTAAATTGAGTGTTTCTCAAACTTTTTGGTAATTTTGCATCACCTGGGAAGCTTTGAAAAACCCAGATGCTCAAACCTCACCCTCGACCAATAGGATCAAAATCTCTGGGGGCCACTCAGGTCTCAGTACTCTCTGCTAAGCTGCCTGGCGGATGCCACTGTACAGTCGCGTTCACGAACGCCGTGGCTCCGATATACATACGTATCCAGTACACACCTGCCCCTCAGCAGACTTTCCGACTGTGTTGGCTGTAACTATCACGTCCTATCAAGTTTCAGAATGCCTTTTCTCTCGCTATTCCGTCACCTGAGGTGTCTGCAGACTATTAACGTGAGTAGAATTTGACATGAGAGCTTCCCTGCCGTCAGCATCTCATGTTTATCCCTTTGACAGTCCCCTTTCATTTCTTTCTTTAAATTAATTTCTATTGGAGTAGAATCGCTTTACAAGTCGTCTTAGTTTTGTAGATCCTGCTGAGTTTTCCACAATTCTACTTAGTCTTAGCTTCTATCATGCCACACAGTGAATCAGCCACGCACACACACTTGTCCCCTCTTGTTCGGATTCCCTTCCCGTCTGTGTCTCCAGCGGACACTGAGTAGGATTCCCTGAACTCTACAGCAGCTTCTCAGTCGTTATCTGTTTTATACAAAGTACCAATCGTGTATACACGTCAGTCTCAGTTTCGCTGTTCATCCCACCCTCCCTTTCCACCCTTGGTGAGAATCCCCTTTTCTTTATTATCTCCCCATTTACTCACTTAATAGCA
The DNA here is from genome assembly GCA_006410875.1 of Neotragus pygmaeus. Taxonomy (NCBI): domain Eukaryota; kingdom Metazoa; phylum Chordata; class Mammalia; order Artiodactyla; family Bovidae; genus Neotragus; species Neotragus pygmaeus. The sequence goes on along the minus strand of SJYV01012412.1, from coordinate 120,453 downwards.
TAGCCATCCAGGGAAATGTATTCAGTATCCTGTGATAGACCACAATGGAAACGAAAATGGGGGGGGAAAGTATATATAACTGAATCAGCTGTGCAGTAGAAATGAACACATTGTAAATGAAATATACTTCAATAAAACAGACTTGGTTTAAAAAAGCCCCCCAAATAACCCAAATATACCCCCCAAATATACCCAAAATTAAAGATGCCAGGCAAGGGTAGAAAGTTACTCTCTCCGAGTAGAATTTCACACTGCCTGGACTCAGAAAGTGAGATTCAGATCAAGGGGTCATCTTAGTGACATCTCTGTGATAAACTTGATCACTGCTCACCGCACTAAGGTAACCGTGGGGTTGAAATTCATGCTTCACCACTTCCAGCTCTACTCAGTGACACAGTATGGCTGTTTGGGTTCCTTTGTCATTCGATTCCGTATTTTTATTCCGATTCTTTGTGTCTCGCAGTGATGATTGTCCCAGTTAATTTCACATCGCCATTATCCAGGGTGTCTTGGCACGTGGCCAGACAAACCCTGCAAGCATCTTATTTGAGACACATCCATTCCCAGGGTGGCCAGATTGTGATTTGTTTGCTTTTAACTGAAATGAAAATATGAGTTAATTAAGATGAGACAGTAAAGTGATGAGTCTGTCCTTAGTCAGAGAAGTATTGCTTCAAGAAAACAAGTTGGAGTATTGCTACATGCATGAGCCACCTCATTTTTATGCTGATATGCTTTACAAGCATGTGTCAACCACAATAGAGTTCTCACACAAAGATGAATAATTTTCTGCAAGCCTTGTTAAATCAAGGTGATGATTGAAAATCGACAGATGAAAAATTGAACCTCCCAAGTAAGCCATACATTGGAACCGAACAATATGAAATTTCAATCTCTGCCTCTTTAACGTCTCCAAATTCTTCTATCAGTTTATAGCTCAGACTGATAACAGTAATTGACAAAAACAGTTTCACCGCTGTTGAGCTATTTCTGAGTCCGTGAAGATAAGGCTTTGAGGGAAGGTGTACAGCAGCATTTAGTGTCTATCTTTCTGAGTTTGTTGTCAGCTATTTTAAAGAGTAGTCGGCATGTACACACTGCTATATTTTAAACAAATAACCAACAAGGACTTGCTGTATACCACAGGAAACTCTGCTCAATACTCTGTACTAACCTTAATGGAAAAAGAATTTGAAAACAAAATAGATACATGTATAACTGAATCACTTTTCTGTATAACTGAAACTAATACAACATTGCTAATCAAATATGTACGCATACTAAGTCGTTTCAGTCATGTCTGACTCTTTGCAACCCTGTGGACTTGGGACTGTAGCCTGCCAGGCTCCTCTTCCATGGGATTCTCCAGGCAAGAATACTGGAGTGGGTTGCCATGCCCTCCTCCAGGGGATCTTCCCGACCCAGGGATTGAACGTGCATCTCTTATGTCTCCTGCATTGGCAGGTGGATTCTTTACCACTAGCGCATCCTGGGAAGCCCTAATCAACTGGACTCCAATATAAAAGTTAAAATTTAAAAACTAACATTGCAACATATCTTTTAAAAAAGAGTAGTTAACATTCATATCAACCATTTCACTGCTCAACTTCCCACACTTAGTGGATGGATAAGAAGCCAAGCAGGGATTCAGGGTCCAAGTCCCTTTGTTTTCATGGCCATGTCTTGAATCCATTGGTGAGGGAGGGATTCCCACCCTGAGATTTCAGTCCGACCTGCAGCACCCCAGCTGGACATAACTAATGGGGGTTATGAGTCACAGGGACTCCCAGCCCAGGACAAAAGGACACCCTGCCATGCAGGGCCAGCCGGTGGGGTGGGAGGTGTGCTCTGGAATAGGGTGGTCAACCAAAGGCTGGCAGAGGCAGGTTTTGCAGTAACAAGAGAGTGGATGACCCGTGGTTCCTGGTGGGAGGATGTGATTGCCCTGTTTGAATAATTCCAGGGGCAGTCAGAAACCCACTCCTCAGGGGTGAACGGCCCTGTGCCTAGCACCCTCAGAGTTGTTTGCTGGGGGACCCCACCCTCAGGAGCAGAGTAGGGAAACTTAAACCATTCAAGGTTTTCCTACATGTCCAGGCACATGTAATACTGCGCTTTTAACTTAAGGTCATGTTCCCCAGCCTTATACATTGAGGGCTCTCCGGTCACCTGATGGGTCAATGAGAGGGACAATGATAAGGCGAGAGACCCGGTCGTTGGTATACTTCACAGGCACTTCCTCGTATAACTGTATTGTTGTTCAGTTGCTAAGTCATGTCCAGCTCTTTGAGATCCCACGGACTGCAGCACGCCAGACTTCCAACCATCTCATCCTCTGTTGCCCCCTTCTCCTCCCGTCCTCAATCCTTCCAAGCATCAGGGTCTTTTCCAGGGAGTCAGCTCGTCCCATCAGGTGGCCAAAGCATTGAATCTTCAGCTTCAGCATCAGTCCTTCCAATGAATATTCAAGGTTGATTTCCTTTAGGATTGACTGGTCGGATCTCCTTGCAGTCCAAGTGACTCTGAAGAGTCTTCTCCAACACCACATTTCAAAAGCATCAGTTTTTCGACACTCAGCCTTCCTTATGGTCCAACTCTCACATCCGTGATTGACTATTGGAAGTCTTCCCCATTAAGCTGGAAACTTCTTGTGGATAAGGGCTGTGTCTCTCTCCTTTCCCACTGTGGTCCCAGGTCCACACAGACCACGGTACGTTCTTTAATCAGTTAATGTCTTCCTCAGCTTTCTCAGATCCTCTGCACTTAACCATTCTGTACGTCTGATTCAAGGATGCTAGTTCAGCTGCATGTTGACGGAGGAAAAAACATGACAGTAACTTCACCACCTTGTCATCTTCAATTTTGCGGCATCGCTTAATTGTGTCCTATTTTGTAAGGCTCTCAGGAAAACAAATACCAAGTTTCAGTCTCAATACTGTTTCTAGACGTGCTTGTTGAGAGTCTGAGGGCCACAAAAGTGTACCTTCTGCAGAAATGGAGATCAAAAAGAGCCCGTCTCTAGTCAGGGGAAGTGAGAGTGGGGTGCTGGCTGGTACACGTCAAGCGTCCTTTCCTTTGGCGCTCGCTGCAAATGTCAGGAATGGTACACTCCTTTAGGCTGCTCTCTTCAACGTGTATAATTCTGGAAAATGAGTCACCCTTTCACCTCCCCTTCTCTCTCTCTTTAAAATTCAAAACCAAAACCCAGTCCCAGATACAGTTTGTTAAATGCTGGCTCAAAAACAAAACATACTGGGAGACCACTGTTTAAAGTCAATTTAGCAGAATATATATATGGATAGCAAGGGAGAAAGGGGAGGAAAGGAATTGGGATATTGAGATTGACACACTATTGATACCAGGTATAACACAGATAACTACTGAGAACCTACCACATAGCACAGGGAAATCTACTTAATGTCCTGTGGTGACCTGAATAGGAAGGAAACCCAAAAGGGAGGGAATATATATATCTGTATGGCTGATTCATTTTGCTCTACCGCAGGAACTATCATAACATTGTAAAACAACTATACTCCAATAAAAATTAATTTCAAAATGTTATAAAACTTTTTCAATTAAAAAATTAAGTCAATTTAGCAAGAGCTGCCCAGGAAAGAAGTAAAATAACAAACACCAATATCCAGATGGCTTTTCTGATTAACAAATTGGATTAAATTCTGTCTCTGATCCACGAGCTTCCTTCTGATACATTGCAATTTTTCATTATTTTGGCTGATTACAATTTCCAGTAATAAAGTGCCCTCGACACAGCAGCCATTTGAAAGTGATTTCAGCAAGTAGAAAACTCTCTGTAATGAACTATTTCAATGGAGATTAGAATATATTTCATTCTTCACAATTTCCCCCCTGGTAATTAATCCTTAGTGGAAAGAAGGCTGAAGACTTGAATCTCCATTTTATAAGCTATCTGGGCTTGGAGACCACTTAATCTCTCCAAGCTTCCATTTTCTCATCTGTGTAAAGCGGGGACAATAATACTTCTCTTGCCAAGTCATTTTGCAAAATCAATGAGAGAGTACCCCTGAAAACGCTTTGCAAAGTACAAAATGTTATGTACAAATGTAAGATACTATCAGATCAAAAAGTTCTATGGTATTTTCATTTCATGCCTTTTTTTTCTGCTCCCTGAATCTTTCAGCTATTTTTCTATCAATGAAGGAAATGAAAACTAAAATGTTGCTCTTATTATTGAAGCTGATCTCTGTAATTTCACTATTCATCCATGGGCAGCCCAAATATAATCTCAGACTCCAAACAGCTCACTTATGGAATACTAATTAGGAACCTGGTCTCTAGACCAAGCGCCTGGATTAGATTCTTGTTCTGCCATCTCTGGGCTGTGTAGCTTCTATGTGGGTGTGTGTTCAGTCTCAAAGTCATGTCCAACTCTTTGCAACCCCATGGACTGTGGCCCACCAGGTTTCTCTGTCCATAGAATTGTCTAGGGAAGAATGGGTTGTCATTTCCTTCTCAAGCAATCTTCCCAATCCAGGGATTGATCCTGAGTCTCTTGCCCACATCTCCTGTGTTGGCAGACAGATTCTTTACTGCTTGAGTCACCTATGAAACTGCTGTGTAGCACAGAATACATCATCTAACCTCTCTGAGTCTCTCGGAGTTTCCTACCACAATACTGGAATAATAATGGCTTTTCCTTCATGGTTCTGATGAGTATTAAATGTGTTCATACAAGTTATGTATCTAGACAGTGCCAGACATAGTACATTTTCAACAGACCTGGTTGTATTTAATAGAATTACCTCCAGCCATTTTCTTTCCTCTTTTTTAAAAAACATTTTATTTTGTATGGGGCATAGTTGATTAACAATGTTGTATTAGTTTCAGGTGAACAGAGAAGGGACTCAGCCAGACATATACAGGCATTTAACCTCCCCCAAACTCCTCCCATCCAGGCTGCCACAGAGCAGAGTTCCCTGTGCTGTACAGAAGATCTTTGTGGGTTATCCATTTTACTTTATTTTTTAATTTTTTAAAATTTTACTCTATTTTCCTTTACAATACTGTATTGGCTTTGCCATACATCAACATGAGTCTGCCACGGGTGTACACGTGTTCCCAACCCTGAACCCCCCTCCCACCTCCCTCCCCACACCATCTCTCTGGGCCATCCCAGTGCACCAGCCCCAAGCATCCTGTATCCTGCATCGAACCTAGACTGGCAATTCGTTTCTTATATGATATCTGTGTGTACATGTCGCTCCCAAACTCCCTAACTATCCCTTCCCTGCATCGTTCCTCCCCACCCCCAGCAGCCGGAAGTTCATTCTCTGAGCCTGTGAGTCTCCATTCTGTAAGTTCAATTGTATCATTTCTTTTTAGATTCCACATATAAGGGATGTCATGACATACTTTCCTTCTCTGTCTGACTTGCTTAACTCAGCGTGACATTAGAGAGTGTCCCAAGTCCACCCGTGTTGCTGCCAGTGGCATCGTTCCATTCTTTTTAATGGCTGAGTNTTCTTTTTAGATTCCACATATAAGGGATGTCATGACATACTTTCCTTCTCTGTCTGACTTGCTTAACTCAGCGTGACATTAGAGAGTGTCCCAAGTCCACCCGTGTTGCTGCCAGTGGCATCGTTCCATTCTTTTTAATGGCTGAGTAACATTCCATTGTGCACAGGTACCACATCCTTGTCCACTCCCCTGCCGACGGCCCCCCAGGCTGCTTCCAGGTCTTGACTCTTGCAAGCAGTGCTGCAGCGAGCACTGGCAGCTTCTCCCTGCTTCTCCCCACCTGGCGCCGTGCCACACGGCAGGTCACCTGTTTCCCCAGGGAACTGACGGCCAGAACTTCCGATACTGCCATCTTGCTGATGTCATTCCTTTATTCCTCGATTTTTAATCCCTTTGCACTTCTTTCTCCTCTTTCTTGTTTTCTTTCCTTTTTCTTTTTTTTCCTTGCTTTTTTTTCTTTTTTTTCTGTCCCCTCTTGTCTAATCCATGTCACTTCAGTTCAGTTCAGTTCACTTCAGTTCAGTTGCTCAGTCGTGTCCAACTCTCTGTGACCCCATGAATCACAGCACGCCAGGCCTCTCTCTCCATCACCAACTCCTGGGGTTCACCCAAACTCACATCCATCGAGTCGGCAATGCCATCCAGCCATCTCATCCTCGGTCGTCCCCTTCTCCTCCTNTCCCTCCAGATTCCTCTTTAAGATGTCTAATCAGATCCAGTGTTTTTGTTGTTGCTGCTTTTTGTAGGTTTTAGTTATCTTTCATTTACTGACTTATCCAAACTATTTTTGTTAGGATCTTTATGTATGATCTCTGAAATCTCTTTTTGTTTTAGCTTAATGTCATCAAGTGGTTTGGTGAATTTCCATAAATACCTGGAGCAAGAAGGTAAAATAAAATACTTTCTGGAATTTGCTGACTGTCTGTGTGCTGAGGCACTCCTTGATTGCTTAACCAGGCCATTTGTAACAGTAGCTTAACCTTCACTTCCTGTTTTTAGTGAGCCTAATGATCAAACAGAGATGAAATCTTAAGGTCTTCTCAGATCTTTTTGAATGTGCATCTTATCCTAGGCATATATGTGGCTTTCTAGTGTCCATGATAAATATAAGAATTTTTCAAACTCTTATTTTCCAAAGCATTTCACTCTCCAGCTTGTCCTCCTAGTCTTTCATTATGTCTGCTGTTTGACACAAGCATAATCTTTTGTCCTAGATGGCAGTGGCTTATTCATCTGCCACTCAACACNCTAGTGTCCATGATAAATATAAGAATTTTTCAAACTCTTATTTTCCAAAGCATTTCACTCTCCAGCTTGTCCTCCTAGTCTTTCATTATGTCTGCTGTTTGACACAAGCATAATCTTTTGTCCTAGATGGCAGTGGCTTATTCATCTGCCACTCAACACCATTTTTACACTGTGAGAAATTTCCAAGTCAGGTTAATAAGGGCAAGTCTCTTCAATACCTCAGGGAGCTCTCAGAGAGATCAGACAAATATAATCTTTTGACATCGAATTTTATTCTGCTGCCTCTAGAATTCAGGACCATAAACTGTCATCATCAAGACTGTAACCAAGCTGGGTCAGGTCATGGTATAAGAGCAAGTTGAAATACCATAGAATTCTTCTGTCATATTTCAGTCACCTATTTCTTGACTTAGAATTTGGTTGCTATAGAGTTTTGCAGAATTCCAACCAAATTCATTCTGACAAATTTTAGTTCTTTTTTGGTGTTTCTGTGGAGGAACGATTACTTCTAGATTCCTACTCTATGCTTTTCACTGATGCCTTCCACAGTGAATTGCTTTTGATTAATTAATTTATCTCTTCATTGTGAGTTTTGTTTCCCTGTTTCTTTTATGCCTGATTTTGTGAATTTTATCTTAATAGACCCTGGGCTTTTTTCATGTTTAGCATATTCTTAAACTTTCTTTCGGGGCTCAGTTAAGCTACTTGGGAGCATTTTGGTCATTTTAGATTTCTCTTTAAGATGTCTAATCAGATCCAGAGCATCAATCAGTTTATGGTTAAGGATTCCCCACTGTTATAGACTGAATTGTGTCCTCCCTTCTACTCATATATTGAACTCCTAACATGCATGTGATGATATTTGGAGATAGGACCTTTAAGGAGATAATTAAGGTTAAATAAGGCCGTAAGGATGGGGTCTTAATTTGATAGGGTTGGTGTCCTTATGAGAAGAGGAAAAGTCATCATCATCTCTCTCTTTCTCTCTGTGTTGTGTGTTTCTCTCCCTCTATTTCTCTCTCTTGCTAGAGAAAAAGCCATGTTTGGCACACTGAGTAGTGCCAATCCACAAGTATGGAAGTGAGCTTTTGCCAAGAACAGAATTTACTAGCATTGTTTGTTTGTTTGTTTCTTGATATTTGTCTTTTTAAAATTAATTTATTTTTTATTGAAGGATAATTGCTTTACAGAATTTTGCTGTTTTCTGTCAAACCTCAACATGAATCAGCCATACGTATACATATATCCCCTCCCTTTTGAAACTATCATTTTGATCATGGAGTTCTTGTCTCCAGAACCATGAGAAAATAAATATCTGTTTTATTTTTTGTTTGTGTGGTTTTGGTTTTTAAAATTTTTTACTGGAGTATGGTTGATTTACAATGTTGTGTTAATTTAAGGTATACAGCAAAGTGAATCAGTTTTACATGTACATATATCCACTGTTTTTTAGATTCTTTTCCCATTTAGGCCATTACAGAGTATTGTATAGAGTTCCCTGTGTTATACAATAGGTCCTTATTAGTTGCCTATTTTATATATAGTAGGGTGTAAACATCTGTTGGTTAACCCACCAAGTCTGTGGTGTTTCCTATGGGAGCCCTAGCAGAATAATATGCTAGCACTGAGACAAGGCCTTTCTTTGCACCTAGTATTCATGAATCGTGAGATTCTCTTATGTTACTTGTAGAAAGAAACAACATCCCCTGTTCTGTGTGTACCAGGTCCTATTACTTCCAGTTCTTTGGGTGTTACTTTCCCTACTGTCTAAGACTTTCCTCATGTGCATATACTAATCAGTACTCAGGTGAATATTTGATTATTTATTTGAGAATTTTTGACTCAACTGAATCCATGCACATCTCTGGAATATACTCTTTGGGAATCTCTTGCTTCTCTCTTACTCTGTCCTATAAACAGTAACTGCCTTGTTCTCATACTGTCATCTCCATCTGCTCTTCTTGGGTAGGTTACTGAGCTCTGCCTGTGGTCTGCCTTTGCACTGTGCCTAGAAAATGTAAGGAAGTAATCTGGGGCAACCTTAGGGCTCACTGTGTTTGATTTACATCTCAGTGAGATCATTGTCCTTCCTTGCCTAATGAACAGTACCTTGAAAATTGGTGACTCTTGTCTTTTGCGCATTTCGTGTATGTGTCAGGCAGCAAATAAAATTAGTATTTGCTAATCTTTCTTCACCAGAAGTGGAAGTTCTTTCCATTTATCAATTTGATCTTAAGCAGTCATTCTCTTACTGTTTCTACATATATAAATTGGGACTAATGATGTCACAGTATTATTGCAACCATTAAGTAATATACCATGATTTTCAGTAGAGGACCATGGTGTGAAAATCATTATACTTAATTATTTACCACATAGATCAAAGCACTAGGGATTCTAAAAATTTTGATAAGCAAAGAATTACAGATTACTTTGGCTATAGAAAATTTTAAATGCAATATAGTGTCCTCAGAATGCTATATTGGAACACTGGAATCCAAAACATTGGAAATGTCAATGTTTACCAAATATGTGACATGCATTTTTATCTGATTATGGTTTGAAAAAGAAGTCTAATTTTATTTGTTGAGTGAGCATTCTTTATCAGAACCCTTAGTGCTGTAATGAACAGATTTGCTGCTAGGTCTCTTTCAGCAGGAAGTATTTGAGTGTTAGACGGGCTATTTAAGTGAAGTTGTTTATGGCAAGTTGATTTCTTACCCAGTTATGTTTTAGGTCTATCTACATCTGCAATTTGGGAGTGACAGCTTATATAATGTTCATTTCAGGCTGTGGTAAGGTTCCTTCTTGTTTAAGTTCCAAGCTGAAGTCCTTCCCTCTGACAAATAAATATATCAACAAGAATTGGACAGTTTATAGTGTTCAAACTTTAGTTTTCTGTTAGAATTAATTTTCTGTATGAGGGAAAAAGGCACTGTTCAGTCAGACCCAACAGAGTAATCTATGTGTAGGGAAAAATTCCCTACTGCCTTCACTGCCGTTGTTCTAATATTGCTTTAAACTTTATTTCTCAGCGTCATCTTGGATATCTTGCTGCTGACAAAGAATGTAAAAATAATGTTAGTCTCTGGGGCAAGTTATCTAATTTTTGTCACCTTTGTGACAGTTACATTCCTATCTTTGTCATATAACTCTATTTCTCCTCTCTTATTTCCCATATTTTAAACTTACTGTAGGACTAACTTGATGAAGCTCTCAGCATAAGCATCACTGCTTTGGAATCTGCAGTCTTGTTTCTGGATTTTATAACTAGGCCTCTAAGACCCATATGTTGACTGGTATACCTCATGATTGTAACAACTGTATGAAAATGTGTACAAGCTTGCTTCTTGCCATTTTCTTCTCCTTATAGGATTCCCTTCTACAAATTGGTTCATTCACTGTTACTGACTCATTTTGTTAGTTGTCTATTCTTTGATTTAAAATTTTTTGATTTAAAAAATATTTTTGGACCTTTACACAATAATAGGCAGTATGCGGGGTGATAGAGATAAAACAGAGTGAAATGGGTTGTGATTCAGCTTCTGTTTGAAGATGTCCAGTGATGGTTAGTCACCATGCCAAACAGCAATACACTTCATTTTAATTCAACTTGATTAACTACTTGTAGATAGAATGAGATATAATCTATCTCCCTCTAATTTCTACTGTCATCTTATATAACCATGCCTAGTGCTAACCTCTGGAGAATAATTCTCCTTATTTCCCCAAGACACAATTTTATTTAATTATAATTATACGTCTCTGTATCAGCATGGAAACTTGACTCCTCTTTAAAAATAATCCTAGAGGCCCAGCTAGAATAATGCAGCTATAGTCAGAACCAGTAGAAAATAGAAATAAATGTATACTAGCATCATTTCCCAATGTATGGGAAGACTTTATCAGTACAACTTAAGCTACATTTAAAAATGTACGTGAATCTAGCCACTGCCTGCTTCATGTCATCCAGAGTGGTTTTTCTTTATATAAAACCACCCTACTGATACTTATAATTCCCAATCCTAGAAATTAAATAGCTATTTTATGTTAATTTTCCCATATTAATGTTTGTCATTAGGTCAGCTTAGAATGATGTAACATTGAGATGTCTTTAGAAAGTGCCATTAGAAAATTTATAGTGATTCCTGAGCTCAGGAAATATTTCATCATAGTCAGTGGCAGACTAGACACACTGGTTAAAAATTGAAATGCCAATATATGTTCATTTTGTGTAGGCAGTAAAAACAATAATAGTTGATTGACAGAATGTACAAGTCAGACACTCAAGAGAATTGATGTAGTTACAAAATATCCAAAAGACATTCTCATCATTCACTAGTGTTTTATGAGCATATGGAGATTGGGATAAATGTAGAGCAATTAGCACATCAGGGCATTCCTCCTACCAGAAATGTGATACTGTTTCCATATATGCAATGGAAATTTATCTCTTCACACCCCATGATAGTTTTTGTTTCGCATATCCATTGTTTCAACATCTAATTTTAAAATGCCTTATGTGCAGTATCATCTTTGAACAATTAATATCTTTTTTCAAACAATGAGGCCAACAGTTTTGACATATTTTAGGGGTTAATTAATTTCATGGATTTAAGGTTGATCAAGCAATTAGAAGTATAACATTTCATTCAATATCTTTAGAAGTTAGAAACATGTTTGTGAAAAAAATAATAATTTAGAATTATTAAATTGCAGCCCCCTAATTCAGTTTCAGAAACACAAACATTACATATATAGATAGTCTAAGAATCTATTTATCAGGTATTTATTTGAAAGACAACCCATGGTTCTGTTTACTTGATATGGAACTGTGTGATCTATTTGCCAAAAGACGCAAAATAGACTTTGTAAATATTTATAGCATCCAAAACTGTGAGTTAACACTACATAGTTTGTCAAACCACACCTTCTATAAGGCAATCAAAGTTTCTTGACCTCTAGATATATATCTCCTTTTTGCTGTGACTAATGTCCAAGTAGAGATTTATTTGGACCTTCAACTTCAGGGGATCTTCCCCACCTGGGG
>SJYV01012412.1:86710-108553 GCA_006410875.1 Neotragus pygmaeus | reverse complement strand
AAAAAAAAAAAAACTCTTCCAGGGTGGTCTCTTAATATTAGGAGTCACTATTTAGCCAAACAGAATCTAAAATATGATACAAATGAATTTATTTACAAAACAGAAACAGATTCACAGACACAGGAAACAAATTTAAGGTTACCAAAGAAGAAATAAGGTGGTCAAAGGATATATTGGGATTTTGGGATTAGCAGATGCAAACTAAAATATATAAAATAAACAGCAAGGTCCTACTGTATAGCACAGGAAACTATATTTAATATCTCACAAAAAGCCACAATGATAAAGAATACGAAAAAGCATTTATTACTGAATAATTAGCTGGATGCAGAAAGCATAAGTTTTAATACTCTCAATGTAGTTTACAGTTCTCCTGGAGAAGGAAATGGCAACCCACTCCAGGATTCTTGCCTAGGGTATTCCATGGACAGAGGAGCCCAGCGGGCTACAGTTCATGGGGTCACACAGTTGAGCGCCTAATCCACCATCATAGTTTATGGTTATGGTTTCATCCAGGGATGGGGCTGTATAACCAGGATCCTCCTCAGGCAGGAGCACACTAATAATGATCCTGGAACCAGAAGCTGCTACATAGTCCCTCAGCTCCAGGGCACATTGAAAGCAAAGAGTCCCAGCTGGATGGGGGGATCGATCTCCCCCTCCCACCAGGCCCTCTGCGTCTCCCACAGCAGTCCACCGACCCTCAGGAACGGCACCCTCCCCCTTGGTTCCCGCATCAGGAGGTGGGCAGTACCTGGAGGGGTAGGGGCCAGAGGCCCTGGTGCTGCTGCTCCCTGCATCCGAGACTCCCTGGGCGTGGACAGACATCGTCCATCCATCTAGGTCCCCAGTCAGGGAGAAAACAATGGCCAAACAGGGCCTTCCTCCCAACCTCGCCATCATTTCTTTGGATGAGGGTGGGCAGGGACAGTGCAGACACAAGGGAGCCAAGAACCCATCACAGGAAGAGGGAAGGAGGCGAAGGGAGGCAGAGCCACGTGTGGACCGGGCTTGAAGCCGCCTGCACACACTTACAGACTTCTTTACAAGTTCAAAGAAAAAGTATTAAGCATTGCAAGACTGCAATTACTGAGCATTATACCCCAAACACAATGTTTTTCTAACTGAGGAGTTCAGTGCAACCTCACTGGCCATGCCTTTCATGGCTCAGCAGGTAAAGAACCCACCTGCAATGCAGGAGACAGAGGAGCCACAGGTTCGATCCCTGGGTTGGGAAGATCTCCTGGAGGAGGGCATGGCAACCCACTCCAGTATTCTTGCCTGGAGAATCCCAAGGACAAGAGGAGCCTGGCGGGCTACACTCCACGGGGTCGCGAAGGGTCGGACACAACTGAGCGACTAACACACACTTGTTCACTGGGCACTCACCTGTGCAGCTGATCCTAAGACATATTCCTGTGTTAGCTCAGCCGAAGCAGTGCAGTTAAATGTCACCTGAAAAGGAAAACGGGCATATTATCCATCAAAGTTAAGGTTCTCACTACTCAGCCATAAAAGGAATGAAATGTCATTTGCAGCAACATGAATGAATCTAGGGATTATCATGCTAAGTGAAGTAAGTCAGAGAAAAACAAATATAACATGATGTCACTTATTTGTGGAATCTAAAATATGATACAAATGAACTTATTCATGAAATAGTCACAGACATAGGAAACAAATGTACCATTACCAAAGAAAAAGGGGATGGGGGAAGGGTAAATTAGGACCTTGAGATTAGCAAATACACACTGAGGAGGACGTGGCAACCCACTGCAGTCTCCTTGCCTGGAGAATCCCATGGACACAGAAGCCTGTCCCGGCTGCAGTCCATCGGGTCGCAAAGAACTGGACACAACTGAAACGACTTAGCACACGTGTCCACAAACCACCACGCATAAAATAGGTTAACAACAGGTCTTACTGTATAGCACAGGAGACTATATTTGATATCTCACAGTAAACCATAATGGAAAAGCATATATATATATATGTGTGTGTATGTTACTGAATCACTTTGCTGTATCCCAGAAGTTAACACGTTATAAGTCAATTAGGCTTCCACAAAAAATTCAAATAAAAACCCAAGGTTCTATCTCTATTCTTACCAGTCAGTAACTAGTGTTTGCTCAGTACCTACTGAGCCTTGTATTGGGATTAACTAAGGGTGCTGCATTTCGGAAAAGATGGAATTCAGGTACACATTTAATTGCATGAAACAACCTCTCTTGGATAAAATTAGATTATTTGCAGATTGATGATGAGAAAGAGGAGGAAGAAGAGGCGGAGAGAATACAGAGGGGGAGAAGGAGGAGGGGAGAAAAGAAAGAGGAGGTGAAACGAGAGGAAGAGGAGTGGGACTTCCCTGGTGGTCCAGAGGTTAAGAGTCTGCTTTGCAGCAGAGGGCATGGGGTTCAGTCCCTGCTTGGGAACTAAGATCCCACTATGCTGTGGGGCAACTAATGCCACTCACCACAGCTAGAGAGCCCACGTCACAATCACAATCCTGGAGAGATCAAACAGAGCTGTACTTTTAGTAAATCCCAACAATTACTTCTAATTTCTTCTTGCTGGTAAAAAAAAAAAGTCAGATAATATGTCTGAGTTAGTCATGATTAGACAGAATTCAGCCAGAATAATGTCAACTGTTTATGTCATTAGTCACGCAACTAGTTTAACTTGCTTTGAGTTTTCCCATTATAAAGCAAATAGAACGCAATTTACAAAGACTTTTACTAGAATTTAAGAGCACCATGAGCTACTTCTTTTGTTTTCCAGGCCTATATTTATGCAATTTTACTTTCCTAGTGTGTGTAGCTTGTCTTTTAAAAAATACTTACAATGATGTTTCTGCAAATGTTCTTATTTACTGGCTGAGCTGTAGTTATAAAAACTCATTTCGTTTGCATCTAACTGAATTTCAAAATTTATAGAAAGACATTTATATTAGTCAACCCCCCCAAAATAAGTTTTGTTTTAATGCTACTATACTATTAATTATTAGCTCCAAGCAAGATAGAAAATCAAAGTTAACCTTTAAAAGCCATGAAAATGGAGCAAGGGTTGTTGTTCTGTTTTTGGCCGAGCCCCGTGGATTGTGGATCTTCGTTCCCTGCCTACAGATTGAACCTGGGCCCCCAGCAGTGGAAGTGCGAGTCCTGACCACTGGACTGCCAGGAGATTCAAAAAAGATGCGTTTTTAATGATGTCCAAATTATGTTTTACTTGTAATGATCCTCTTAAGTACCAGTCCAGCACCAGTCTGCTCTGCCTTTCCAGTTTCAGTTTTAATTTATGATACATAAACACACTTTTAAAAGACGTTTTTCCCTTATCCTAGAAAGAACCAAGACTGTTGGGTATATGGGATAAACTCTAATAACAATATATTGAATGCCATGAGTATGCCGTGTGGGCCTCCCTGGTAGCACAGCGGTAAGGAGCCCGCCTGCCAATGCAGGAGATGCAAGAGATGCAGGTTCAATTCCTGGGTCAGGAAGATCCCTGGAGGAGGAAATGGCAACCCACTCCAGTATTCTTGCCTGGGAGATCCTATGGACAAAGGAGCCTGGTGGGCTACAGTCCACAGGGTCGCTAAGAGCCAACACAAGTGAGCAGGCACACACACACTTGAGAAGCCTCAATGGTTTCCAAAATAAGCCTCCTAACATCTCTAGTTACATATGATATGTTTTGACACTTTTCATTGAGTTGAACTTAGAAACTCCAGTAATCAGTACCGGCAACTCCAGATCAACAGTATTTTAAGTGTTAGTTTCTGATTTTGCTTTCACTTGCGTCGCAGTGGGGCTGGGATGAAGGAGGTGTGGGGCCGGGTCCATTGTCGCCACCTGAACGGCTTGGACCCTGAAAAGGGGAGGCTTCGTAGCAAATGAGAGTACCCTGCTTTACAGCAAAGGATCAGGGAGTATGGGCTGGCCTGAGTGCTACCTGCTCCGCTGTTACCACAGCAGAACATCGGGGTCTTTCTCCTTGTTCCATAAGTGCCTGGGAGTGAGTCTTTAGGCCTGTTGTACTGAGGGACCCAGATAAAAGAAGATCAGATTGGTGGCTTCTGATTCCCTTGGCTAACACAGGAGCCATCAGAATAGGTGTGGTTTATTCACGTATAAATGAATGCTTTGGACTATGAAGCCTTTTAATTTCCACTAGACTAGAACAGTGCCTATTACAGTGCCTGATACACTAGGAACTCGAATTTTGAGCAACTAAACATCTGAGACTTTCAATGCTTTGAAACAAAGAAATTTTACTTCCCTCTGACTCCTTTTAAATATCAGAATGGATCAGTATATTCTACAAATGTCTACTCTACTAAGAAACTCTCTTGGGGGAAAAAATGTTTTTCAGAAAAATCACTTCTATAGTCTATGTATTAAGAAAACCTATTTTGAGGGGGGAAAAATTGCCAGTCTTCCAGTCCTGGCAATGTAAGTGACAGAACCAGGCAAATTACATCTATACTCTGACAAATTACATCTATCTCTGACAAATTTTTCAGAGATCTATGACTGTATTATTTAATACACTTAAATAACAAGGAATCTACCAGGAAATTGTGGAGTCAAAGATATGAAATGTGTGAATTCAACCCCTTCCTGTTCTAGATGAAATCTTGAGCTATGAAACCCCAAGTCCTAACCTATGAAACACCAGCCACACATCAAGAACATACAGAGGTACCATAACTGAAGAAAGAAAAGGATGANTCCTGAATATTCATTGGAAAGACTGATGCTGAAGCTGAAACGCCAATACTTTGGCCCCCTGATGCGAAGAATTGACTCATTGGAAAAGACCCTGCTGTTGGGAAAGATTGAAGGCAGGAGGAGAAGGGGACGACAGAGGATGAGATGGTTGGATGGCATCACCCACTCAACGGACATGAGTTTGGGCAAGCTCTGGGAGCTGATGATGGACAGGGAAGCCTGGCGTGCTGCAGTCCATGGGGTCGCAAAGAGTTGGACATGACTGAACAGCTGAACTGAACTGATAGCATACTTCAACATAGTGCAGACACTGGGTTGACCAAGAAGTGAATAATGTCTTATGGAAAAACCCAAACTAACTTTTTCGCCAACCCAGTATTTATTCAACGAGTTTGTATTATGTCATAATCTACACAGCACAGTAGGGACAAAAGAATGAAACCAACGCAGGATTTTTAAGGCTGTGAAAATGTTCTGTATGATCCCATCGTGATGGATACACGCCTTTTCACATGTGTCTGAATCCACAGAACCTACAACACCGAGAGTGAACCCCAGTACAAACGATGGACTATCAGGGCATTATCTCGTGTCCACGTAGGTTCATCAGCATGCTTGGAGGGACTATTCTGCCATTTTGCTGATGTCACCATCATTGTCTAGAGCTCTGAGTGGCCCCTTCTCAGGGTCCATCTACAGCAGTTAACATTCCAGCGCCACACGCACTCCTGGAGTGGGGCCTACGAAACTGCCTTTTAAGCAAATGTCCCAATTCACTCTGAGGGCAATAGCGTGTGAGCCACACAGCAGAAAGGCGTTTCAAACACAGAGACTTCAAGTCAGATCTGTCCCTTCGATTTTGTGTTTTTGCTGGTTCGATAGTACCAAAATTCCCGAATTAAAGACAAACACCAAATAACAAAACAACCCCTTATCTAAAATACATTAGGACAGGCTGTCTTTAGACTGCCTCCTCTGTCATTAACGATGATTGCTAAAGTAGAGTGGCCTCAATTAGCTGAGAACAAGCCAAAGCTATTATCAGAACTAGATGGCTGAAACTGTTAACATCACTGGGACGAGGAAAGAGAAATAAATGGATCTTTTCAGGCAACGAATTAATAAGGGGAATGGATTCACTTGCCAAGAAAATAAAAACTATTCCTTATGTCAAGAGAGGCCTGGCCGAGAAGCTTGACGTCAAAGCTCGTCAGTGACAATTAGAAATGAGCAGTTGCCACCAGTGTCTCACAATAGGGTAGGTTCTCCGTAGCGTGGACCCCCGGGCAAGTC
Source organism: Neotragus pygmaeus (assembly GCA_006410875.1). Lineage (NCBI taxonomy): Eukaryota > Metazoa > Chordata > Mammalia > Artiodactyla > Bovidae > Neotragus > Neotragus pygmaeus. The sequence continues at coordinate 102,530 of SJYV01012412.1, read as the reverse complement.
CAGAAGCATCACCTGTTGCCGTTCAGTCGCTAAGCTGTGTCCGACTCTTCGTGACCCCATGGACTGCAGCACACCAGGTCTCCCTGTCCCTCACTATCTTCTGGAGTTTGCTCAAGTTTATGTCCACTGAATTGGTGATGCTATTCAACCATCTCATCCTCTTATCCCAGCATTACCTGGGATTCTAGTAAAAAGAAAAAAAGTAACAGCTTAAAACCCCTCCCAGTCCCACAAGTGAGAAACTCTTAAGAGACTAAGCCCAGCAATCTGCAGGTTAACAAGAGCCTTCTGGCTAAGACTATGACAGCTGGTGAGGAAGTGGAAAAACTGGAACCTGTGGACAGTATTGGGGAAATATAATGGTGAAGCCACTATGGAAAACAGTGTGGGGTTCACCCCAAAAATTAAGGATCCCGCAATCTCACAGCTGGGTATATACCAAAAACGGTGGAATCGGGATTTCGAAAAGTTATCAGCACGCTCATGTTCATTGCAGAATTATGCATAGCAGTCAAGATGTGGAAATAACCTAAATGCTCATGGGCAGACGAATGGATCAAGAAAATGTGGCATATACATACCACGGAATACCAGTTTTTAAAAAGAAGGAAATCTTGCAACGTGCAACATGAGTGAAACTTGAGGGAATTATGCTCAGTGAAATAAGCCAGTCGAAGAAGGACAAACACGGCGTGATTCCACTTACAGGAGGTATCTAAAGGAAGGAAAGTCATAGAAAGCAGAGAATAGAATGGTAGCTTCTGGGAGTTGGTGAGAGAGCAGAAGTGTGCATTACTAATCAATACACATAATGTTTTGGTTCAGTAAAACATATAAACTCTAGAAATCTGTTGTATAACATTGTACAATCTATAGTCAACCATGTATGGAATTGCACGCTTAAAATTTTGTTCAGAGTAAATCTCATTTTAACTGTAATTACTAATATAAAGTAAGAATCCCCTGGTGATCCAATGCAGGCAAAACTTTGAGAACCCCTAAACCTAGACAGCTGGAGAAGGCAACGGCACCCCACTTCAGTACTCTTGCCTGGAAAATCCCACAGACAGAGGAGCCTGGTAGGCTGCAGTCCATTGGGTCTCTAAGAGTCAGACACGACTGAGCAAATTCACTTGCACTTTTAACTTTCATGCATTGGAGAAGGAAATGGCAACCCACTCCAGTGTTCCTGCCTGGAGAATCCCAGGGACGGGGGAGCCTTGTGGGCTGCCGTCTATGGGGTCGCACAGAGTCGGACACGACTGAAGTGACTTAGCAGCAGCAGCGGCAAACCTAGACAGCATATTAAAAAGCAGAGACATTACCCTGCTGACAAAGGTCCATCTAGTCAAAGTTATGGTTTTTTCAGTAGTCATGTATGAATGTGAAAGTTGGACCATAAAGAAAGCTGAGAGTCAAAGAATTGATGCTTTTGAACTGTGGTGTTGGAGAAGACTCTTGAAAAGAGTCCCTTGGACTGCAAGGAGACCCAACCAGTCCATCCTAAAGGAAATCAGTCCCGAATATTCTTTGGAAGGACTGGTACTGAAGCTGAAACTCCAACACTTTGGCCACCTGATGTGAAGAACTGACTCATTGGAAAAGACCCTGATGCTGGGAAAGATTGAGGGCAGGAGGAGAAGGGGACGACAGAGGATGAGATGGTTGGATGGCATCACCGACTCGATGGACATGAGTTTGAGCAAACTCTGGGAGATTGTGAAAGACAGGGAAGCCTGGCGTGCTGCAGTCTGTGGGGTTGCAAAGAATCGAACGTGACTGAGAGACTTAACTGAACTGAACCATAGAGGGAAGTCAGGAACCAGTTATTTCCTTATCGTGCAATTGTTGTTGTTGATCAGTCACTCAGTCAAGTCCAACTCTTTGTGACCCCACAGACTGCAGCACGCCAGGCTTCCCTGTCCAGCACCAACTCCCAGAGCTTACTCAAACTCATGTCCATCGTCGGTGATGCCATCCAACCATCTCATCCTCTGCTGTCCCCTTTCCTCCTGCCTTCAATCTTTCCCAGCATCAGGGTCTTTTCTAATGAGCCAGCTCTTCACATCAGGTGGCCAAAATATTGGAGTTTCAGCTTCAGCATCAGTCCTTCCAATGAATATTCAGAGTTGATTTCCTTTAGGAGTGACTGGTTTGATCTCCTTGCAATGACTGAGTCAAAAAAAAAAAAAAGCTAAACTCAAGTAGTTATAGGAAAGGGTTAAGAAGCACAAAGGGGAAAAATCTCCAACACAAATCACATTTATACTAAGGAATCTGGCTATTTTCAGACAGCTGAATCAGATGCTTTCACCTTTTATAGCATCCTACGGCCACCTCATGCGAAGAGTTGACTCATTGGAAAAGACTCTGATGCTGGGAGGGATTGGGGGCAGGAGGAGAAGGGGACGACTGAGGATGAGATGGCTGGATGGCATCACGGACTCGATGGACACGAGTCTGAGTGAACTCCGAAAGATGGTGATGAACAGGGAGGCCTGGCATTCTGCAATTCATGGGGTTGCAAAGAGTCGGACACGACTGAGCGACTGAACTGAACTGAACTGACGCCCACCTCTGGTCTGTGTCTTCCTCCCACTGGAAAAGCTCTGCAGTTCATTTTAATTAGCATGACAGTTTACAAAGTGGGTTCATACACATTATCTCATTTGATCTTCGTAGTAATCCACACAAGAGGCAGGGATCATTCCCATTTTATAAGTGAGACTACTGAAAGAGAGAGATAAAGAGACCAGTGTGAAATTCAGTTCAGTTCAGTTGCTCAGTCAAGTCTGACTCTTCATGACCCCATGAACCGCAGCACACCAGGCCTACCTGTCCATCACCAACTCCTGGAGTTTACCCAAACTCATGTCCATCGAGTCAGTGATGCCATCCAACCATCTCATCCTCTGTTGTCCCCTTCTCCTCCTGCCCTCAATCTTTCCCAGCATCAGGGTCTTTTCAAATGAGTCAGCTCTTTGCATCAGGTGGCCAAAGTATTGGAGTTTCAGCTTCAACATCAGTCCTTCCAATGAACACCCAGGACTGATCTTCTTTAGGATGGACTGGTTGGATCTCCCTGCAGCCCAAGGGACTCTTGAGAATCTTCTCCAACACCACAGTTCAAAAGCAATTCTTCTGTACTCAGCTTTCTTTATAGTCCAACTCTCACATCCATACATGACCACTCAAAAAACCATAGCCTTAACTAGATGGACCTCTGTTGACAAAGTAATATCTCTGCTTTTTAATATGCAATATGAAATTATACAACACAATTAACAGGGTCAGAACCTGAATTCTAGACTTTGGCTCATTCCCTAATTCATTCTGGAGAAGGCAATGCACCCCACTCCAGTACTCTTGCCTGGAAAATTCCATGGATGGAGGAGCCTGGTGGGCTGCAGTCCATGGGGTCTCTAAGAGTCGGACACGACTGAGCGACTTCACTTGCACTTTTCACTTTCATGCATTGGAGAAGGAAATNGCACCCCACTCCAGTACTCTTGCCTGGAAAATTCCATGGATGGAGGAGCCTGGTGGGCTGCAGTCCATGGGGTCTCTAAGAGTCGGACACGACTGAGCGACTTCACTTGCACTTTTCACTTTCATGCATTGGAGAAGGAAATGGCAACCCACTCCAGTGTTCTTGCCTGGAGAATCCCAGGGATGGGGGAGCCTGGTGGGCTGCCGTCTATGGGGTCGCACAGAGTCAGACACGACTGAAGTGACTTAGAAGCAGCAGCAGCTAATTCATTCTGCCTTTCTGCAGACTCAGGTTACTGACATTCAAGAAGTTCCTCCAAAAGGACTTAGTGCAGAATCGCTCAGTCTTGACACTCTGGACGCTTTGGGCGGGTGAGGTCTGGGGTGCTGTTTGTTGGTGCAGGGAGCACTGTCCCATACGTTATAAGAAGTTGCCCCACATCACTGACCTCTGACCACTAGATGGCAGTAGCACTCCTACCTCCAGTTCGGTTCAGTTGCTCAGTTGTGTCTGACTCTTCCGAGAAGGCAACGGCACCCCACTCCAGTACTCCAACTCTTTGCGACCCCATGGACTGCAGCACGCCAGGCCTCCCCGTCCATCACCAACTCATCATCACCTCAAGTTGCCACAACCCAAAAGGTCACCAGACATAGCTAAATGTCTTAGGGACAGGTTGGCGAGTAAAACCAATCTTGTAGAGAAGGCCTGATTTAGTTTAACTAAAACGCCATCAGAATCACCTGAAGCGCTTCTTAAACCTCAGATGGCCCTGCCCCAACCCCTGAGTTTCTGATTCAGTAGGCCTGATTCAAGACCTGAATATTTGCATCTCTAACAAGTTCTCCAATACTTTGGCCACCTGACGCGAAGAGCCGACTCGTTGCAACAGACTCTGATGCTGGCAAAGATTGAAGGGAACGACAGGGGATGAGATGGTTGGATGGCGTCACTGACTCGATGGACATAAGTTTGAGCAAACTCTGGGAGATGGTGAAGGACAGGGGGACCTGGAGTGCTACAGTTTACGCGGTCAGTCACAAAAAGTCGGACGTGACTGAGCAACCGAACATCAAGTTCCCAGGTGATGCTGCTGGTGGTAGTTCAGAGACCATTCTTTGAAAACCCCCTGTCTAAACCACTTATGAAGTCAAAAAGTATATCCCTAAAAAGGATGCTTGCTTTTTAAAAGATTTCATTAGCAAACAATGAATAATGAAAACAAGCAAAGATTGCCTTGATCCACAGTGAAAGTCTCTCGGCCTCCTGTCTGACACTTTGCGACCCCATGGACTATTCAGTCCATGGACTTCTCCAGGCCAGAATACTGGAGCCGTAGTCTTTCCCTTCTCCAGGGGGTCTTCCCAACACAGGGAAGAACCCAGTTCTCCTGTATTTCCCGGAAGCAGATTCTTTATCAGGTGAGCCACCAGGGAAGCCCAAGAATACTGGAGTGGGTAGCCTATCCCTTCTCCAGCAGATCTTCCTGACCCAGGAATCCAACCGGGGTCTCCTGCATTGCAGGTGGATTCTTTACCAACTGAGCTATCAGGGGTTGATCCACAGCCTGCAGATCAATATGCAACATCTTCCTGGACACCCAAATGAGGTTTCCATTATTAACACATGGCCCTTGAATATTATTTAAACCAAAGGCACTCATGCTGCTGACAGGAGAATACCTCTTACTTCTCCCCATGCTCTTCATGAAGTTTTAAAATGTATTAGACCTTCAAATTCCTCTTATGATACAGGAAAGATGACACTCTAGCTTTTTTTTTTTCCTTGCCCACCGCTACTAGAGTTAGCAGACCAGCTCAAGAGATGGCATGAATAACACTCTCCCTCTCAGAATTATGGAGAGGACCTTATTTTATAATGAATTTAAAGTGCTCTCCCTGAGAGAAAGAAATTCTGAAGTCCTGGCTGTAGAACTTATCACAGATGTTTTCAAGAGATATAGCAGGTCTGTTTCAGAATAAAAGTTCTTTTTCATTGCTTCCTGCTTTTTGTTATTGTTGTTTAACAAATAAATTTTTGTTTATTGTGGATCGCTAAGTCGTGTCCAACTCTTTGCCACCCCACAGACTGCAGCAAGCCAGGCTTCCCTGTCCTTCACTATCTCCCAGAATTTGCTCAAGCTCATGTCCATCAAGTCAGTGATGCCATCCAACCATCTCATCCTCTGTCACCCTCTCTCCTCCTACCTTCAATCTTTTCCACCATCAGTCTTTCCCAATGAGTCAGTTCTTTGCATCATGTGGTCAAAGTATTGGAGCTTCAGCATCAGCATCAGTCCTTTCATTGAATATTCAGGGTTGACTTCCTTTAGGATTGACTGGTTTGATCTCCTTGCAGTCCAAGGGGCTCTCAAGAGTCTTCTCCAGGACCAAAATTAGAAAGCATCAATTATTTGACGTTCAGCTTTCTTTATGGTCCAACTCTCACATTTGTACATGACTACTGGAAAAAACATAGCTTTGACTATATGGACCTTTGTTGGCAAAATAATGTTGAAGTTACTATGAGAATAATTGATGAAGGAACAGTTGCTTATTTCTTCCACCTTAACAGAGAAAAAAAAAGTGATGTTTATGTAATGTGACTAGAAATTCTCTTACCATAATGGTGCTAATTGAAATACAACAAACACTTTTCTGTTGCATATCTTCCTTTTGAAATCTAAGTTAGCATTTAAAAAACTAAGCATTGACATTTTAACAGCCAATAATTATGTAATTATAGCCTGTATACTTTTAAATGATTGAAAGGGTAATGGCCCAGGAGAAATGTCTTATAATTAATTGAATGTTTTTATGTGGAAAATAGCAAAATGACTCAAGGGTGAAGCAGTGAAAATTTGCAAAATTATTTCTTTGAAATAAGCTCACTCTATATTCTATTTAACTAGGATGTGCGCGCACAATGGGTAATTCAATCAAATGGTAGCTTTGCAAAATAAATGCATTTTCATGGCAGTCTTTTTTTATGTTGGAATATAACTGCTTTGTTTCTGCTGTACAGCAAAGTGAATCAGCTTTATGTATACATACACCCCTTGCCTCTTGGACCCTCCTCCCCTCCCCTGATGCCACCCCTCTAGGTCATCGCAGAGCACGGCGCTGAGCTCCCTGTGATACACAGCAGCTTCCCACTAGCTATCCAGTTCCCACGTGGTACCATGTGTACGTCAATGCCGCTCTTTCAACTCATCACCCAAGAAAGGAAGTGCTTCAAGCCCCAGCCCCCTAGCTTTTTCCTTCAGCAGTGCCCCCCCACCCCACCACCCTACGCCCTGCCCCACCAGGCTGGGGCCTGGTTCATACGAACCTGAGCCTCAGACCACTTAGAAGAGCCAGAGAGATTCCTGAATGAACCCCTGCTGTTGCTGATAATAGTGTGGGGACCAGTCTCACAGTCCTTATAACCAGGAGGAGTTCAGCTCCTCCTTCTCCTGAAATAGCTATTGTAGGGGCTTCCCTGGTGGCTCAGACCGTAAAGAATCCGCCTACAATGCAGGAGACCAGAGTTCAGTCCCTGGGTCAGAAGGATCCTCTGGAGAAGGAAATGGCAACCCACTTTAGTATCCTTGCCTGGAGTATTCCATGGGCAGTAGCCTGGCGGGGTACAGGCCAGGGGGTCATAAAAGAGTTGAACACAACTGAGCGACTAACACTTTCACTTTCCTTTTTCTCCTGAAATATCTATTGTAGGTTCTCCCCTTATTGTTCTTCTGTTGAAAAATTGGTTTCATTATGACTATCATTTAGTCATAGGAAGGGAATCTAATCCCCTGAAACTTATCAATCAGAAAAGGAAACCTAAGACAATTATCTGAGTGACTCAAATAAACAACTGCTTCCACTATTTCAGCATAGGAAAGAGAAAACAGGCTTGGCAATTATTTGATAACAACAACAACAACAAATCTGGCCATTGCAATACCTAAGGTGGATTTTATTTTAAATTGTCCATTTGTGCTGTCTTCAAGATGGTAAAGAGTCTGCCTGCAATGCGGGAGACCTGGGTTCAATCCCTGGATTGGTAAGATCCCCTGGAGAAGGAAATGGCAACCCACTCCAGTACTCTTGCCTGGAGAATCCCATGGACGGAGGAGCCTGGTGGACTACAATCCACGGGGTCGCAAAGAGTCAGACATGACTGAACAACTTCACTTTCAACCTAAACAAATCATATTCTGTTTACATCTTTACATGAAGTGAAGCAGAAGTTGCTCAGTCGTGTTCGACTCTTTGCAGCCCATGGACTTCTCCATGGAATTCTCCAGGCCAGAATACTGGCGTGGGTAGCCTATCCCTTCTCCAAGGGATCTGCCTGACCCAGGAATTGAACTGAGGTCCCCTGCATTGCTGGCAGATTCTTTATCAACTGAGCTATCTGGGAAGCCCTATAACATCTCCCCACAACAGCTTGAAATACTCAGACTCTATTGTCTGAATATATGAAAGAAATATGTTTCTGTCTCAAAGCACGCACACGCTTCCCTTGCTTGCCTACTTCCCACCAGGGTTGCAGACTGCCTGAGAGGCACTGTGCGCCATCAACCCGTCTCTTAGCCAACATGGAAATTTAACAAGAAGGAGCTAGCCACATGTCTAGCACGAAAGTGACACGGAAATCCTGGTACTGTTTAACATGTAAATATTGGGTTGGCCAAAACGCCTGCTCAGGTTTTTCCGTATGATAGTATGGAAAACCCAAATGAACATTTTGCCCAGCCCAATATTTCAGTGACAACCGTGGAGATTTTTAAAAAGAAAACTGAGTCGGGAAAAAACATGTGATGCCTTCCTTGATTTTGTTTCCTCAACACCATATGTCGCAAAGTGTTCATGATAACAGGCATGAAAGTTGAATCAGGTGCAGTCTTTGTCTCCAAATATTTCATGCTCCATTAGGAAGCACAGACAGAACATCACCAATCATTATAGCTGTTGACTCGGACTATTCACAGAAATGCCCCAGGAGCTTTAAGAATAGAGTTGAAGGCCCCGAAAATGGTGGAGGGGAGTGAGTGGGGATGTGGGGGCCTGGAAGATGAGTGGCATAAGATAGAAACTGTATCATTAACTTTCAGGCTTTCCCTCCAGTGATTACAAAGGAGAGTCGCTAATGTATTGGCACAGCTAATTCATATTTTAAGAAGGGAAAGTACACGTAATGTGGCTTAAAAATAGCCTAGAACCTGAGGCGTCTTTAAACGTCTTACTTTTACCCTTTTAATATTTAAAGCTCAAGTCAGCGCTTGTTATGCATTAAGCTTCTGTGTTTATGAATCTCCCGAGGTGGCTTCTATTAAATGCCTTGTTTCTTGAGTAGCAGGTTTTCTCCTGTGTCTAGCCTCTCAGCCTCTCAAGAGCTCATTCTCTCTGCCCACTGTTTTCTCTGCGTTCCTCTGCCCCCTGAGGTTAATAATAATGAGTCACTGTGAAACCTTCATAAAACACTTTAAATTGCCCTAGAAATGAAAATCTCAATTATTGTGATTAACTAAGCCCTCTATGGAAAAATGGAGGATAATTGGGGGCTGCTAACATATTTAGGCAAAACAATATCCTAAACTATGGTTTCCTTTCACATCTCTTCAGTTGCGTGTTAATGCTGCCTGGCATTCTAGCACTATTTCTGGGTAAAATGTAGCCACCTCTTCCATCTCCTTTTATAATAAATGGGACTACAAAGACCATAACAGCTTCAGGACAGAGTCCAAAGGGAGACTTGGAGTAGAGGTGATTTTGAACCAGAAACAATAGGAGGAACCGTTCCAGAAGTATTTGCAAAGCAGAAAACTGACATCGTCATGAGAGCTTTGTGAGAGCCGTTTTACCAACACGAGAACATAGAGTCCTGTTGACATTCTAATGGAGCTATACATGTACATATACAAATATGGATATATTCTAGAGATGAATGCCTGTGAAAGTGAAAGTTGCTCAGTTGTGTCCAACTCTTTGTGATCCCCTGGACTATATAGTCCACAAGGCTCCTCTGTCCATGGGATTCTCCAGGCAAGAATACTGGAGTGGGTTGCCATTCCCTTCTCCAGGGAATCTTCCCAATCCAGGGACTGAACCCGGGTCTCTTGCATGGGCAGGCAGAATCTTTACTGTCTGAGCCCCCAGGGAAGCCCATACTCTATATATGAATACACAGATAATTATATATACATTTCTATACATACATACATAATATACATTTGTGCAGATTCTATATATAATACTTATATATAGATATCTATTTGTTTATGTATACAAAGTATATATGCATTATATATCTTATGTATGTGTGTATATACTATGTACACACATATACACATGTCTATAATATACAATACACACACACTGTGTATATATATAGTATATGTAAGTGTATATATTATAAATAGTGGCAGTAATTGTTGAGCATACTCAGTCCTGTCCTGTTGTTTGCAATCGCACAGACTGTAGCTTCCAGGCTCCTCTGTCCATGGGATTTTCCAGGCAGAAATACTGGAGTGGGTTGCCATTTCCTCCTCCAGGGTATCTCCCCAACCCAGAGTTCAAACCCTGCATTGCAGGCAGATTCTTTGCCGTTGAGCCACTGGGGAAGCCCAATTATGTATAGCATATATGTGTATACATGGGTGTGTGTGTATATGTATATTTAGTATGTGTGTATATAGTATATATGTGTGTATATGTTTTATATATATATCATATATGAAAGCATGTCAGCAGTTGCACAGAGGAAATTTTCCAGACTTGTAGACTAACCAGGGGGGTTCTTTCCTGCAATGACTATCAAAGCTTTGCGACACAGTAATGAGATATCGTCTCCATAAGCTCTAAGGTGTTTTTAAACCACCTTCTCACATGAAACCATCTACAGTGTGGTTATTGTTGTTCAGTGGCTAAGTCATGTGTCCAACTCTGAGAGCCCTTGGACTTCAGCATGCCAGACTCCTCTGTCCATGGGATTTTTCAGGCGAGAACACTGGAGTGGACTGCCATTTTCTTCTCCAGGATACCTTCCTGACTCAGGGCTGGAACCTGCATCGATCGTGTCTCCTGCATTGGCAGGTGACACCGCACCACTTGGGAAACCCCCGCAAATCTCACCATCTCGTCTCCATTCCGAACCACGTGTCTCTAGTTACCTACTCGAAACAAAGCACAGAGGCTTAGGAGGCAGAGGTAAAGACGTGTGAGGTCCTTAAGAATGGTGGGGGTTATATCTTATTTATCTTTGTGTTCTAATTATCTAGCATTGTGCCTTTTCTAAGATGGACACAAACATCCATTAAAAGAATATAACTCAATTCAAGCCAATTGCATTCTCACTATTCACTGCCTACGTAAATACATTCATGAGTACCAGGCTAATTACAAAATAAATGGGGAAAAAAATAGATGGAACTGTAATTTGCAGTCCTTGATCTCATGGAGGTTGCAGCCAGCTATGGAAACAAACACATAAAGCAGTTCAAGAATAATAATCCAACTCTTTGGGTCGCTTAATGAGGGAAAGGTGAATTTTTCCCTATAGATTTTCAGAAGGATGAAAATGAGCTAAATGAAACTGAAAGTCAATTTATCAGCTGCTTCTTCATTGAACATGCAAATTTGTTCAGTTACAAAGACATCTGAATTTGATTCATGGGTTTGCTATTTTAGTTAATGGAACGAGGCAGAAATTAACAGAGTGACATCATAACAAACTCGAATGGGAAAAACAAAATAAGCCAATGTCGATTCACTTGAAATATAACATCATCTAATCTGGGGAAATATCCTAAAGAACTGAGGGATTGCTGCCCCCAAGAGGTTAATCACAAAACTCCAAAATTAAAAGGATGATTCATTTAAGTTCAAGAGTCAAACAACTGAGAAGTGAAGATGTAGGGTTGGCCTTATTTTATAAGAAAGGGAGACCCAAGCCCACTAATTCTGGAAAGAAAAAAGAAAAGAAGGTTGTATGAAGCTTGTCAACAAGGAGAGGAGTTTGTAGCAAAAGAAAGAATAGAAGGTGTGTTTTGCTCCAATGAACATCAATGGCGACTTCTTTGGGGAGTGTTAGCAACTTCTAAGTTTTTTCTTTGTCACTTTTGCCCTTACTTCTCTGTAGATACTAGTGTTTAATAACCGTGAAGCATACCTAAGGGGCTCTGTCAGTTCAGTCGCTCAGTTGTGTCCGACTCTTTGTGACCCCAGGGACTGCAGCATGCCAGGCTTCCCTGTCTATCACCAACTCCTGGAGCTTGCTCAAAGTCATGTCCATTGAGTCGGTGATGCCATCCAATCATCTCATCCTCTGTCACCCTCTTCTTCTCCTGCCTTCAATCTTTCCCAACATCACGGTCTTTTCTAATGAGTCAGTTTTTCACATCAGATGGCCAGAGTATTGGAGCTTCAGCTTCAGCATGAGTCCTTCCAATGAATATTCAGGGTTGATTTCTTTGGGATGGACTGGTTTGATCTTCTTGCAGTCCAAGTGACTCTGAAGAGTCTTCTCCAACACCAAAGTTCAAAAGCATCAATTCTTCAGTGATCAGCTTTCTTTATGGTCCAACCCTCTATGCTTTATGCTTATTTCAGTTATTTAAGAAAAGCTATGGGGTCTTGTCTTACTCAACAACAGGCCAGAGGAGGGTAACCTCCATCAGAATTAGCTCTTGACATTTCCCTGGCGGTCCAATAGTTAAGATTTCCAATGTAGGCGACACAGATTTGATCCTTGGTTGGGGAATTAAGATCCCACATGACCACAAGATTTGGTCAAAGAAAAAAGAATTAACCCTTGCATGTAGTAGAAGTGAAAGCCTGCAGACAAAATCTTTGCACCATGGAGCTCTTCTTAAAGTAACAGACAGAAGGAAAGGAGTGTGGGGCCCAGACTCTTGTTGTTATTCAGTTGCTACATTGTGTCCGGCTCTGAGACCACATGGACTGCAACCCCCAAGCTCCCTGTTCTTCACCATCTCCCAGAGTTTGCTCAGATTCATGTCCATTGAGTCGGTGCTGCCATCCAACCATCTCATCCTCTGTCGTCCCCTTCTCCTCCTACCTTCAATCTTTCCCAGCATCAGGGTCTTTCCCAATGAGTCAGTTCTTCTCATCAGGTGGCCAAAGTATTGGAGTTTCAGCTTCAGCATCAGTCCTTCCAATGAATATTCAGGGTTAATTTCCTTTAGAATGGACTGGTTTGATTTCCTTGGACTCCAAGGGATTCTCAAGAGCCTTCTCCGGCACCACAATTCGAAAGCATCATCTTAAAACATGAGTAGTTTAATTACCAAAAGTCTCTAATAGCAAATTGTTATCTGTGTCAGTTTCGGGAACTCCTCGTATTAACTCAAACTTCTAACATTCAGTTAGAAAAGCATATGTCAATCAGGTGGGCAGAAAGGGGAGACAGTGGATGCTGAAAACAACCTTCATCTCTGTCATTGGATGTATCTAGGATTTATGCTTAGAGATTCACATGCCCACCAACTTGAGAGCTTTGTTGTAAATGCTTTGCCCCTAAGTACAGTTGGCTTATGTCTCCCTGTGCCTGTCCTGACACACCCACTGTAATCCCACACAGAGGGACTGGTCTTGTAGACTCCTTTGCCAATTCACACATTTACCGATGCTCCTCCAGCCAAATCCACATCATCCAAGATGAAGACTGCATCCCACCCTGCACAAAGACAATGTCCACCAGGCAAGCTGAGTGATGCGGAAACCAAATCTACCCTTACGAGGTGCCTTCCTTCCCCTCAGAGCTAGAAGAGGCTGGTCAAACTGGCTATGACAAGAGCCCTGCGATACCAGGGGTCTGAAAGCAGAAAGAGCCACAGAAGGGAGAGGGGAGGGGATTGACAGTGAACAGATGGACGCTTGTGATGGAGACACAAAGATGGGACCCGACGAGTCTTGAAGCGAGGGTAAATCAGTTTGAGGACAGATGTCGGCTGGTAAGGATGGAGCCAAGACAGTCAGAAGCCACAGCTGAGGATTCTCTAGGCAAAAAGCCCCAAATGAGTTTAAGGGGAAATTAGCATGTTTAAAGGGGCAACTTAGGACTCACTAGTTCTAACATGGTTGCCGTTTGTTGGTGGTTAGTCACTAAGTCGTGTAGGATTTTTTGTGGCCCCATGGACTGTGGCCCACCAGGCTCCACTGTCCATGGTGCGGGGGACTGCCCGTGAAGGGTTAAAGTTTTGGGAGCTGCTCAGCGATATCCTGAGCCCCTAGGCATTGCCCTAAGCTCTCTGTCCCGCCTCCCTGAAGAATGTGTGACTTTGTGTCTCCAAGATGTCTGATAGCTATGTTCTGCTCACTGGTGCTTATCGCACTTCAAGTAACTAGGCATTGTGTTCTGAACACAATGGTGAAGGTCTGGTGAATGATTATCTAGATCAAAGTAACCTAGTAGATGTCATAAGTCACGTATGTTATCCTATATATACTGAACACCTAATAAAGTTGGTATCAGACAATAAGGTCTGATCCTCTCAACCCCATCTTTCTGTCTTCTTATTTTTTCTAAGCGGGCGTTCTCCTTCGCGTCCTCCTTACGGAGGTTGCTCCTTGACTGTGCTGGCCGCGGCACATGGGACTTGCCAGGCAAGAATCCTGGAGTGGGTTGCCGTTTCCTCCTCCTGACCCAGAGATTGGGCCTGCGTCTCCTGCTTGGCAGGTGGGTTCTTTACCACGTAGTGTTTGGTCCTAAGTTCATCTCCGTCAGGTGGACAGTACAAAGAGCATTGGATGTGTTCTTAGACTTCCTTTCATTACTAAATTACCTCTGCCTCATTGCATGAAGGATTTCATAGTGGCGATGATGTAGGTATTGAGCAATAGAGCATTTTCTGCTATAGCAGTAAACAAGGGTGTCACAATCACCCGCCTTTGCAGCCCTCCACCTTGAGCCCTGAGGGAACTCAGGGCTGAAAAGAACACCTGCCTTCTAGCAGCCATCAGGGTGCAGCCACTCCCTGCTTTGAGCGCTGAGGAAACTCGGGATGTGAAAACACAGGATACTGGCCCCAGAGAGTTGAGGTGCATATCAACAGAATGACCTCAGAGAGCCCTGGCTCTTCCCTCTTCTCAGAGAAAAGCCCCAAATCCCTGGACATATCCAGTTTCTTTAACTAGCAGCATCTTTTGATGTTCCCAAGTACCTGCCCTTTGTTGCAAAACTCCTACATTTCCTAGCTCCTCCCCTTGCAGAAACTTGCTGCAGCTTGGAGCAGCTTCTCAGAGCTACCTGAAATGCTGTCTCACGGGCTGAAATAAAACTTTACTTTTGTCTTTTTTTTTTTTTTTAACCAACAGTATCCATGCCAAACAGGCATGTTGTCTTAAGCTCTGCCTTTCTGAGCTTCATACAGAGATTTGTAATATATCATCCATAGATGTTTATGAAAATGTCTGTAATCGCGGGAAAGCCTCATGTTCAGTAGTGTCTGGTGTCTGACTCTTTACGACCCCATGGACTGTAGCCTGCCAGGCTCCTCTGTCCATGAGATTTTCCAGGCAGGAATACTGGAGTTGGTTACCATTTTCTTCTCAAGGGGATCTTCCCAACCCAGGGATCGAACCTGAACCGAAACCCAAAGCCAAGTATCCTGTGTCTCCTGCAGGCAGTTTATCCCCGGCCTTCAATAAATGTTGTTTTTTGTAGTTATCGTTATTGTTTTGGTTCAGACTAGAAGTTCAGACTATACACAAAAGTTAAAATCAGAAAGAACTTTTAATGTGGAGACACTTCTGAAGACCTAGGCAGAGTTGAATACAGATGTGGAAGCCATGGGTTGTAGTGGACTCAAAGAGACGCCGCCAAGATCCCACTGCAGGAAGCACTGGGTCCCAGCTGCTGGCAGTGAGGTCACAGGCAGCCTCTGCATGTCAGCCCTATGAAATGGAGTCTTCCCTGCCATAGCAATAAACAAGGATGCCACACCCATCAGCTATTCTGGCCCTGCAGATGTGAGTTTCTGAACCCACAGGGCGCCCAGGCCAAAAACAATCAATGCCTGTGACCTGGTAGCTCAGTCTGCCACCACTCTCCACTATGAGGAGCGAAGCAGGTGAAAAATCAGATCACAGGATGCTGGTCCCAGATAGCTGAGATACTCATTAAACGAATGATTTCAGGAAGCCCAGATTCTTGCATCTTCCCATACATACATATAGCACAACTATATATTTCTTAACTTAAGAGTTCCTGGTTTTCCTTAATTAACAGTAATCTTTTGGTGTTCAGACTACCTGCCCCTTATTCTAAGCTTCCATATAACCTAATTTCCCATCCCTCATCCCCACCTCCACCCTCCCATCCCCC
>SJYV01012412.1:74847-86668 GCA_006410875.1 Neotragus pygmaeus | reverse complement strand
AGTGGAAAGTGATTTTTCTACTGAGCTAATATTTCCATGTGTCTGCATCGATTTTTATCTCAGGAGTAAATCTTTTAGGATATTTGGTGAAGAAATTCTCCTCTTTGATCACTTCACTCTGTAATAAAAACAGTGACTATTTTAGCTAGCAAAAACAAGTCCTTACCTTGTATTTAAAGACCCTGCATCCTCCAGAAATAGACGGTAAATGTGAAACACCTTACTAAAAAAGAAATGTAAGCAGCATCTCGTTTGGAGAGTACACGTTACAAAAAAACTGATTCAGTGACAAAGTGAGGATGTTTTTAGCATGCTTTCCCAGCTGAGACCAAACAGATGCCTTCCCGTCTGAGGGGGTGCCACAGGGGCTTGTCTGAGCAGTTGTCATGTACGTATGCTCAACAGGACTCTGCGTAAACAATGGGAAACTGCACTCTGGTAGGAAATCGATGATATTAGATTGTTTCCTTGGATAGATTCATACTTAGAAATACAGGGATGGCTTGTTGTCTCAAAATTTTCATCTCTGTGGCCAGAATGGTGTGTTTCCAAGGTGGAGCGGTGGTAAAGAACCCGCCTGCCAATGCAGGAGATACAAGAGACCTGGGTTTGATCCCTGGGTCGGGAAGANTTGTCTCAAAATTTTCATCTCTGTGGCCAGAATGGTGTGTTTCCAAGGTGGAGCGGTGGTAAAGAACCCGCCTGCCAATGCAGGAGATACAAGAGACCTGGGTTTGATCCCTGGGTCGGGAAGATACCCTGGAGATCTGGACTAGTGGAAATGGCAATCCATTCTAGTATACTTGCCTGGAAAATTCCAACGACAGAGGAGACCAGCAGGCTGCAGTCCACGGGATCTCAAAAGAGTCGGACACGATGGAGCACACACATGTGCGTGTAGGCAGAATGGCGAGCTGCAGAGATGACATCCAGCATGCCAGTCCTAGAAACCATGAACCCTAAGTAGTTGTGAGGCACCTATTGTGCACGAGACACATTGCTCAGAAAACCTAAGAGGCTATTGTATTAGACTTCTTGCACGTGACCCAGCTTTTAACGCACGCAGTGCCGGGCTTTGCCAGCAGGAGTCTGGCATACCACCTGCCCCCGCCAGTTTGGGTACCTCCCTCAATCCTCAGATGAGAAGGTTGTACATTCTGGGGAATCCACTGAAATGTCAAATCTAGGGGACAGGGAGGGTGGTCCCTCAGGAATGAAGGGCTGCAGAAGATAGAAATGGCACAGAACTGTGGATGACCAAGGAACACGTGCCTCAGTTCTACATCCAAATATCATGACACGGTCGTCCTGCGGTTCAAGGATGATTCGTCCAGCTGTTCCTGACACTGAGTGTCTCCCCTCTGCTCCAAACTAAAAAAATAAAAAATTCCATTACATCTTTCTAAAAGAGAAAGGGTCAATTAGAAGTCAAGGAGCCTTCCAAGTTTACAAGGTTCGTTTCCCTGGTAGCTCGGATGGTAAAGAATCTGCCTACAATGCAGGAGACCTGGGTTTGATTCCTGGGTCGGGAAAATCCCCTGGAGAAGGGAATGGAAACCCACTCCCGGATTCTTGCCTGAGAAATCCCACGGAGAGAGGAGCCTGGCGGGCTACAATCCATGGGGTCGCAAAGAGTCAGACAGGGCTGAGCGACTAACGCTTTCCGCTTCTTTGGTTTATATACTTGACATAACTTCTTAGTTTTCATGTTTCTAGCATCCCCTAGGCTTTTTGTCCTCCAGCACCTATCAGACCAGCATCTTTAGGGTGGTGCTCTGCTGAGACTGATTTACCAGAGTTCACTCACTGCAACAGAATCACGGGTTACCCAGCCAGGTGGGACACCAGCCTGTAAAGGCAAATTCTCACCAGACGGTGGCACTGTTGCAAAGGCAAAGCCGAGGGAATAAACCTAAATGAACTGGGTTTTGATATGCAACATTTTCCAGAATTTACACGCACAGAACACAGAAATAGAATGAAAGCTTGTATATGACACTTTTACCCCTGTTAAGAATAATTATGATTGTAGAACTAGACGCATATTTTACCCCTGTGGCCACTGCAGCGCGCTTTCCTACAATGTGTAGCTCTCCGGTTTACTCTCTTCTATCGTGTTCTCAGTTGTGAATATCACAATCATTTAATCACCAAGAAATCATTGAAATGGTTAAAAATTGGGAATGTTTTTAAAAATTTGGTATATTCATGGAACTATATAGAGATCATGTATATAGATGTTTTAAATTCTGAAAGTGAGAATAATGCAATGCTAGATGAAAAGTTTGTATATGAATTTTAATCCATAGTAAAAGTCTGATTTTGGCTATTGGTCTCTATTTCAGAGCAGTGGAATGACAATGCTTTTACTTATAATCAAAGGTGCAATGAGGTATCACCTCACACCTGTCAGGCTATTATAAAAAAATTTTTAAAGTGAAGTGTTGGCAAGGATATGGCAAAATTGGAACCCTTGTACACTCTTGATGGGAATGTTAAATGATGCAGCTGCTATGAGAAACAGTTCGAAGGTCACTCAAAAAATTAAAAATAGAACTACCAGATGCTCTGGGAATCCCACTTCTGGGTATATATTCAAAGAATTGAAATCAGGATCTTGACGAGACATCTATAGTCCCATGATCTTTGCAGCATTATTCATAATAGCCAGGATATGGAAACAACCAAATGTTCATCAACAGGCGAATGGATAAAGAAAAGTTAGCGAATATGTTGTCATGCTTCTCGTCGCTCAGTCATGTCTGACACATTGTAATTCTTTGAGACTGGAGATGAATTTAGTTAAAGCCAATTAATTCTGAAAATTCTAAGTTCTAGAAGTAGTAAAAAAAAAACACAAGCTTATCTGTCCATGTTACGTTTCACCAACAATGGAGCCAACTGTCTGATCTATTTACCTCAAGAAAACAGGTGTTTAAGGTCTCTTTACTACACGTCTCAGTTGATTTTTTTTCTCTTTAGTTATTTCTTCCGGGCTGAGCGGGGTCTTCATTGCTGTGCGCAGGCTTTTTCCACTTGGTGCTTCGTCGCGGTGTGCGGGCTTCTCTTTGCCGTGACTTTTTTTGCTTTTCTTTGACTCAGTGAGCATGGGCTCCAGGCACACAGGTCTCAGTAGCTCCACGGCACGTGAGATCTTCCCGGGCCAGGAATGGAACCAGAGTCCCTTGCATTGCAAGGCAGACTCTTAATCTTCCCTGCACCATCAGGGAAGCCCAGCATCAGTTGATTTTTACAGACCGTTTCTTACAAACTAAATAATACTTTTTTTTGAAAAATTGATTTGCCTGCTTTCTGGAAGTCTTACCTTTAGGTGGCGGGATGCCAAATGATATGATCGGCCCCACACACTGAGTCACTATGGCATCAGAGCCAGCTGTAATAATAGTGATTATTTCATTATTTATGGTCTCTGTGGAAGGTACTTTTTCTCATTTAACCCTGATAAAACCTTCAGATTTGTAGTTGAGGGTACTGAGGCCTTCTTAAAGGTCATGAAGCTAATGAGTGGCGGAGCCAGTCCCCAGAGGCAAGACCCCTTAGCTTCTAAATGCTTTTACTCGCAAATTCTTGGCCTCTCTCCATCAAGTCAGGAAATTTAGGCTCATCATTATGCTGTCTGTGCTTAGTCGTTCAGTCATGTCTGACTCTTTGCGACCCCATGGACTGCAGCCCGCCAGGCTCCTCTGTCCATGGGGATTGTCCAGGCAAGAATACTGGAGTGGGTTGCCATGCCCTCCTCCANGCCCCCACCCCCAGAATCTGACTTAAAGGGACAGCTGCCCGTCTGCCTGCTGGGCTCAGCTGCAGGCAGGAGGCAGGCAGCATTCCAGCACGCCGGGCTGACTCTGCTTCGTATTACCGACAGTATTTCTTCCTGATACCTAGATCGTTATGGTCCTCTTTCCCACGCAATGAGGGAAAGAGCCCACAGGCTCCAGTAGGAAGGCTGAGAGTTTCCGCTCCAGCTCTGCACTANCGGGCTGACTCTGCTTCGTATTACCGACAGTATTTCTTCCTGATACCTAGATCGTTATGGTCCTCTTTCCCACGCAATGAGGGAAAGAGCCCACAGGCTCCAGTAGGAAGGCTGAGAGTTTCCGCTCCAGCTCTGCACTAGCTGTGTGACCACGGGCGAGCCCAGGGACCTCTCTGATCCCCAGGTTCCTGGGGGTGAAGGCAGACACCACAGATGTGGCTGGCCCGCGGGACCTGAAAAAGGTGGGCATCCGGACAGACCTGATGAAACCGCAGATGTGTTGCAGAGCTACTGCTTAGAAACTCAAGATACTGAATTGTTCCCGGTTTCTTTCCCTCTGCTCCCAGAGCGACTTCATCACCCTAAGTCCTTGCATTTGTCTTCTGGAACCCCTGGAGGCGGGACCCTCGGGGCAGATATGAGGCTGCCCGTGTCCTCACAGNACAACTTAATTCATGTCTGTCCACGTAAGCGTGATTTACTGTCCTGGGATTCAGTGGGAGCAATGTGTTTGCTAACTGATACAAATAACAATGAGGGTGGAACAAAATAAATACCACATGCTCTGTTCTAGGTAAAGCTCCTTCAATTAAGTAAGACGAAATTCCAAAGACTATGAAATAAAAGTGTTTAATATAAGGAGGGTGGCTCAGTGGTAGAGAATCCACCTGCCGAGGAAGGAAATGAGGGTTTGATCCTTGGTCCGGGAAGATCGCCTGGAGAAGGAAGTGGCAGCCCACTCCAGTATTCTTGCCTGGGAAACCTCATGGACAGAGGAGGCTGGCCGGCTACAGTCCAGGGGGTCACAGAGAGTTGGACAGGACTTAGGGACTAAACAACATGGGGGGGTCACCATAATCAAACCAAAAGCAGCAGCTCAGTGGGCTAGGGCTTTTCTGAGAATATGATAGTCCTGGATAACGGAGTGTTCTCAGCCCCCCAGCAGTGGGGCTCAAGAGCCAGCTTTTAAGAACCTCGCTCCAACCCTCCATCACACACTACACGCCCGTCTGCTTCTTTCATCCGCCTGAGCACAGGACGACTCTTAGTCCCCTCAGCTACAGCCAGATAGAACATGGGGACATCCTTGCTGCCCACACAGCGGGGACCGTGTGCCTTGTGTGAAGGGAAGCCTCAGCTCTCCCCATGCTTCTTAAAGGAGGACCCACCATCCCAACCTTCACAAATAATCAATCCCAATCCACTGCATGTATTTTGTGTGTCCGTTAAGTCTACCGGCTCCAAACGCCCTCTGGAAGCCAATGGATTCGCTATTCTGCCCGCTTTCTACTGATTCTGCAGAAGGAAGGGGTGGTCTCTGGTCCCAGCGACAGCTGGTCAGAGGGGTAAATGGCAGCTCTGGTCCCAGGAACGGGAGGAACGTGGAGAGACTTACACTGTGGCGTGCGCTTATTTACCTGCACTAAGTATCTGCAGTTAAATGCATCTCATCTCTCCCAGTATTTATTTCCTTCCAAAGGCACCTCTCTCTCCTCTGTGAAAAACTCACATTTGTCCCATTTATTCAACACTGACTCTATTTCTCAGGAACTGACAACTCTAGCCTTCGTCTGCTAAGAGCACATGCCCTGGGGGACATGCTTAAACTTTCCTAGATTAACTGATAATAAAATGTACTCTTTTGAAATTGATTCAAAATCTCCCCTCCATGCCCCGCCCCCCCANGACTCTATTTCTCAGGAACTGACAACTCTAGCCTTCGTCTGCTAAGAGCACATGCCCTGGGGGACATGCTTAAACTTTCCTAGATTAACTGATAATAAAATGTACTCTTTTGAAATTGATTCAAAATCTCCCCTCCATGCCCCGCCCCCCCATCGCCCGCCGTAACTAAAAAGGAAGGGGGCTCCGTTAACTCTTTCCCATTCAAACGAGTAAACTGAAGTCCGGAGAGGTTCAGTCTTGTTAAAATGACAAACCAATGAACTAGGACTAAAGGTCAGGTCTCCAGATTCCTGAAGCCAGCTCCCAGTTTAGTTCAGTCTCTCAGTCGTGTCCGACTCTTTGCAACCCCATGGACTGCCGCATGCCAGGCTTCCCTGTCCTTCACCATCTCCCAGAGCTTGTTCAAACTCATGTCCATTGAGTCGGTGATGCCATTCAACCATCTCATCCTCTGTTGTCTCCTTCTCCTCCTGCCTTCAATCTTTCCCAGCATCAGGGTCTATTCCAATCTTCGCCTCAGGTGGCCAGAGTATTGGAGTTTCAGCTTCAGCAGCTCACATCCACCTCCCAGTACCAATTTCTGAGTGGCGGAGACATGAACGGCCCTCTGACATGCCCCTCCCACCGCCCCACACAGGCACCTGATCTTCACCTTTTCCATTTTTCCAGGATTTTTCTCCCCACTTCCCTTTGCCCTGGAAGGCAAGACTGCCCTAAACGTTCGGCTCCAGGCGCTGGGTTTGTATTTACTCCAAAAACTCTTCACCCTACTGCTGTCCCTAGGAGGCCTACAAGCAGGGACTTTTCATATGTCGTCCAGTTCTCCCTCAACATTCCCAGCAGGAGTCTTTATCCAAATTATCCAGTTTATTATTTCTCTTATTGGAGTTTCTCGGAGCTGGACCTGTGTTACATTGTTTAATTGAGTTCGGAGGTAGAAAGAATAGACATAGAAAGGATGGCAAGTTAGAATCATATAAGTCTTAAGACTAAACGAATAGATATTATTTATATGTTGGCATAGTGAATGTTCGGGATGATGAACAAATCTTTTGAACTGAGGCATCTTTGGAACGGCCTTTCTATGGTTATACAATTTCCCACATTATCAGTCCTGCCTGCCCATGCAAGAAGTCAGAACTTAATCTCCCAGTCATCTTTACAGCTAAGCGCAGACCTGGGCCTTAAACTTTGAGGAACACGTTGGTCCATCTGGCTGTGCCCTGGAGATTGTCCAGGCAGGGGGCCTGTACGCGAGGCAAGGACGGTCTTTGCCTCCGGGGGGCGGCAGTGCTCAAGCCTGAAGCGCCTGAATCTCCGTTTCGCTTATGTGAGCTGTTGAATCCGCATCCTCTGAGAAGCAGATACCAAGCCTGGCTTCAAGGAGCATGGATGCTATCGGGGGAAATGCCTGGGCGAGAAAAACGGTGAAGAGTCCGCCAAAGGTTTGGGAGAGCCGGGAGGGCGCGATGCGAGCCCGACCCCTGAGTAAAGACGAGAAAAACGCTGGGTGCCCCGCAGCCTAGCGAAGGTATGGCAAAGCCGCCGGGGGAGTCCTCCAGCCCCAGTCGGCTGTCTAGGAAGTTGCTCATCTCACAGGACCCGAGCGTCCCTCTCGTCCCTTCTCCCCGGGATCATCGCCCGGGAGGGCGGGGGCCGCCCACGGGAGGAGGGGCCTCGCTGGCAAACGGCGCTGAATTGTCAAGCCAGGCATCTGGACACGTGGGATGCTCGGCGCGGCCTGGGATGCTTGATCAAAGGATAGTCTGTAAATAATACGGTGCCACAATAGTTACAAAGCAGGTGAGTCAGGGGAAGAGATTGCTGTTGCCCGCGCCTCTGCCTTGGCACGCTGGCCCCCACGCCCCGCAGGTGATGCGGAAGGGAGGTGGGCCTGGGGACACCTGGCACAGCGCTTCCCGCCCCGACAGTGCTGCGTGGGAAGGTGCGGGCGTCCCGCCTGGCACTTCACTCCGGATACCAGGCCTTGCCCTCCTGACCCTGCCGTGTCCCGTCCTCCCCTTCCTCCTCCTCCCCATTCCTAAGCCCTCGTTGTGTTTATCTGTATCTTCATTGTTTCCTTGGGAGAGCCAATGATGGGTGAACCGTTGAGCTGTTTGTCCGTTCGCGCAAACGGACTGAGCATTGAAAGAGTTGCCTTAGCTGGGCATGTTATTAAATCCAGAGAGCAGCCGGGGTGAAAACAGAGTGAAGAATACTGGGGCTCCAAGACAAGCCATAAATGACTTCGTCCTGAGCTCAAGAGATTTCAGAGGTTTTAAAAAGCAGCGGTCTTCAAACTGTGGTACAAAGTCCTGGATAACTTCAGTCCAATCAGTTTCCAAAGGCTTAAATGTCCTATCTCTTCTTTTCCAAATTGACCTGCTTGAAGACGTGCCTGTGATGGAAGGACATACTGCCGTCCCACCTGTTTCACAGCTGGGTCTCCTGCTTTAAAGATAAAAAGGCATCTTACTATGGTGCATCTCCTGCAGGAGAAACAGCTTCTTGGACATCAAATAAATGGACGATTTGAAAAAGCATCAGCAAAATCTTTAATCACAGCCCCAAAGCATGCATCTCATGCATCTTTTTAAGACCTGCATTTTCGATAAGAATTTTCTTTTTGTTCTGTAATTTTTATCTTAATCAAATTTTGATCTTAATCAAATAGTAAAGCTTAGGATGTATATTGTTTTGATCAACTTGCCAATAATTGAAAGATAATCTAAAAGAAAAATATTAACCTTTTGATCCCAGGAAAAATTTTAAAATATTAACATACATATTTTTGTTACAGATAATAAATGATCAATAGGACTTTCCATTACAAATATAAATTACATTAGGATAAAATCCTGTGTAGAATGATAAAATTTCAAGAAGAGCAATGTCAGATGTCTGATTGAATTTAAACGGAATATGTTCACCTATATAAAGGTACAATGCTAAGTGTCAAACAACAGAGTATCAGAGAGTAACATTTAACTAGCTACATTTAAATGAATGACATAGAAGTTTAAAGAATGTCAATATTTATAAAATGTCAGATATTACATCCTTTATTCCTTGAGAGCATGATGACAAATTCTAAGTTATATTAAAACTATATAAGAAGGTACATAATCTTTCTAAAATATTTTTATGGGATATGTAAGCAGAAGAACATTTTTAAACACTGTTATAGGAGTCTAATAAAAAGGCTGCCACTTTGGTTTCATAGTAAACAGTTCATTCCCCATCCATTCGTTGGGTGACACTCCAGCAGAGCTCGACTGGTGTGGTAATCAGAGACAGACAGAATAGAGATCCAGCTTTTTCATCAATTCATTTTGTAACCTGTGGCAGTCAGTAAACCTGTATATCTTTGCTCCTCATCAGTAAAATGAAACAATTGGACAACAGTTGAACAGTTGAACCCAGAAGCTATTCCACTCTGTCACTATATGTTTTTCTTGAATGTCTTCTGAGTTTGTCCTTCTCTTTTCTTTCTCAATCACTGTAAGTCCTTTTTGAGGTAACATAAACACAGTTGGGAGTAGGAAGGAAAACTATCCTGTTTCCTCTTCACTAAAGAGAACGTGCTTCTCTAAGACTTACAGAGTAGAATGAACCGGCAAGTAATCAATTCAAAGAAACTGCACAGCCTTTACGGTAATTTTTGAGACTTCATGGAGAATCCCCCAATCCTGTGAAGTGGAAACTGGTGTACATAGGATTTCCCTTGACACCATGCATTCATAACCTGGAATCCACGATAGAATCTGAGGGGTTCAAAAACTTGAGTAGAAAAAGATAAATACAGCTTAACTTCCACTAAACTTTTAGTTAAGTATTTCCTTCAATTATAGATGTAGGTAATAACTGGAGTGGTATTAGCATTACTGTTTGTTCCTGTATCACCCATAAAAATCAGCTTCTTGTCATAGTACAGGTCTCAAAATATCATTTATGCTCTTTACTATTGTGCAATTACGGGCACTTATTAGATTTGGCGCTAGCTTCTGTTTACTTTATGCAAAGAAGCATATGTATAACTACATACACACATGTACAAAACTATTTCTGTATAACAAAGTTGGTTTTCATCTTTTGATAGCTATTTCAACATA
This sequence comes from Neotragus pygmaeus, assembly GCA_006410875.1. Classification (NCBI taxonomy): domain Eukaryota; kingdom Metazoa; phylum Chordata; class Mammalia; order Artiodactyla; family Bovidae; genus Neotragus; species Neotragus pygmaeus. The sequence goes on along the minus strand of SJYV01012412.1, from coordinate 76,873 downwards.
ATTTCTTCTGTAATTCTCTATATTTTATGAGTTTAAAATTGTTCTGAGAAGCTGACCTTAAGGCTGACCAGATTGCCAAAAGCATCCATCCTTGGCACATCCTCACAAAGACTGAGATTACCCTGGCATGAATACAGACAGAAAAATCATTAAAGGGCCACTGGGGCAGCGTGGAGCAATTGATAGCAGCCACTCTTAATCCGGAAAACTGCCAATTATGGCTCTATCAGGGTTTCCCTGGTGGCTCAGATGGTAAAGAAATCGCCTTCAATGCAGGAGACCCAGATTCGATGCCTGGGTCGGGGAAGATCCCCTCTGGAGAAGGGAATGGCAACCAACTCCAGTATTCTTGCCTGGAATATTTCATGCACAGAGGAGCCCGGCAGGCTAGATCCAGTCCCTGGTTCGCAAAGACTGGACAAGACTGAGTGACTTTCACTTTCAGCTGAGTGACGAACCCTGAGGATCAACCAGGAACACCAACTTAGAGAGTCGGGGACGGCGGGGCGTTGGGGGGTAAGAAAAAAGGGGGAAAAAAAGTTTTTCAGAAATCCCGGAAGCCCGGGGTAAGACAGGAGGATAGGAGGGGCCCACTTCGGGATGCTACTTTGTTACTGGCTACCGAGGGCGAAGGAATGGCCAGCAACCCGCTTCCTGTTGACTGCAGCCCGCAGCCCTGCCTGGCCCGTGCCCACCACCACCATCACCATCCTTCAAAGGGACACACCTGCGAGACAGGGGAACACCAGCCCGACACCACTAAATCAAAAAGCTCCCAGCCAGAACAATCACTCCCACTCTCCCAAATCAAAAAATGGATCTCCTGGCTTTTCGCCAATATGGACACACCTAAGGGGTTTAAGCGAGCTCGCGTGGGCTCCCTTTGCTCGGGGTCCACCCGGGGGGGTTCCGCCGCAGCTGACCGCAAAGTTTCATTCATCCACACCTGCACGTTCAGAAACCATCGACTGTCAGAAGGGGGCTTCCCGCTTCTCCAGAGGGCAAGCCCACTTAGCCCCCACTTCTTTCTCAGTCCCCGTGGTGGGGCGGGGATACGCGGACGCTCTGCTTAGAAGCCGACCTGACCCCTAAAAGAAAAAAAAAAAAAACCCCGCCCCGCGCGTCTCTCAGGTTTAAGGCCCCCCTGGGGCTCCAGCCCCCGAACCCCTCCGGCCACGCCTCAGGCTCCGCCCCCTTCTCTGCGGCCCCGGGTACCTCTCGGGCTCGGCTTCCGGAGAGAGGCGCCGTCGGCTCTGACGTAGCGGCGTGGGATTGGTCGGCCCTCCCTGGCGGCTCGGCTATTGGCCGAAGGCTGGCCCCGCCCACCCCGTCCGCCCCNACCCTGAATATTCATTGGAAGGACTGAATCTTGGGCTGGGAGGCGCGGGGCTCGGGGCGCCCGGGCTGGGCCCGGATGCCGGCCCAGACAAAGCAGCGGGGCCCGGCGCTGTCGTTCGGGGCGCCCACCGCCGACCCCCCACCCCCGGGAATCCCCGGCGCCTACAGGCCCCGGGGCCGGCGGGCTCCCTCCTGCCCAGCCCAGCGCCCTCCTCCGCCGCCGCGGGTACCTCGTGGACCCGAGCGGCCAGTGCCCGTTATTTACCATTTTATTATCCTGGGGAGGGTGGTGTGGTGCTGGTGGGGAGGCTACAGAGAAGGGGCAAATCAGAACTTTAAGTGTTGGTTGTTTTTTTTTTTCCCTGTTTTTTTCTGACTGTCGTTCGGGTGATTTGATTTGGGGTGGAATGGTTTTTTTTTTTTTAATCTCGAAACAACGAAAGCCGCGGGTTTCAAGAAGATAAGTCAACTTCCGGAATTGTTTCCTCCGGTAGTTTTCTGTGTGCTATTTTTAAACCCTCTTCTGCAGTGTACTAGTTTAGGGTCAGCTGAAACGCAGGGCTTATTAGGCTTTTACATAGAGAAGAAGCCGATTGTGTTTGTTGTTGGGTTGTTTTGTTGTTTTTTTTTTTTTTTGCGAACTCTTCCAGGGTGCATTCAATTATGCTTGCTTTTTTTTTTTTTTTTT
>SJYV01012412.1:43680-74740 GCA_006410875.1 Neotragus pygmaeus | reverse complement strand
TTTTTTTTTTTTTTTTTAATTTTTCAACCTCAAAATGTAAGCCCACGTACTTTGTGATTTTTTTTTTAAAGACAATTTTGCTTGACCTTTGGAATCGCTGAATCAAGGTACCCTTGTGAAAAAGGTAATTTTTAAAAAACGTTGTATCTCCGTTGAAAGCCTTCTGATTAAAGTTTTCAAAGTTTGGCTTTTGTAAATTTAGCCTTAGACTTGCAGGGAAACCCAGTAGTCAGCAGAACCTCAGCCTTGCTCAAGGTCCCATCTCTCCGACTTCTAAGCTGGCTGATTGCTGATCTCTTTCCCTGTGTCAGTCCTTCACCTGTATGTCTTAAAACCCTGAAGTTGAGGTGTTCCCTCATGCCTCCGCCCTCTCAAATCCTTGATTGTGTTCTCTTATAAGCGAGGTAGCAAGCATTTGGGAAGTTAGGATGTAATTCCAGGGGAAGAGGAAACAGGTCGGCTCTGTAGAGAATCCCCCCGGGTATCTTGCTTCTTCCCCTTAATTCTTGAGCAGCGCTTTGGAGTGCCAGTCACCTGCTTCTGGCCCTGCGGGGCAGCTCTGGAGCCTCGGAAGAGAAGCAGGTGACGCCTTACCTCCTGCGCTGTAGTGGTCCAGTCGTGTTAATAACTCAGGAGACTCGGAGCAGTGACAGCCATCACTTCCTCGAGACTTTATTCCCGGGTAGTAATGTCTGGGGTGGTGTGTGTGTTTCCTTTTTATAGGGATAAGTGGGAGGAGAACAGCTGGAGGACGTGGTTCACTGGCTCTTTTGTCAGGATAATAAGGGGATCGGAAGAGTTTGGAGGAGTACTGTCTGAGGAAAAGATGCTTTTGTAGAATCTCTCAGACCTGCTCATCCCCTCATTCGGTTCCTCCCTCGATAAAGTATAGGCAGTGACTCTCATCCCACCGTGCTGCTCTGAAAATTGAGACGATTAGTTACCTGTGACTGTTTAAAGAGCTCAAGAAAAGCATTCAAGAAACTCATGTGTTTAAGCAAGGCTTAAATAACCTTGAGGGAGTTTATGCTGGATCTTAAACCACCAGCTCTCTGAAGGATAAATGTGCGTTAGGTGTGTGTGTGTCCTCAGTCGATTCAGTTGTGTCCAACTCTTTATGACCCCATGGAGCCCGCCAGGCTCCTCTGTCCATGGGATTCTCCAGCCAAGAATATTGGAGTGGGTTGCCATGCCCTCCTCCAGGGATCGAACCCTCATCTCTTACCTCTTCTGTTCTGGCAGGCCGGTTCTTTACCACTAGCACCACCTGGGAAGCCCTTAGGTGTGTGCATGTAACAGTAAATGTTTGCGTGACAGTGTATTTGAAGGTAAATGAAAAATTAACGCTTACGTTCTAACGACTTCGAGAGATTGGCCTAAACATGGCCATCCAAAAAGAATTCAGTGAGGTGACTTGCAAACATGAGTGAGTTTTTAAGGAATTTGTTTTTACCCTCCTTACCTGTAACAAATGTGTTTTGTAGATCTGTGTATGCATCATTAAGGTAAGAAGGTAGAGAGAAATAAAGTGGAAGGAGCCAGTGAAATAGGAAGAGGCTCTTGAACTGGACATTTGAAAAGCCAGTGAAGTCTGAGCAGAGAACTGGAGGCACAAGGAAGGCTTTGAGGAATACGGTGGAGCGTCCCGTTCTCAGGAGATGGCCTCGGGCTCAGTTCTCTCGTGACAGCGTGTAGGCTTGTTAAATGCGGAGGGTGGCCGGACGAGAAGAGTGATAATTAAAGAAGTGGTTAAGTCTTCTCCGTAGCAGATATTCAGGCATCTAAGGTTTTGCATTAAAAGATGCTGGAGTCGTGCAGACTGTGACTGTTAACAGAGATTGATCAGTGGGCCAGCCAGAGTTCACGAAGGAGAGACGGAGTTTGGACAGGACCTGGAATTTAGGGGCCTCCCGGCCACCACTGGTCATCCTCCACATTGCCAGAGTACCCTTCCTTAAAAAATAAGAAAAAATCCCGCCATCACACCCTTGCTTAATATCAGACCAACTATTTGGGCCTCCGAGTTGTCTTTACATGAAAACCCCCAGTCCTGTACTTTGCACCGGCCATTGCCACCGGATTCCAGCTCCTTGCGTAACCTTGGTTTGCATCTCAGCACTTCTGTTCCCGCCCCTGATCCTGGGCTTCCACCAACAACACTCTGCCCCTTTCCCAGATCTTCCAGGTCTTTCCCCAGCACGTGCCGCTACACATGGAGTTTAATCTGCCCGCAGGCCTTCTACAGGCACCTGTAAAGGCCTGTTTAATCCCGTAACCCCCGGCTGCCCCTCACCTGTTACCTTTGGGGATATCTGCTGATTTACTTCCGCCATCTCCCACTGCACGTATTGTGTGTTTTTGTGTATATGCCAACCTCTGTGTCAGGACCTGGGACTTCACAGAGGGATAGGGCCCGGTCCCTGCTGACAGTTCCTTTTCCCTCTTTGCTCTCATAGTGGTTTATTCATATCCTCCTGTAGCACTTAGCATTTCATCTTAGTCTCTTGCTTTTCATACCTTTTTCCTGGTTAAAATTCCTCGAAAGCACCTATCCAGATTCATTTTCTGTGAAATGTGCTTGTGTTGAAGGGGGGAAAAAAATGTATATGTGTGATAATATCTGTAATTTCCTCATGGGAAAAAATATATATAATTTGGGGACGGAGGTTACAAGTAGTCCTGTAAATGTCTTTCTAATTTCATATTCACTAAAATATAATAGAGGGGGCTTCCCTGGTGACTCAGTGGTGAAGAATCCACCTGCCAGTGCAGGAGACATGAGTTAGATGCCTGGGTCCTCCCCTGGAGGAGAAAATGGCAACTTACTTCAGAATTCTCGCCTGGAGAATTCCGTGGACAGAAGCAGCCGGCGGGCTGCTGTGGGATCACGGTCAGACACAACCTAGAGACCAAACAACAACAACAAGATAGAGTACAGTGAAGAGATCATCGTCGGTGTGCATTTAGTCACCAGTAGTAGGTGCTGCCAGTTTGAAGGTTGCCGCTCAGTTTGCCTTTCCTGATTTCCGCCGAGCTGGGTCGTGTGTTCTTATGTGCCTTCCTGGACACTGTCCTTCACCTTTATTATTCATCGTCCTGTGTCACCGTTCTCCTGTCTCATTTGTCTTCCCAGCTGGATTGAAAGCTTTCCGAAAGCAGAGCCTGTCTTGACTCTTTATCACTGTGTTCTTAGAACAAGAGTCGTTTCATGGTGTGTGTTTGCAACATGCCGTGCTTTGCTCAGAGGAGTGTTCTCAGGAGCGTCCCTGGGATTCCAGGTGAGCGCTTGCTCCTTCACTGCAGTCGGTGCAGAGTAGTTGCTGAACTTCCTGCTCTGATGCTGATCTTCTGCAAACCCTCGCCAGCTTTGCCACAGTAAGTGTTTCACTGGAGATGCAAAGTGGCCGAGGTTCTTGATGTTGCCGGAGGAACCTTTGGGCAAGTTCTGTTCTGTTCCGCCAGCATCGCCCAGGAATCATCCCTCGGTCTCCCACTCCATTCCCAGGACTTATCACCTTTGCTTTCGTCACAGTAGCGACCGTCCAGGCCTCACAGTAGAGGGACAGCGGTCTCAGGTTAGCAGTGCAGTTTCCTCTCCTCCTGCCGGAGCTCCTTGCAGAATTCTCAGCTGGTTTGCCTTTCTAAAACCTTCCTACCCTTAAATTCCCTCTTGCGTCTTCTCTCTAGTGGAACAGGTCCCTTCACCTAATGATGAAGGGAGAAGTACACAGATAGAAAACCACATAGATGGGAATTTTTCATGGGTAAGAGAGGTCCTAGTGAGTAAAGCTGATCGCAGTAGCAGATGCTGAATAAAGCAGGAAATCCCGTTAGGCGGTCTTCCTTTGCTCACACACTGATGAATGAGGTCTCCAATGAGAAGGATCCGTGTCAGACTTGTTAACGATCACTTAACGATTCTTGATCTCAAGGCCCTGATGTTGTTTGCTTTATTGAATGAGAAAATGAAGGCAAATGGTTTGTATTCTTAGTGCTATGATGCAGCTTTCTAATCACAAACTTACTTGGAAAAACTTTTTAATTGCATATGGTCTTAATACATGATCCTAGCTAGTTTCATAGGAGAGTTTATAGGAGAGTTTGCACTTTTCCTAGTGGTTTCTGTTTTTATCTTGTTAGATTCTCTTACATTTTTCTTCATTCCTATATTTTCATTTCATGTTTGAAGATACTTAGCCAGTCCCTTGAAAATCAGTGTCTGATTTAAGTCTTATCATAATCTTGTCAGGGTTGGAGATGATTTCTGCAGTGACTTTTAATTATGATTTGGAGCCTTCTGAGTGTATTAGAGTACTCATTCCTAATACAGACAGCCCCCAAGAAATAATCACCCAGTTTAAGAATTTTATCGCCGAAAAATAACAGCAGTGCAGCCCCAGACAGAACTCTCAGCCCCTGGTTAGTCGATGATTGAAGTGAGATCTGAGATCCACCAGCCACCCCCTAATTTTCCCTTGTAAANTGGGGGGTGGCGGGAAAGACTCCTAGGATTGGACCCTGCACTTCAGCTCAAAAAGGGTGAATTCTTGGGTGCAAGGGGAATCCGAGGGCTGGGCTCTTGGCACCCTGTAGGCATTTTTTTTTTTTTAACATTCCTGTTTCTCCCTTTTTAAATTAATTTGTTTTTAATTGGAGGCTAATTGCTTTACACCGTAGTGTTGGTGTCTGCCACGCATGAGCATGAGTCAGCCTCGGGCACACGTGGGTCCCCTCCCGCCCCTCGAGGTGGGCACACAGCGTCAGCGTTGAGCTCCCGGCCTCATCCAGCAGATTCCCACCGGCTGTCCGTTCCTCTTTCTCTCGTGAGGGCAGGGGTCTTCTGTTTTCCGGCTTTTGCAGGTCTCCGGACCTGATTCCTGCTGCTCACTCAACATGTGTCTCTTGAATGTGACAAATCCTCTCGGCGAAGCTAGCCCAGAAAGAGCCCCAGAGGGTTCCCCCCACAAAGGCAGTGGGGTGTTCAGTGTTAGCGTGGGATGCAGCAGTCGGAGGGCCCCCACGCAGCTGAGGAAGATCCATCTTAACGCCGAGTAAGGAGTGTCAGGCTCTCCAATAAGCCAGGAGTCTCGAGTGCCTAACAGATGCCGCCAGGGTTGGAGTAATTTGGGGAATAAGACAGACATGGCTTTTGCCCCGGTGGAGCCTCCCTTCCACTAGTGCAAACCGGGAAGAGTCGCAGCCGTGATTCCGAAGCGAGTGGACTTCTGCGAAGGCCCCACGGGACGGTGAGGGGGGATGATCCGGTTTAGGCTGACGAGCGCTTAGACGAGGCCAGCAGGGAGGCCTCTGTGAAGGGGCAGTGTTCTCTGGGAAACGGGGTCCCTGAGAGGAGACCAGGACCCTTGTGAACAACTGAAGGGACCAAAAGTTCTCAGCAGGAGGGCAGGTGCAGGAAGGTGGCGGCCGTGGCCGAAGAATGGAAAGGAGCCCAAATGGTCAGGGTCGGGAGGGTGCTCCTGTTGATCCTGGAGGGCCTCCCAGGGGCGGCGCCCCGTTAGGAGGGCAGCAGGTGACGGTGGGGGAGAAGCTCAGGATGCCGGTGTGGACACCCAGAGAAGGTGGGTCTGAACCGCACTTCAGAGGTAGAGTGAAGGCCCTCTGGGGACGCTGGCTGTGAGCACTAAACTAGAGAGGCTGAGAAGGCCTTCCTGCGTGTCTGGCTTGAGCACCCGAGGGGGTGTTGGCTTCCCGGGCTGGCAAGGCCTGGGGAGGGGGCAAGCATGAGTGGTGAGTCTGAACCTGACTTAAGAGGTTTGCATGCTAGTGTGGCCTCCAGTAAGGAAATGTTAGTAAGCGTTTTTACGTTCAAGCTTTGTGCTCATCCAGCCCCAAACTCACCTTTAGATCTCTCTTCAAATGTTAGTGTTCTCAACGAGACCTTTCTTGACCAGCCTCATTAGCTCTGAATGCCCCATACCACCTGTCTCCTTTCGCAGCTTGATTTTCTTGGTTATAGTGATTACCGACTGACATGTTATATATTTCTTGGTTTATTGAGTCCGTATAGCACAAAGTCTGTGAGGTTGAGAATTTTCTGTACCATACCCCTAGTGGAGTATGGCCTATGGTAAGTGCTCAGGAAGTATTTACCTGAATATATGACTACATTTTCTTGAGAGTATTTGTCAAGCTTTTGGCTTAAAACAGTTCAGATCTCTTTTTTAAATGAATGCAGATTTTATGGAATATTTTATATATGTGTACATGCACAGACACACATTTGAGGGTTGGCATTTCTTTCAGAATAAAAACTGGATTCTGTAATTCATGTTTTAATGGTCTCTTAATCTTCAGGTTACAACTGATGGGAAACCGAAAATCATCGACATCATCGACACCACAGGAAGCGGCGATGTGAACACGGCCACGGTGGTGGAGCCGAAGGACGGGGAAATTGTTGGTCTTTCAGGAAGGGTGCTCAAGGTCGGAGATGTATCTTTTCACTGGATTTTTCTCTCTGATTTTTTGTGCTGTCACCCCAAAGCATCTTATGTTTTTACCTTACATTCCGTGCTATGATGTTAGTTACCTGTTGCTGTATCACAGATCACCCCGTGACATCATGCTTTCAAGCAATGGACGTTTACAGCTTCTGTGAGTCAGGAAAGCAACACAGTAAAGTCTTCAAGTTTCTTTGACTTAACTGTGCTCTGGTTAAATAACCTGTATTCTAATTCTGCTTCTTCCAAATAGCACATAAACTGCTGATGGTTGATGTCTAACTCTTCCGCCAGTGTAAGATCAGCTCCTGGTTAGGTGCTTTGAAGATGCTCGTCCTCTCATTCTCTAAGGATGCTATTGCTAAGCCGTCTTGAGTAACTGGTGGTTGGTTACTTAGGGCCAGTAGTAGGGGAACAGTTAAAAGCAAAAAAGTGAATAGAAGCATATGCCTTTCATGATTAATTGTACAGACCAAAAGAAAAGTCCACAAGGCACGTATGTGCAGTTGCATGAGTAATTTCAGTGAATACCGCTTTACCTGCTGTAGATGAGACAGAGCGCTGCCTTGGCGGTTCATTGTCTACTCCAGATCACAAAAGCGTATTTTGGCTTTTGTGAAATCAGTTCTTTGCGTTCCTTGACAGTTTTACCACCTCTGTGCGGATACATGGAATCTGTTGTGAGTTTTGCCTGTTGGTGGGCTTTGTACGAGTGGCCTCACTTCTGTGTCGTTTACATGTCCTCTTTTCCTGGGTGTTTGTGAGATTCGTGAGGTTGAGCCGTGATTCGCGTGGGGCAGCGATGTGTTCGGTTTCATGGCTGTCTCGGGGACACGGTTGTACCACGAACTGTCCGTTCTGCTGGGAACAGTTGTTTCCGCTTTGGGACTGTCACAGTTCTTTACAAAACGTTTTTGCAGACATACTGTGTGCACTTATGTGCAGGTAGCTCTAGGATATGTGTCTGGGAGTGGAATTGCTGAGTCAGAGAGAGACACCTTTACTGGGTGAGACACCTTCACCCGTTTTTCCCAGCTGGTTGTACTAAACTGCGTTTCCACTAGAATATGCAGGCCTTTAGCAGTCGCGCTGCTACCAGCTGATGTTTTCAGGCTTTTCAGCTTTTGTGAAGAGATTAGAATTTAGCTGTACCACTTTGTAGTTTTAAGTTGTGTTTCTCCGACGACTGTGAAGATTGAGCCCCTTCTCGAGTGTCGCTTGGGTGTCTGGATTTTCTCTTTGGTGAAGTGCCCCTCCGCGTGCCTTTGCTGGTTGCTTTGAATCCTGAGTCGTCTGTCGTTTTCTTACTTGTGTGTGGGGTGACCTGTCCTTGGGTTACATGTGTTTTGGGTGTCTTTCCCACTCTCTACTCAGATTTTCACCTTCCAGGTGATGTCTCTTCATGGCAGGACATCACATCTGTTGTAGCTGGAAATCAGCCCTCTGCCTTTTTGGTTAGGGCTTTTGTGTCTTAGGAAATCCTTCCTCCAGCTGACAGTGAGTGAGAAGCACCAGCCTTAACCTCACAGACCAAAGGGAGATGCACACCCCCAAACCTGCCACCCGGCCAGCCACAGGTGAGAGTAGGACCCAGGCCAGCCCCTCGGTTGAAGCCAAGTGGAGGGTCCAGCCCAGCGGTGCCAGCTTCTGATTGGCAGAATGTGTAAGACAGGAGATGTGTGTTCTTTTAAATCACAACAACTGTGGTAATTCGTAACACAGCAGTAACTAATAGACAGCAGAAGATGTGCAAGCTGTAAAAAACACTCAGATGGATATTTTAGAACTAAAATTATTTTTATGATAGCTGAATTTTTTTTTAAGAGAACATGACTAGAAGGATGCAGTAGCAGAAAGAAGATGACAGAAGAGTCTGAGCGAACTTTAAGGTCAACCAATAGAAAATAACCATTCTGAATGATGAAGAGAAGCACTGGGAAACAACGAACTTAGCTCGAGGAACTTGTAGGTCAATAATGAATGGTCAGATATTTGCATCATCAGACCCTAAGAAAGACGGGACAGGAGTGTGCTGCTGGAAAAAAAAAAATTGGGGGGAGAAGTTCTCCCAGGTTTGGCGTAGATATAAACCTACTAATTCCAGAAGCTGAGTGCATTCCAAATAGGATAAACTGAAAGGGATTCATGCCCAGAAACATCCAATCAGATTGCCAGAAATAGCCGGGAAGAAGTGACCCACTATATAGATGGGAAGGATTACTTGATGGACTTCAGCCTTCTCTTCAGAACCCTAGGGGCCCGAAAGGTGTGGCATGACGTTTTCCCAGTGCAGAAAGGAAGGATCTCTGTCAATCTCAGATTCTGTATGCAGTGAAAATACATTCAGGGGAAAAGGGTGAAATAAAGACATTCCCAGATAAAAGTGTAAGTATAGCCAGCAGATACACTTTTTAAAATAAAAACAAAAAACAGACTTTTCAAAGGAAAACCTGGAGCAGCAGAAATGAAGGACAACCAAAAGAAACCGTAAAGGTCTTGAGTAAATATGATCAGCTGCTTTGATTTTTTTTTTTTAATTGTATTTGATAGTAAAGAAAAAAAAAGAAACCCTTCCTGACCCAAAATCATGAGGATATTCTCCCATTTTTATTTTCTGAAAGCATCCATCATTTTTCTTTTCTTGTTTGTTCTAGAATTCACCTGGAATTGATTTAATGCTTCCTTTAAAATAGAGGAGTCCCTGTATTCTTTTTTTCCATCTGAACACCCACTTGTCCCACCACATGTGTTAAAAGTAACTCCACAGTTTGCCCACCAATTTTCAGTGCCGGCTTTTACTTTGCAACCTTGAAAATGTGGTGACTTTTGGCTTCTAAAGCCTCATCACCCATTCTTTGTCGTTAGGGTTTTTGTTTTTTTCCTTTTCCTTATTCTAATTTTAGCAGCATTTGGAAGGAAGCACACTGCCTTTTAAAGTTCTACCTCATTTAACTTGAAGTCATTTTTCAAATCATCACTTTTTAGGCTACTTCAGAGACTGTGAAAGCCTCAGCCACACTTAACATCGAATTTAGATGCAGTGAGAGCTGAAAGGGAGAGGGTCCTTGTGTCTAACCCAACCGTGAGGCTGACAAGTCTGAAGTACAGTTTTGAGGCAAAAAAGTCATTACTTTCTTGCATGCAACGTCAACAACTCACGGTGACACTTGTCTCATTGAGAAAACCTTCAGTTCATTAAATAGCCTTTCTTTAAAAGAGTCAGAAAAAATGAGGTGTAATTAGTAATTAAAGAAATTCTGTTTCTTGTTTGAGAATCAGTCTTACCACACTCTAGTTACTATGTAATTAAAACTCTTTTAAAGAGAGCAGCTTAAAATGGTAAAAAATAAATAAAGCACTTTGATTTTGAAGAGATACCCAAAATAACTTCATTTGTATGGAATACTCAAATATGTAAAATGATATATTCTCTAATGGCCTCAGAGTAAAGGTAGCTGAGCACAGAAGAACTGATGCTTTTGAACTGTGGTGTTGGAGAAGATTCTTGAGAGTCCCTTGGTCTGCAAGGAGATCAAACCAGTCAACCCTAAAGGAAATCAACCCTGTATATTCACTGGAAGGACTGAAGCTGAAACTGAAGCTCCAATACTTTGGCCACCTGATGTGAAGAGCCGATTCATTTGAAAAGACCCCGATGCTGGGAAAAATTGAGGTCAGGAGGAAAAGGGATGACAGAAGATGAGATGGTTGGATGGCATCGCTGACTCAATGGACGTGAGTCTGAGCAAGCTCCAGGAGATGGTGATGGACAGGGAGGCCTGGCGTGCTGCAGTCGATGGGGTCGCAAGGAATAGGACTCAACTGAGCAACTGAACAACAAACAACAGAGCTAGCTTTAACATGGTTAAGGTTGACTAGTAGAACCGTGATCATGCGTAATTTTTATTTTCTTGTTTTTTTTTTTTTAGTTACATTTTTGTAACTAACTAGTCCACATGTACTGTGAAGAAAATGCATGGTAGCAATTTGAGAAATAGCTGGTTCATGGTCCCTGCGGAATTTAGTCTTGCTTTAATTAAACACAAATTATGTCTACTCGATTATTTTTATTGTATTACATACATAGTTTAAGTGATTGTGATTGTCTCAACACCTGATTGTTTTGCAGTTACTTTGATCGGTTATTTCATTTAATCCTTTGGCATTTCATAGCTTTTCGTAATCTCTGCACAAAGACGTTGTCAGGAGCATACGGGAACAAAGCCACCTGGGTGGTGGGACACCTGTGATTAAATAGGCTAGGGATCGCTTACTCTTTTATTGTTGCAACACGTTATTACCGTGTGTCACTGGTGTTGCAAAACAAGAATCCCTATTATCTAAAGAAGGCTGGTCAGTTTTGAATGAAGAGCGCTAGTTTGTATGCCAGCATACTTAAACTTTCACAAACTCTAGACTTCATTGATTCAGAAATGATTACTGATATGCAGACTTTTTTAAAAATTTCTTTTTAATTGAAGGATAATTGCTTTACAGTATGTGCAGGCTTTTGAAGGTCAGTAGATCTTGGAAGTTCTGTGCACAATTGCCTTCCTCTGTTTAGTTGTGAGAAAATTTCCTCCATAGGCTTCCTGCCTGGGGAATAATTTGATGAAGAGGGACTTGAGGATTCGAGTCGAGTAGAGATCCTGCACAAGTGAGAACTGTGAGTCAGTCCTCAGCTTTTAGTGGTTGATAGTTCAGCTTCATAATCTGTACACCTTTAAAAGTTGTTTTTATTGATCATGGGTCCTGAGATGATAGAATGTGAAGGGTCCCCATGATCTTAATTGACATTTCAAGTTGGTTGATGTTCACACAAATTCTTATTCATGGGAATTGTGAAGTATGGATGATTTTCTTCCTTTTCCACATGAGGAAGTGGAGGCCCGTGGCTCCCTCCTGGTGAGGGCAGAGTCTGGGCCATAGCCAGGTTTGTCTGGCTTTAAATTTTGTATCGTTTACACCAGGTTTTTGTCTCTTGATAGAACTAGATTCCAGCTTTCTTTCCAACCCTCCTGTTTGGGCCAGAAGTTTAATTTCTCTTTGCTTCTTTGCTTTCTCCATTTGTAAACTGGGCATGCTCTTTGTATTTTATGTAAATTAAAAGCTTGAAGTGTTATTTTTAAATACTTTGAGAGACCAGGAAAGACTATTATATAAGATGTTGTATGTAATTATCATGATTTTATAGAGCTTTTTTCTTAAGAACACAAAGAGCTCTTTTTATAGGCTCTGGGCCCATCCCTGTAGTATCTTGGAAGAGAGTGAAGTTCTTTTTCTTTAGCGACACATCTGAGGGCAGAGAGGTTCTATAAATTGCTTCCCTCCCCTGGTTGATGGGCAGTTGGGTGATGGGGGAGTGAGCTGTCTTGAGTGCTTGGGAACTGAAGGTCCTAGCAGTTTAATGTGATGTTGATAGCCGTGCATAACTGTAAAGCATTGTGTAAATGAAAGTACTCTAGTTAAGCTATCTCACTGTTGAGACCAAAGGAGCCAGAGATATGTTAAATGGCAACTTAGAGTATTAAAGATGTGCTCTAAGGCAGCCTGCTCCAAGTTGAGCCCCAAGGATAGATTTTCCCCCAGGACTGTACCATTGGAGTTGGGAAGCATTTAGTGAGTGAGAAATGTTCTTTTTTCCCATAGATTCCTGTGACCTGGACAAATCCCTCAGGCAGATATCACATTGGCATAAAAAATGGCTACGATTTCTATCCAAAGGCTCTCAAGGAAAGAATTCAGGTAACGGACAATCTAGTATCGATGACTTCTTCAGATTCTATTTAGACTGAAGAAAGAGGCTTCCTTAGCTCTCACTAACCTGATGATTATTAAGGGGATCTGAAGACTTTCAAATGCTATCTGCTTCAAGAAAGATGCTATCCGGTGAAATGGTACCTATTCGTGTTTCCTAATCTGAGATACATGAATAAATTTAGGGAATCTGAATACCTTGAAATTTTATTCACATTTTGTGTGTTTGTGTTTTTCTGGGAAAAGGGATATGCTTTCACTGGACAATCAATTTAAAGCCTAGACTGCCTTATTTATTCCTGTTCCTGTCATTGCTGTGGTAATTTATCCCATTTTCCTAGTCTTTGCCTTGCTTTCTTGATCCCAGTTAGTGATGATTCAGTATCAGGGAAGGAAGTAACTCAGACCTAAAGCAGCTGAAGGACGGGAAACACAGTCTGTCTTTGGAGAGCTAAGAATTGTAAAACCAGTGAGATGGAGCCTGCTTTATAACAGCACAGTCGACCTTTCAGTCGTTACGGGAGAGTTTGAAATGTTCATTATCCATCCATTATAGTAGCCACGAGCCACAAGTAGCTATTGAGAACTTGAAATGTGGTTAGTATGATTAAGGAAATGAAGTTTTAATTTTATGTAAGATTTTAAAGGAGTAAAACAAGATGTGATCCTTGCAAGTGGGTCTTCAGGGTGAGACCCATGGGCTGTATAGTCTAATGTTGTGATTTGCTTCTCCAAGGGTCAGCGAGCCAGTAAGAAGTTACTCAGTATTTTACATATAAATCTTTACTTGTCAGATTCCAGTCATTCTGAAAAAAAAATTTTTTTTTGTAGAAAATAAATGCACATAAGTCATCTTCTGTTAGATATTGTTTTAATATTTCAGGCTGAAATGCACAGTCTTTCTATGCATTATATTAAATTTAAGCAGCCACATTCAGGTATGGACTAGGTTCAAGCAGATTCCCCTTTCTTAGTCCCGTGGAGTTGATTGTTTTAGTGGAGAGGCTTTCTTTAACTAGCCGACTTCCACTGGGAGGCACTGTGGTTCAAGACACTCAGGAGGGCAGGAAAACCAGTTTCAGGAGCAAAGAACCCCATCAAGTCAACGAGGGTGGGAAAAAGGAACAGGCCAGGGAGGTGGGGGACAGGAAGTCCACCAGGGTGCAGCTGCGGACTTACCCCTGTCTTCTGCTTGCTCTTGGCTGAAGGCATTTCTTTTTCCTCAAATGATGGGATTTCAGGCTGTTACCTGACATGGTATTATCTCTTCTTGGAGAAGGATTTAAATGGGTGCCTGTGATATATAAAAATAACATCTGGTTGTGCCTTGATAAACTTATGCTTTTAGAGTCTAGGCATGGTGAATTAACTAATCAAGTTATTTATAACTGATCCATTCATTGCTTTATCAACTTGATTATAAATGACTTTTTTTTTTGACCTCTGTATAAGCACTGTATAGCATCGCAGCTAGTAACAACTCTTAAATTCCTGTCTCGGTTTACCTGCGTATTAGTCCACCTCATTGGAAGGGCATTTCTCTGTCTTTGCAGAAAGAACGGAAGGAAAAAATCTGGGACCCTGTCCACAGAGTAGCCCTCGCGGAGGCCTGTCGGAAGCAGGAAGAGTTCGACGTTGCCAACAACTGTCCTTCTCAAGTTGGTGCTAGTCGCTTTTATTTAAACATGACCGTGTTCTTAGAGAATTAACAGTTCTTAGAGAATGCACAGAGTTTTTCCCCAAGTTTGTTTTCTCCCCCATGTTTTAACTTGTCTAATTTTACTTATTTTCCTTTCCTCGTTTGTCCTGAAATCAATTTATATATCGATTGAATGTGTAAAAGTTCTTAATGAGCATATGATGCCCGCATGGAAAAGTGCACACATCCTAGATGCAATGTCATGAGTCGTCACCAAGGGAGCTCCCCGAGTGCACAGCACCCCAGCGCCTCTCATGCCTCTGGCTGCTCACCGCTGCCTCCACCCAGAAGCAGCCACCATCCTTGATGGCTGACACTGTCGAGTGACTTTACCTGTTTTGAATTTTGTAAACTGGAATCATACGGTGTCTGTCCTCTTAACACGTCGCTGCTTTCATCCGATGTTTTCTGTACGATCCCTCCAGTGCAGGGTGTTGCAGTAGCTCACTCTCGTTACTCTGCGAGGGCCGGACCACAGTGTATGTGTCCATTCTGCAGATTGATCCCTGCTTCGTTTCCAGTTTGGGGCCAGGATGAAAAAACCCTGTTTTGGAAGTTCTCGTGTCGGTCTTCCAGTGGGTTATAAAGTGACCGTACCAATTCCATAGGAAGCGTACAAGAGTTCCCATTCTTCTATATTCTTGCTGTTGTGTGTTTTGTAAATCAGTCTATGAGATGAAAAAAACAGCATCTCGGTTTATTATGAAAGCAGTAAGTGCTATTGCAGAAACTGGAGCGCCAGAGGTATGTAAGGGTTAGCAGGTGAAAGTCTCTGGAGTGTCGCCACCCAGGGATGCTAGCAGCAACTTGATGTTCGTCCTTCTGAATTTTTCTGTTAATGCATGCCACTTTTTAAAAGAATTTTTTAATCGAAGTATAGTTGATATAAGTGTTTTAGGTATACAGCAAAGTGATTCAGTTATACATACATATATATATATATTCTTTTTCAGATTCTTTTCCATTATAGATTATTACAAGATATTGAATATAATTCCCTGTGCTATACAGTAGGTCTTTGTTTATCTATTTAATATGTAGTGGTGTGTATCTGTTACGCCCACATTCCTAACCTATCCCTCCCCTCCCTCCCCCTCTGGTAACCGTGATTTGTTTTGTGTCTGTGGGTCTTTTCTGTCACGTCAGTAAGCTTATTTGTGCCGTTCTTTTTTAGACTCCACACATAAATGATATCATGGCATTGGTCTTTCTCCTTCTGATTTACTTCATTTACTCTGATAATCTCTGTATCCATCCGTGTTGCTGCAGATGACATTAGTTTGTTCTTTTTATGGCTGAGTAATACTCCATCGTGTGTGTGTGTGTATATATTTATATATGTGCCACATTTTGTTTATCCAGCCACCTGTTGATGGATGTGTAGATTGCTTCCTTGTTTGACTGTTGTAAACAGTGCCACTATGTACACTGGGGTGCATGTTATCTTTTTGAATTGGAGTTTTTATCTTTTCCAAGTATATGCCCTGGAGTGGGATTGCTGGATCCTGTGGTAACTCTATCTTTAGTTTCCTAAGGAATCCCCATACTGTTTTTGAAACATAGTGGCTGTACCAATTTAGGTTTCCCACCAACAGTGTAGGTGGATTCCCTTTCTCCTTGCCCTCTCCAGTATTTATTATTTGTAGACTTTTTGAGGATGGCCATTCTGACCAACATGAGGTGATGGCCTCATTATAGTTTTGATTTGCATTTCTCTAATCATAAGCGACACTGAACATCTTTTCCTGGGCCTGTGGGCCACATGTGTGTCATTTTCGGAGGAAACGTCTATTTAGGCTTCTAAGGCCTGCATTTCTTAATCAGAAATGGGATTGTATCGGTGATTCTGAGCCCTCGCTGCCTGGTAGGATCACGTGAGGAGCTTTAAAAACTCCGTGTTTGTGTCCTAGAGAGAAAATAAATCAGAACCTTACACAGGAGGCAGATATTTTAAAAACTTTTCAGGACGGATCAAGGTCCACCAGCCTGTATAGATCTTCACACACACACTTTTATTTACTTCATCTGTGTTCATTTTTAACAGCTGTATAATTTTTGGTTAGATCACTTTTGGTTCTTCAACCTCCCATTGGAGACATGAAATGTAGTATTTCAGGTACTACATACATATAGAGCACTAACTATAGAAGAGGGATCTGAATTAGCCATTTTATTTTGTATGCCACAAATGTTTATATAATTGTCTTTTTCCTTGAGAAGGAGTAAACATTGAATATATTGAATAAAGAAAAATGAAGCATAACTTAAGATTTGGGGAACGTGTGAAACCTAAATTTTTATTCACCTGGACTAGTTAGGCAAATGTAGGGCCATCTCGTATAATACGTAGTTTTAAAAAGTGCTTAGATTGAAGCATATGAATTTTCCATTTTTATAGCTCAGAATGGTTGAATAGCAGCTTATATGTACTTGGTCATAAATACAGTATGTATTTAACTCAGCAAATTCAACAGAGGAGAGACTATTCATAATTCCTATTATTTATTTGGGCTCTTAAGAAACAGATTTGAAATGGAAATGTTCCTGGATATAAAAATCTAAAGGTAGATAAACTAACGTGTAGCAATTTTCGTGTTGCTTTTGGAACTGAATCATGCAGTTACAGGTATGTGACTAACACCCTTGGCCAAATGAGGTCCCGCCGCCTAGTGCTGTGTCTTCCCCAAAGCAGGTGTAGTGAGGGACTGACTATGATAGTAAGTGAAAATTTTTTTATTTAATATTTTCATTGACATCTGCCACTAAATTGAATTTCAAATTGTACAGATAGAAAAGGAAAATTTTCTTATGTTTTTCCAGGGTAAAATAACTTTACTACTGGGTCACATTATCTTTGGTTGTCTGTTAATATCACTTGTCAAGAGCACAAAATGTACTAACATTAACACATGTTCTAATTGATTAGGCAAATAAATTAATCAAGGAGGAGCTTCAGAGTCAAGTGGAATTGCTAAACTCTTTTGAGAAAAAGTACAGTGATCCTGGCCCAGTGTATGACTGCTTGGTGTGGTTTGATGGTGAGACCTGGAGGTAAGCCATGTGGATTTTATCCATCTTCATTTAAAAATGGTCTTGCCTGCTCTGACGAACATTAAGCCCTCAAAACTGCCCAGAGATTTGGTTTACAAGACATTAATATCTATAAGCAAAGCGCCTCGAGAGCCGGGTTGGCTTTTGAATAGTTTTAGATAAAGCCTTTTGAACTTCTTAGTATTTTAAGCATGAAACCTGACTCTTAACCTCTCTTAAAGAATCTTACCCCCTTAACCAGACAGTAGTCATTAAATAGACAACAGCAGGTTGATCACAGAAATGTTCCTGATTGAAGCTGGGCAGTTTGGAAAGTAAGTGCAGGAGGATCTGGCAAGAGTATCTACTATAAATGTTTTAAGGGCAGAGGAGGGAAGTGGGATAAGGATTTACCACCAGCAACCTAGATGCTAAGTTGGTCTGATTCCTGAAGCGGGTGGGTGGTTTTCTTCCTGGAGGTCTGTGAAGGACAGATCCTAGAACCCCTTGAGCCTGACTTCATTCAAGGGCTGATTGCTTAAGTCATCTTGCCCAGTCTTTACTGAGGCCTCTGTGACAGAGGCAGCGGCCACGTTTGTGCTGGTAACAGACATGGTGTGGTGAGAAGATCCTCGAGAAGCAGTATTATGTAATTTTTTAGAAAGGTAGAAAAAGAAGATAAATTGCATTTCCTGCTCTTAATTCTCCTTTCCCAGAGCCTGCATTGATTCGAGTGAAGATGGGGATCTAAGTAAATCGACCGTTCTGAGAAACTACAAAGAGGCCCAGGAGTACGGCTCCTTCGGCGCCGCCGAGATGCTGAATTATTCCGTTAACATATACGACGATGGGAACCTGCTCTCCATAGTGACCAGTGGAGGTATATTCTGTCTCAGGTTTGCTAACTAGAGATGAACGAGCAAAGCACCGGGAGGATACGTTCCTCTACCCAGAAAGAGCCTTAAGGAGAACTGACCCATCCCGACGACAGAACTAGGTCTGGAGTCACGGATGTGATTAGATTTCCTTGAAAGGTATTGTTTTTTTTTAAGGCCACAACCATGTAGGATCCAATCCAGGAGTTTGAGCATGGTCCAGCTACAAAAAAATAACATATACATAGTTCATTCTATGAACAATAATTTCACCTCCAAATACTAATCACGCATGAGTGGGAAGGATCAGGTAAAAGGATCCTTACCCCAGCATTCTGTGTAATTTCAAAAAAGTTGCAAACTTTCTTGAAATTTGTGTGTTTGTTTAAAATTATGTTATTCATCCTGTGGAATATGTTATATAGTAATCAAAATGAATAAATCTGCATATAACTATATGTATAAATCTCAGATACATAAATTTTAGTGAAAAAAAATATTGATGTTAAAAAATTGTGTGAAAATGGTTTATGGGTGTGTGTGTATGTGTGTGGTAAAAATATAAAAATACAAGTGCAAAGAAGGTGTGCGCCAGCTGCAGGGCAGTGCTCACTTCTGGGAGGGAGTGAGGAGGGTGAAGTGGGGTACCCAGCTCCGCCCCCCCCCGGCTTCCGTAGAGGCACAGCTCAGGTTCAGGAAGCTGCACACACGATGCACTCACAGGGTGGTGAGTTCTGACGTGTGCACACACCCAGGAAACCATCCCCACAGCTGGAACAACAAACGTCTCCATCCCTACCGCCCTCAGAGGCTGGCTTGTCCGTCCTTTATAATCCAGTTGTCTCCGCTCACATCCTCTGGTGGCCGCTGAGTGGCTTTCTGTCCACCCTCGATTACTGTACATTTGATAGAATCTTATATAAACGGAGTTTTTTAAATACAGTTGGTTTTTGCCCGCCCATTTCAGCATGTTGGGCTGAATCCGTATTATGATGATAAGTAGCTTGTTCCTTATTGCCGAGGAGCGTTTCACCATGTGCGTCCACCGTGGTCCGTTTATCCGTTCACCTCCTGATGCGCGTTTGGGTTGTCTGAACAACCGTGTACAGGTCTGTGTAGAAGCTGGTTTTTGTTTTAGTTGGAACCCATGTCTGGGAGAGCTGGTTGGGTGTGGTTGGGCCATACGGTTTCGAAGACGGTCCGAGCTCCCCTTGGCAGCAGCAGAGCGGCGTGCCCGTCCCCACCCTCGGGGCCGCCCTCAGCCTCAGCTCTTAGCAGGGCGGGCTCCCTGTGGCCTTCGTCTGTGTCTCCCAGGTGACTCGTCTTTTCATACCTTTATTTGCCATTGGTCATCCTCTTGGGAAATGGTTTTCAAACGCTCTTTACCCGTTTTTCTTTTGGGTTCTTTCTATTATTATTATTTGAAAGGTTATATTCTAGATATAAGTGCTTTGTCAGTTACACGTGTGCGAATACTTTCTCACCTTTGTGACTTACCAGCGTAGAATCCCGAATGGCAGAATAGCATATTCACAGTCATTTTTTGTGGATTATTGTTAAGAGACAGAAGAAACAGTACCCCCTTACACATTAAGATAAGCGTGTTTTTATTCTGATTACTACCACGCAGATTGAATCTCGCGGTTAAAACTTTGAGCCTCTGAGGGTGTTTCCTCATCTTCTCCCCTTTGTGCCTCTAGGAGCCCACGGAACACACGTAGCTAGCATAGCTGCCGGGCATTTTCCCGAAGAACCTGAGCGGAACGGCGTAGCTCCTGGTGCTCAGATTCTTTCCATCAAGATCGGAGACACGCGGCTGAGCACGATGGAGACAGGCACGGGCCTCATCCGAGCTGTGAGTGCGCCTGAGCGGCCGGGCCCAGGGCTGGCGGTCCACGGCCGGGGAGACTCGGATTAGCAAGCTGCTCTTGCTCTACCCAAAATACAGGGAACTGTATCCAGGGTATAGGACTTTGTTTTCAAAAGCCCAAAATGCTTAACTCACTTAAAAATATTTTTGCTAGAAATTATTTGGGTTAAAGGGATTTCGGGAACTATGAAAACATTGTTTACATTATACTTCTCACTTGTAGTAAATCCCTTAGCAGACTATTTTGAGATAGACTTTTAAAAGCTTGAAAAAAGACAGGAAGATGTCTCAGCCAGCCTGCTCCATCAGCATTAAGAAGAATTTATTCTTCATTTCACTTTAACATATTCTATTTCACTTGAGTGAATTTAGACTTTAAAGAGACCTCCTTCGTCTCTCCCAACTCAATTCTTCAGATGCTGGTTGGTTTTTTATTGACTACTTCCTGTGCCGTGTATCAACACCACCCCCAAACACACACATGCACCTTTTTTTAAGCTTGTCAGCCGTGTCTGGCAGTGACTTGTGAATTCAGGTATGCATTGGAATACGACTGGTTACGGAACTGTGGGGCGCTTCTATTGTGCTGGCTTATCTGTTTTTATGAATGGCTGCCTACGCTGGACTCTCTGTCTTTTTAATAGATGATAGAAGTTATAAATCATAAATGTGATCTTGTCAACTACAGCTACGGAGAAGCGACTCACTGGCCAAATTCTGGGTGAGTGTTCTTTGCCACTCGTCAGCCGTGGAAGCTCAGGTGACAGCACTGAGCGTTTCTGTATAACTGGATCGAACGTCACAACTGAAGGAGAGCCGACTGGGGTAGATCCTGTGCGTCCCTGAGGCCCTTCATCCACGGTCACGTCTTTGACGTCGGTGGACCCGCCGGCCCCTGGGACCCCCGTGCACGGGCAGCCCGGCCTCGGCTGTGCACACCTGGCAGAGCCCGGCCCGCGGGGGCCCCGCGGGTGCTGCGGTGGCGGCGCCCCTCGCTGCCGGCTCTGCGGAGGCCGTCCTGGCGGCGTGCTCAGGGGCTGCGGGCCGTGGGTGTGGGGTCAGTGCTGTCCCTGGTCACAGCGCGCGCCCTGCCCTCCTGGATGGCCGTCTCACACCTCCTTGGGGACTCCTGGCGACCTCCCCGTCAGTCCTCAGCTGGCGTCCTCGCTGCTTTCTTTCCCAGAGCAGATAAAAGCGCTCAGAGGGGACTCGGGGCCCCCCTGTGACCCGCCTGACCCTGCCTGCTGCCGTCCCTTCCTCCCATGAAGCCTGCCTGGGATGAAGACCCTGGCTCTCGGCCCCTCCGCCCTCAGAGATGCCCTCCAGCATCGAGCTGCTCCCTTCCCGGCTCTCTTTACTGTTAGACCCGCTCAAGTCTCCGCTAGCTTTAAAACTAACCAGTAACAAGCCTCCTCGTCTCCCATGGCCTTTGCTTGCTTTTCCAGCAGAGCCTAGACCAGTGTGTTCACCGTTGTCCATCGACTGGTCTCACTGCCCCACTCCCCGCCCTGTGCTGTAAGGGTCTTCCAGCCTCTGGCTTAGCCCTGACCTCATGGTGCCTCAGCCTTTCTGTCTCCATAGCGCTAACTTGGCAGTGACCCTATCTGGAGAGTTTCCTCCCACCACCCCATCCAGATACACCCACTGTGCACTTTCTGAGCTCTGTGACAGAGCTGTGCCAAAACACAAATGTCACCAAACTAGAGCCTGTAGTTGGCTGTCATCAGTGACTTAGTTTTCATGAGTGCATCATAAATGCTTTCGCTAGATGAAAAGAGCCGGTTTTGGTGGCTTAGTGTCTCAGGATTGTGTTTAGGTGACGTGTACAGTGGCAAGGCTCCAGAGCGATCCGTGGGCGCCAGCGTGTAGAAGGGACCCTGTACCTGCAGATGGCCGGGTGACCCCGGGAGATGGCTTAGTGCGGTGCTGAAACCATTCCTGTACTTAACAGTGGTGGTTTCACATTCTGTACATACGTGCAGTCTCAGAACTAGGCACCAAAGAGAAGGTCGGTTCTACCACATTTTGATTTAAGAAATAAAAATTTTAAAACCCATAATTTCCTCAGCTGACTGGTACGCTGTTCCTTGTGAGACAGATGCTCATTTCCAGACCTGGTAGGGAGCACGCTGTCTGCATCAGTCTTGAATGTGACCTTGCAGGAGCGAGAAGTTACCGCGGTGTATATCTTTCTCTCCTGGGACCTTCCTTCTTTTACAGTCTTCTTGCTCTAATGTGCGTTTTCCTTCACTTTTATGATTTTAGAGTATCCTTGGCCCTTTACCTTTTTTACATCGGCCTCATTTTTCCTCGTGGTCTAACTTTACCTCCTGTAATGACTACCAGTGTGTTTTTCTTCCTTGCTGTCAAGCTCTAACCAGATACATTAAATCTCTCTCCCTAGTGCCTTATTCCCCCTTTCACCTTTGCTGCTTGTCACAGCTGTGTGAGGAGTTGGTTCTCCACACTTCACGTGGGGGGTGGAGTGGACCCCCTTGGCCCCTGACCCAGTCTCTGCTAATGTTGCAGTCTTTGCTTTTGGCCCCTTGGCAGTTTATTTTCCCCAATATATACAGTTTTGTTTTTAGCACATTCCCCACTAGAAACAGGGCCTCCTAACTCCCTCCACTGAACCCCAACTGGGGTGTGTCTCTGGGCATGGCTCTCTTGCACTCCACTAATGCTGCACGTGCTGGAATTTACCTGACCTCGCATTTGAGTGTATTTTAGTTTTATAAACACTTTGTGAGTAGGAGCAAGGCACTTGCAGTTTGAGAATGTCTCTGAGTGATTCTAAGCTCCCCTCCTGACCTGTGACCACCATTCTGCTGCTCGCAACCCATGTTTTGGTTTTGGTTTTGTTTTTTCATATAAACCATGTTTGAAAATATTTTCACATTACAATAATCCATTTCTTGAAAAGTGGACAGTTATGTGTTCAAAGGAATCCTCTCCCTCTTTCAGGAGGATATGTGAAGTAATCAGTGAAGCCGTGTGGAAGCACAATATAATTTATGTCTCAAGTGCTGGGAATAACGGCCCCTGCCTGTCTACAGTCGGGTGTCCGGGAGGAACCACATCCAGCGTGATAGGTGAGTTTCCCGTTTTAGAAAGAAACTTAAAAACAAGCAGACAAAAAGATTCAGTCCATCCAGTGTTAACTGTTCTCTCGCCTACACACAGGACACTGAGCCTATAATAGACCCTCAGGAAAGTGAACTCTAGTAGGGACCCACTGATGTAGAATTTCATCTCCAGCAGACTGGAGTAAGTGGAGGTACAGATCACAGATAGCGGAAGTATAGATCAGGCCTGTTGTTCAGTCGCTAAGTCATGTCCAATTCTCTCTGACCCCATGGACTGCAGCACGCCAGGCTTCCCTGTCCTTCATTATCTCCTGGAGCTTGCTCAAACTCATGTCCATTGAGTTGGTGATGCCATCCAACCATCCCATCCTCTGTTGCCCCCTTCTCCTCCTGCCTTCTGTCTTTCCCATCATCAGGGTCTTTTCCGATGAGTCAGTTCTTCACATCAGATGGCCAAAGTCCTTGCACTTTGGCTTCAGCATCAGTCCTTCTGATGAATATTCAGAGTTGATTTCCTTTAGGAAGGACTGGTTGGATCTCCTTGCAGTCCCAGATCAGGCTGTGGGATCACAAAAGTGGGGTTCCCCCTGATTTGAGGATCTGGGCAGGGCTTTCTGGAAGAAGTGTGAGAACAAGGATTTCAGTAGGTAGACACAGGCAGGAAGGAGAAGGGCTTTCCAGGCTAAGTGAGCAGCATAAATGAAGACACTTGCTTCACTTTTTATTTATAGTGTGCGGCTGTGTATTTATAGCAGAGCTTTCTCCTTTAGTTTCTCTTGGAGCATGCAGGAGGACCCAGAGGGAGAGGAAGGGAGCTTAGTTATTGAGAAAAGCAGTTGAAACACGTTTACTGTGTGCCTGTGGCTTTCCCCACCCTTCGGTGTCCAGGATTGGATACGGTATTGTCTGCTTCACAGGAATCCAACAGGAAACAATAATGTCTGTCAACGAAAGTTGTAAGAGATCAAATTATTTGGAGTCATAATATGAAAATAATAAAATTAGCTTCTGTTATACGACAATAGCTGCCATCTTGTGCAAAAAACAAAACCCCACAAACCATGAAACCCACCCCTTGGTTTTTTTAATGTGAGGCATGAAGGAGGAAGGGTGAATGAAGATCTCCCTTAAATAGTAAATGAGGCCTGAAGACTTTTGGTTTATTTTTAAATGTGGGCTCAAAACACCTCTTAATGTTTGTGATTGAACATGTGACTAAAAATTGGTCCCAAACAGTTTTCCTGGTGTATCCATCATTAATGGCACAATACATACATATCATAGGAGTTACTATAGTTGTGTAGGTATTAGAGATGTTATAGATACACAACAACATTTGGGCATTGAAGGTTGGAATAGAAATGTCCTTTTAAAAATATATATTTTTTAAAATATCAGTGATCTTATATTTATGGGACATGCTTGTATTCGTGGCTTGTAAATTTTAAAGCATGGTGTCGCTTGCTTTCAGTAACCTGAAATCTCTTGATTAAGTAATACTGTTAAATCATGTGTTAAGACAGCAGTGCCTGCCAGTGATTCATGCATTGTGTGTTCCAGATCTCTGGATACTTTTAAGGACACAAAATAAAATAAACCTGAGAGGCGCCTAATGATCAAAATGCACTGCTCTGCTATAGCGCTCAGTATCTTGTCATTTTCTTATCCCCAGATTGGCAGAACACTTTAATGTCTACAAAATGCCTACAGTTTCATGTGGCAGCATTGTTGACCTAAGTTCTCTTAATTTACTCATTCTCTCCAGCCTTCTACCCAGGAGATGTGTGTGTTGTGAAGGAGAATGAGGAGCCGATAGATAATCTTGGATTCTGAGTCCTGTGTCTGCCAGTCGTTATCTTCAGTACATTTTTGTAACCCCTCTCGGCCCTGTTTCCACATCCCTGGCATCAAGGACCTGACTTTGGTCTCTGAATTCTGTGATTTCAGAGTCTAACTAGTTTGCATCTGCACATTTATCTAGGAGACTGAGGCATGTTACATGCTTGTTGTTGGCTTACTGCAGCCACTTGCAGGGGAGGGCTACTGCCAATTTCATGGGTAGAATTTTCTATACCATGGTCATTTAAAAGTGAAGATCAATCAACCAATTCCTTCATTTTTCTGAAGTTATGTTTTTACAGATGGAAACACGTTTCTCTTTCTCTTTCACACATGCACACACTTTTAGTTCCATTATCCTGTTTAGTCCACATAATAGTCCTGGTAGGTATTTTTATGTGCAAAAGCACCTCATGTAGTGTCTGGTACGTAGTGACCTTGCCTGGGTCGTTACATTTTTCCACCTTTCCACTTTGTGAGAGAGAACGGTGGTGCCCAGAGGACCGGTGCTTGGCCGGGAACCCCGGCCGGGGGAGCAGCGGGTTTCGACTCGGGGCCCCTGTTCTGCATCCTTCTGTCAGTGACCGCCTTCCGCCCCCCGCAGGTGTGGGCGCCTACGTGTCCCCTGACATGATGGTCGCCGAGTACTCTCTGAGAGAGAAGCTGCCTGCAAATCAGTACACGTGGTCTTCGCGGGGCCCCAGGTAGGTTGCGCCTGGGAGTGAAGCGGAGTGGAAGCCGCTCGGTGGGGTCCGGCTCCGTGCGGCCGTGGAGTTCTCCAGGCCGGGCGCGCGTGGGCACCCCTCCCCTCCCCGGGGGCTTCCCCACGCGGGCCCGCGGGCCGTCCCGCGCCCGGGGCAGGCCTGAGCGCACCTGCCCGCGGCCCGGCGCCGCCGCCCTCAGCAGACCCCGCCTTGCCGCCCCGCAGCGCCGACGGGGCCCTGGGAGTGAGCGTCAGCGCGCCGGGCGGCGCCATCGCCTCGGTCCCCAACTGGACGCTGCGGGGCACCCAGCTCATGAACGGGACCTCCATGTCGTCGCCCAACGCCTGCGGGGGCGTCGCCCTGGTCCTCTCAGGTGAGCAGCGCGCCCGCGGCCCCGCCGCCCGCGGCCCCCACAGCGGCAGTGCTCCTGGCGAGGGCCGCGGCCGAGAAGGGGGCTTCCAGGGCGTGCTTTCAGCTCGGCCTCCGCCGCGGTCCCGGGGCGTGTCGGACTGTGAGCCCGTGGCCGCGGCCTGCCGGCTCCGCTGTCCTTCCTGGGCTTCCCCCCAGGCCGGGTGCCAGAGCCTGCTTGTTCATAAGCTTGCTGAGGGCGGTGTGAGGGGCTAGACAGATTCATAAACAGACTTGATGGCATGCAGTAAAGGCAGATTGTAGCCATAAGGAGTAATTGAGTACCTCTCTCTTCTTGCAGACAGATACTTTTGTTCCCTAAAGTTCTCAGGGCAAGAAAGCGTGGTTGAATTGGTGATGGCCCGGCCCATAGTAAAGTGTCCGCTGGAGAATCGTTTATGTGATCGTAATGGTTTGAACGTGCGTTCACTCAGCAAGCGTATTTATTGGCTGTTACTGTTAAGCTTTATTTTGGCCTGGGGCTAAAGTAGGGAACGAAACATCAGAATGACCTGCCTGTGTGGAGTTAATGTTAAAGTTGGAGAAGGAACAGACTATGAACAAAGTAAAAAATCGCTTCCATGACCTAGTAGAGGGTAGGCAGCGTTGCCATGGAGCCGGAAGTGGCTGGCCCACGGGGAGGCGGGGCTTTCTAGGTTGACGGGCAGGCGCTGCACGCTTGCCGGGGAGGATGGCTCTCCACCCTCGCTCTACTGTGCAGCCTCTCCAAGTGTCTCGGGCTCGCTGCTGCCCCTTCTCTGTGGCACACTCTTCTGTCTGCCTGCAATTCCTTTCCCGCCGAGGCTTGGCCCTGTGAACACGTGTGTATCCCTGAGAGCCGACCCAGGATCTCTCCTTCTGGTGGGAGCATCGCCCTCTCCAGGATGCTCTCTGACAGAATTGTTTGCTTTCTCGGTTGACTCTCACAGTGCCATCGTGTTCCCATGTTTGGTTGGTTCATGTTCTACACTCCTCATGAGTGTTTGCATGCTCAGCTCTGGAGAGGACAGGCGTGCCGTCTCACTCGCTCCACCTCTCACAGCAGGCATCATCAGAAGGTGGACGGGCCCCCACCCTCGCTGTCCCCTCCTGTCATCAGCCCCCTGGGATCCAGTCCCCAAGGTGCTGACTTAGCTGTGTGGGGCCTGAGCATCCTTCTGGCTTGTTTCCGTACCCCTGGCGTGTATCCTGTGCGCCCTGGTTGAGACCTTCTGCCAGTGGCCACGTTGATTGGCCAGCACTGTCTTAAGCATCACAGCGGGCATGCGGAAGTTTTCACTGAATGAGGTCTTTGTGTGATGAGTCATACTGTTTGTCACATTTTTAAGAAAAAATAGATTGAAAAATGAGTGTTGAGACACAAAAACATTAAAAGCAGAAGATGTACACGTCATCCATACCAGGGCAGGGGGAGGCCGGGGAGCGTTTCAAGTAACCCGTCTTCTGTGAATAAGCACTAGCTTCTTGATTTCATTTTTTGATTTTAGGTCTGAAAGCTAATGATGTTAACTACACAGTTCATTCGGTCAGAAGAGCTCTTGAAAACACTGCAGTGAAGGCTGACAACATAGAAGTATTTGCCCAAGGACACGGTATTATTCAGGTATTGTTGTTTGAGAAGCGGGTTGTAGATCAATAGGATAATTTTTTAGCTGTTATTGGATAATATCCCTACTATAGTGATTGAGTTTTTCTAATTGTTGACTATATGGCCAGAGTAGTTCTCTGAACCATAAGTGAAGAAGGTATGAAAAGAGATTTTATAGTTGAATTTGTGGTGGTACGATAGAGAAATGTGATTGATGTAAGACATATACAGAGATGGCAGAGGGCAGCAGGGAGAAGTTGACCAGACATAATGGCACGTGGAGGATTCCTAGCGTCACTTGGGAGTAAGAGGGTGAAGTGGAAGGTGAGTCCAGTGGCTAGACCAGTGTTTTGTCCAGTGAGGTAGAGCTGCTCTCTTAATGAGCTTTATCACGTAGTTCAGAGAGGAGAATGTTGAAGCTGACTTCTTGCTTGTACTTTGCTACAACTGAAATGAAATGGGTGATTTACAACAGAAGATTTTTTGAACCCAATTATGTGTATCTTACTATTTGTATCCTTTTAATTAGGTCGATAAAGCCTATGACTACCTCGTTCAGAACACATCGTTTGCTAATAAATTAGGTTTCACTGTTACTGTGGGAACTAACCGTGGCATCTACCTCCGAGATCCTGTTCAGGTGGCTGCACCTTCGGATCATGGCGTTGGCATTGAGCCTGTATTTCCAGAAAATACTGGTGGGTGGTAGCCAGAGAGTAAGCTCACATGTTCACATTTTTGGTTTGAATTGTACTGTAATAGAGAAGTGCTGTTTAGGCTGATGTTTTAAAGAGATAGGAGTGAACAATGTTAATATTACTGTACATTTCAGAGCATAGGGGAAACTGATGGCAATTGGGGACTCTGATACAGTGGCAGTTGAGTTAGCAGTGTGACTACAGGAAAGTAGTAGAATGGGCCTTCAGTCACCTGAGCTCTTATTAAATTGTGGATCATAAAGCATCTGATGCCTTTTCTTTCCCACCTTTACTGCTTGAGTGTAAGACCCAGATTTTGGTTGCAGAGTGGGAAAATCAGAAGCAACAAGAGAGAACCCCAGCTCAGTGAATGTAAACAAAATTGTCATCACTGTAAATTAGGAGTCTCAGATTCTGTTAACTGCAGGCAGTATGAAAAAACGGCCCTAAGCGCCTTATGTTAAGGTTGTGGCCGTGCTGGGTGAGCGCATGAATGGACCCCAAGCGTGCTGAAATACATGTGAGGGAGACAGTGTGACTGATGTGTGGGCTGTGCTTGGGGAGCCCGTGCCTACCACATCTTATAGCCAGCGGTGCTTTCCTGCTGCTGAGTGTCCTTGAGAGATGACAGAACGTTTTAAAATGGAAGAAGAGGAAAACAGCTAATCTTCACTTTTCGGTTTTTTTAATGCCAGAAAACTCTGAGAAAATATCTCTGCAGCTTCATTTAGCCTTAACTTCGAATTCATCGTGGGTTCAGTGTCCCAGCCATTTGGAACTCATGAATCAGTGCAGACACATAAACATCCGTGTGGACCCCAGGGGCTTACGGGAAGGCCTGCATTACACAGAGGTACTCACCTGGTGTCCTCATTTCTGCTTTCTTTGCACGGTGTGGGAGTGGTTGTGTGGCAGACTGTTTACCCAGTAGTCTGAGTTAGTCAGGGGTCGGCCTGCATATAGTTGTTCACGCTGTTTGCCATTGATACGTGACGTGACATCAGAAAACTGATGCTTTTACTTAGGACCTTTCACCTTTAATATGAGATGAATTTATTCTGTGAGTAGGTCCACCTTCTTTGGTTCTCCCCGTTTAAAGATGCTTCGTTTGTGGATACTGACACTTAGCTCTTTTCTCCAGGTATGTGGCTACGACATAGCGTCGCCCAGCGCAGGCCCTCTGTTCAGAGTCCCCATCACCGCGGTCATCGCAGCAAAGTGAGTGCCTGGTCACCCCCCGCGTGCTGTCCGTGTGACTGTGAGGTGGCTGTTCATGGGAACGGGCTGCGCTTGTAAAGCATCCGCAGGCCAGAACTGAGGAACTGGGTTTCAGTTCTGCTCCTTGCTCAGCATCCAAGGTGGCACGTGGTTGGGCAGCTGTTCCTGTTCGCAGGGAGGAGGGTTAATGGTGTCTGCCGCCTGCCCTCCAGCAGGGTGACGGCGCCCTCCCGACTGCCCGGGCTGGAGGCCTGAAGCCTCTGCAGTGTCTTGACAGGGACTTTGTCCCCTCCCACCCCGACCTCACTGCCACACCCCCATCTCTGGAATCACATCGTCTCCTGGTTCTTCCGCATTTCCAGTCCCCTCTGTTTCCAGGCTCTTCCCTTTCCATCTTGTTTTCCACTTCGGACTGAAGAGTCAGGTCTGATCATTCTGCTTCAGTATGAGGTCCTTTAGCATCTCGCCCGAGGACCCTGCTCTGCAGATCGCCAGTGGTGGTCCTGCAGAGCCCGTGTCTCCTGTGGCTCCATCACCACTTCCTACATTCCCATGAGCTCACAGAGCTGAGCTTCCCGCTGTCTTCAGGACGGGCCCGTTTGCACAGCTGATTCTTTGCTTCAGTCCCCTGTCTCCTAACCCAACGGCCAAGCAGGTTCCCGGTCATCCCCAGCTGAAGGGAGTCCCTCCTTTCTGCTGCTTCTCACTTTTACATGCCTGTGGTTTAGGCTTTACCCCATTTGACTGTGAGCCCACAGAAGACTCAGGGCCTGCATCTTACGTAATCCCACTTGGAGCCCACTGTACAGAATAGACACAAAAAATGATCCAGTACCTGAAGGACAAGACTGAGATGAGAGTTCTGGAAACAGTGGGAAATTCTGAGTTAGCACTTTCTGTTGAGTCAGATGCACAGTAATATTTAATATGCAGTAGGTCTCAGCCTGTGTGAAACATAGAATGAAGTAGAGAAACTACTGACACAAGTGAGAAAATGGCAGAATGGTTAAATTCTCAGCCGCATTTTCCCTGGAAGTCCAATAGGAACTAATTAGACGAGGTAGCGTGTAAGATTCAGGAACAGGCTAAGACCTCTTCTCCTGATGGAAGCTCTGGGGCCACTCCGCACAGACGAAGCACTTTGCGTCTTTTCCACGAGCGCCCCCTGTCTGCCAGAGCTTGCTGCGTCCAGCATCTCTGCTGGGCATTCTGTCTCCATGGGACTGGCCGAGGATTCACACTGTTGCATCTGTAGCTTCTAGTAGCTGTGCCCCCGATGGAGTAGGCACTCATTAAATGTTTGTCACCCTGAGTAGAGTTGATCCTTAGTATCTACTTGAACTTTCCAGTGTGGATCAGTAAACAGTTGACCTTCTTTGTGTTTCACTGATCCTTTTCAAAAGTCCTATGAAAGTAGTTTTCCTTTGTACCGTGTCATTTCTGGCATGGGTGCATTTTGTAACTACAAAAGGGATTAAATTTAATAGCAGTTTCAGAGGGATAAGACAGTATCAGAGTCACAAAACATTGCCTTTGATTTTTAGTATTTTAGAGTCAAAATAGTCCAGATTCTGGTTTTTGGAAAATTCTGTGGATGTTGTAAGATTCTGTTAACAGTAGCAACAAAAAAGAACTGTGTGTCTGGGTGTGTTACACACAAATTATAAAACAAGTAAAGAGCAGAAAAATCATCTACACTGGCCCCCCCCGCCCCCCGCCCCAGTTCTTTCTGCTGACAAGTTGCAAAGATGAGATGATGCTATGCATACCGGTTTGTTCCCAGCCTTTAACTTCCTGTGTTCATTTCTCAGGAGCTATTGAAATCTA
>SJYV01012412.1:0-42157 GCA_006410875.1 Neotragus pygmaeus | reverse complement strand
GTGGGAAGGAGTTTCAGGAGGGAGGGGACATGTGTACTTCTGACTGATTCATGCTGTTGTATGGCAGAAACCAACACAACACTGTAATGCAATTATCCTCCAATTAAAGAAAACAAAAAGCAAAAAAAGACAAGTGGGCAAGACAGATTTTAGTTTTACTTACCAGCCCATGTTGCACCCTCAGGAACCTCAATAAAATGCCTTCGAATCTGACCAGGTTTAAAATGTACATCTGTCAAGGCTAGGTCATAATGTGTTGATTCATTTACTCTGAAAATTAATAAAAATTAATGATTAAACATGATACTCTCATTAAAAAGGGCTTCATACTATAAACCCACCAGCACGGTAGATTTCAATAGCTCCTGAGAAATGAACACAGGAAGTTAAAGGCTGGGAACAAACCGGTATGCATAGCATCATCTCATCTTTGCAACTTGTCAGCAGAAAGAACTGGGGCGGGGGGCGGGGGGGGCCAGTGTAGATGATTTTTCTGCTCTTTACTTGTTTTATAATTTGTGTGTAACACACCCAGACACACAGTTCTGTTTTGTTGCTACTGTTAACAGAATCTTACAACATCCACAGAATTTTCCAAAAACAAGAATCTGGACTATTTTGACTCTAAAATACTAAAAATCAAAGGCAATGTTTTGTGACTCTGATACTGTCTTATCCCTCTGAAACTGCTATTAAATTTAATCCCTTTTGTANTTTGTTGCTACTGTTAACAGAATCTTACAACATCCACAGAATTTTCCAAAAACCAGAATCTGGACTATTTTGACTCTAAAATACTAAAAATCAAAGGCAATGTTTTGTGACTCTGATACTGTCTTATCCCTCTGAAACTGCTATTAAATTTAATCCCTTTTGTAGTTACAAAATGCACCCATGCCAGAAATGACACGGTACAAAGGAAAACTACTTTCATAGGACTTTTGAAAAGGATCAGTGAAACACAAAGAAGGTCAACTGTTTACTGATCCACACTGGAAAGTTCAAGTAGATACTAAGGATCAACTCTACTCAGGGTGACAAACATTTAATGAGTGCCTACTCCATCGGGGGCACAGCTACTAGAAGCTACAGATGCAACAGTGTGAATCCTCGGCCAGTCCCATGGAGACAGAATGCCCAGCAGAGATGCTGGACGCAGCAAGCTCTGGCAGACAGGGGGCGCTCGTGGAAAAGACGCAAAGTGCTTCGTCTGTGCGGAGTGGCCCCAGAGCTTCCATCAGGAGAAGAGGTCTTAGCCTGTTCCTGAATCTTACACGCTACCTCGTCTAATTAGTTCCTATTGGACTTCCAGGGAAAATGCGGCTGAGAATTTAACCATTCTGCCATTTTCTCACTTGTGTCAGTAGTTTCTCTACTTCATTCTATGTTTCACACAGGCTGAGACCTACTGCATATTAAATATTACTGTGCATCTGACTCAACAGAAAGTGCTAACTCAGAATTTCCCACTGTTTCCAGAACTCTCATCTCAGTCTTGTCCTTCAGGTACTGGATCATTTTTTGTGTCTATTCTGTACAGTGGGCTCCAAGTGGGATTACGTAAGATGCAGGCCCTGAGTCTTCTGTGGGCTCACAGTCAAATGGGGTAAAGCCTAAACCACAGGCATGTAAAAGTGAGAAGCAGCAGAAAGGAGGGACTCCCTTCAGCTGGGGATGACCGGGAACCTGCTTGGCCGTTGGGTTAGGAGACAGGGGACTGAAGCAAAGAATCAGCTGTGCAAACGGGCCCGTCCTGAAGACAGCGGGAAGCTCAGCTCTGTGAGCTCATGGGAATGTAGGAAGTGGTGATGGAGCCACAGGAGACACGGGCTCTGCAGGACCACCACTGGCGATCTGCAGAGCAGGGTCCTCGGGCGAGATGCTAAAGGACCTCATACTGAAGCAGAATGATCAGACCTGACTCTTCAGTCCGAAGTGGAAAACAAGATGGAAAGGGAAGAGCCTGGAAACAGAGGGGACTGGAAATGCGGAAGAACCAGGAGACGATGTGATTCCANAAAGGACCTCATACTGAAGCAGAATGATCAGACCTGACTCTTCAGTCCGAAGTGGAAAACAAGATGGAAAGGGAAGAGCCTGGAAACAGAGGGGACTGGAAATGCGGAAGAACCAGGAGACGATGTGATTCCAGAGATGGGGGTGTGGCAGTGAGGTCGGGGTGGGAGGGGACAAAGTCACTGTCAAGACACTGCAGAGGCTTCAGGCCTCCAGCCCGGGCAGTCGGGAGGGCGCCGTCACCCTGCTGGAGGGCAGGCGGCAGACACCATTAACCCTCCTCCCTGCGAACAGGAACAGCTGCCCAACCACGTGCCACCTTGGATGCTGAGCAAGGAGCAGAACTGAAACCCAGTTCCTCAGTTCTGGCCTGCGGATGCTTTACAAGCGCAGCCCGTTCCCATGAACAGCCACCTCACAGTCACACGGACAGCACGCGGGGGGTGACCAGGCACTCACTTTGCTGCGATGACCGCGGTGATGGGGACTCTGAACAGAGGGCCTGCGCTGGGCGACGCTATGTCGTAGCCACATACCTGGAGAAAAGAGCTAAGTGTCAGTATCCACAAACGAAGCATCTTTAAACGGGGAGAACCAAAGAAGGTGGACCTACTCACAGAATAAATTCATCTCATATTAAAGGTGAAAGGTCCTAAGTAAAAGCATCAGTTTTCTGATGTCACGTCACGTATCAATGGCAAACAGCGTGAACAACTATATGCAGGCCGACCCCTGACTAACTCAGACTACTGGGTAAACAGTCTGCCACACAACCACTCCCACACCGTGCAAAGAAAGCAGAAATGAGGACACCAGGTGAGTACCTCTGTGTAATGCAGGCCTTCCCGTAAGCCCCTGGGGTCCACACGGATGTTTATGTGTCTGCACTGATTCATGAGTTCCAAATGGCTGGGACACTGAACCCACGATGAATTCGAAGTTAAGGCTAAATGAAGCTGCAGAGATATTTTCTCAGAGTTTTCTGGCATTAAAAAAACCGAAAAGTGAAGATTAGCTGTTTTCCTCTTCTTCCATTTTAAAACGTTCTGTCATCTCTCAAGGACACTCAGCAGCAGGAAAGCACCGCTGGCTATAAGATGTGGTAGGCACGGGCTCCCCAAGCACAGCCCACACATCAGTCACACTGTCTCCCTCACATGTATTTCAGCACGCTTGGGGTCCATTCATGCGCTCACCCAGCACGGCCACAAACTTAACATAAGGCGCTTAGGGCCGTTTTTTCATACTGCCTGCAGTTAACAGAATCTGAGACTCCTAATTTANTTTTTATTCTGGTTGTTTTCACTGTTAATTTATTATATGTACTTGGAAACTGCCTCAGAGCTCTTACAACAAGCAGTTTAGGATGGTGGGTGGGTAACCATGTATTTAAATACCTGTGTTCCATCTCTGCAGCTGATTTGGGTAACTCCACGTGCAGCTAATAACAGGATTCTTCGGATTTTCTCTCTGTACAAATAGGAAAAGTTTGAAACCATAGAACTGCTTTGAGACATCTGTTTGTATTTTGTGATTCACGCATTTACAGTATGTTTCATTTTTCTTTGCAGGGCGGGAAAGCCATCGAGTTTTGCATTGCTCGCTGGTGGGCAAGTCTCAGCGATGTCAACATTGACTACACTATTTCTTTCCATGGGATCGTGTGTACTGCTCCACAGTTAAACATTGTAAGCTCATCTTTCCATCATTTTCAAGGTCAATTTTGCAGGTTACTGTGAAATAATGTCAGTGGTTGGATTTAAATTTTAATGGGGACATTACCTATGTTCAGGAAATAGCAATAGTCTTTTTTTCATGGGTACTTATAAACTCTGTATTTGACACATTTATTTGAGATTTAAGTATTTTAAAATGCAGTTCATTTTCAGTAAGTTGGAGAAACTAATTTGATAAATGTCCTTCATAGCATGCATCAGAGGGAATCAACCGTTTTGACGTTCAGTCCTCCTTGAAGTATGAAGACCTGGCTCCCTGCATAACTCTGAAGAGCTGGGTCCAAACACTGCGGTATCTTAAATGTTTCAGGGCTACAGTGTTGGGTTTCAGGGGGGCGGTGGGAGGGCCCTCTTCACTCCTTGGAAAGGGTCTTTTTTTTTCTGAAGTCACATGAAGGCTGGAGATGAAACTTCACTGCATGACTTTCCAGCCTAGAAAGCTGGACAGGTCTCTGGGAGACCTCACATGACGTGCACCGGGAACCCTCGGGGGGCACCTGGCCGGACCCACCCTGTGACGAGGGCAGGACTGTCTGCGTTCAGACCTCGCCTTTAGCCCTGTTAGGGATCGTCACCCCAGTGCCAGGATCTGATTACATTAGGGCTCTTGGTAGTTGAAAATGTTTTTACCATGAAAAGGTTGTTACCTTTTTAATGCTGCAGAATTTTAACTTTGGGTGTTGCTGTGGTTTGGTCAATAAAGAATTATGCAAGTTAATGATTAAAATGTTACACACTGGAAAGGACAGTGTCCAGGAATGCTCGTTTGTCAGTTATTGTGATTTGCCATAGTTTTCGCTGCTTATAGTTTTTTCTCATTTAAATGAACCTTTGACTCATACAGTTGTCTGATTACAGCCCACTGAGTGCAAAAACAAAACCTTTAGGATCAAGAGATGTTTTGCCAAATAATCGTCAACTTTATGAGATGATCCTGACTTACAGCTTTCATCAAGTAAGTGTGTGATCAGGTATACCCTTGCAACGAATTTCTGTGTTTCTATAAATCGTAAAGTAAAAAGGGGAAGGACAGTGTGTTCAATGGGGGTGTGTCTGTATACATATATTTATATGAAATAGAATCAGGTAATAACACTGGCTAGTTTAGAATTATTCTTTGGGAAATTATGATATATAATGATGTAAGCACCATTCTGATCTGAAGTCACACATTCTTACTTAGTGGCGACCTGACCTTTGAGTCTTAGTTCTTGTAATCACCGACATCTGTCCTCTGATACCTATTCTCTGGCTCAGTGTCTTGTCAAAGCCAGCTGCTTTCTGATTATGGAACTGGGCCTCTTTGCTCTCTGCGTTGACACAGCGAGACGTCAGAATGGCTTCTTGGTTGAATGGGTGGTAAAGGTAGTTGAGACAAGCATAAATGTCAGGTCGAAGTTATGGAGAATCAGTAAGATTTTAGTAAAACTCTCATTGAAGCGTAATAGGAGCTACCGCTGGGGAGATGTTTGATACTGGTGGATTGTCTAATTTCAACCTTATAAATATATTTGTTAATAACCAATGAATTAAACGTCCTAAAGAATATATATTGCTTAATAAATGAGTGCAGTTAGCTAGGTTTGTGTCTTTTAAACCTCGTAAAGGAGAAATACGTTTTATTAGTCCCTAAATACTGAGTGTTCTGCATTTTTAAGATTGGTTACCTCAATAAAATGTTTTTAATACTTTTAACGTAAGTTTCATTGATAACAGTATTACAGATCTGTGTTAGAAATCGTATAAACCATTTCAAGTAATCACTCTTCTTTTTTTTTTTTTTTTTACAGCCCAAAAGCGGGGAAGTGACCCCCAGTTGCCCGCTGCTCTGTGAGTTATTGTACGAGTCGGAATTCGACAGTCAGCTCTGGATCATATTTGACCAGAACAAGAGACAGATGGGCTCCGGCGACGCGTATCCTCATCAGGTAGGAAGTGGGCAGTGATCTCTAGCGTTCACAGAAGCCGTTTCCTGGGCCGATGAACCTGGATTCTTGCTCTGGTGACGTCCCTGCTTTGTGATGCCGTGTGGGTGTGTGTTCAGTGCTTGACACGGAGCCGGCAGCTCCTCTCTCTGCTGCAGCTGCTCAGCCGCACCTTGGGGCTCCATCTGGCTTTGGGTCAAGGGGGGCCCAGAAGGACGCCCACAGACACCGGCTGGCAGAGCCTTTTGTTATTCTCCTTCCAACCCTGTGCTCACTGCCATCTGAATGCTGAGAGCAAACCATCAGGATATGTGAGCACCGAAAGGTGGTCCCAGGTCTGCACTGGATCGAGAGCACGATGACCGGGCCAGGTGTCCTCAGGTTATTAGAGCTCTGGGGTGCGTTCCCTCTCGGTGGGCTGAGTACTGATCACTGACTCCGCCAGGTGCTGTGCCTGGCACTGTCGTTTGGAAGGGAAACAGTCTCTCAATCCTAGAATTTATAGAAATTTTATCCCTGATTGAAACATTATGACCAAGAAATTACATATTTCCTGTAACATTATAATTCAACACACAATAGTAAAAATAGCCTATGCAGGGTTTTCAGCCAATGGTTTCCATTTTCATCAAAGCGAGGCCAGGCACGCGTCCCTACTGCAGATGTGTTATCTCTGCAGCCGTTCCTGTGGGTGCTTTAGTCTCAGAAGAACCTGTTCCTACAGGGAGGACAGTGTTCCATCCTCTTGAGCAGCTTGACTGGATGGAGCATAGAACTGAGTAGATTCATGTTCCTTCATGTCCACGAGCTCCCGCCTCTGCCGTCTGCAGTAAGCCGGGTGGTGTGTTGGATGTAATCTAAAGGTTACCAGTCGTGTGTATGATAACACGCATGTATGTCTGTCTTAGATATTACACAGCACCTCTGTTTTGCTCATTCTTGTGTTTTATACGTGCCTATGAAGACCCACGAACAGGGCGGTCATTGCCTCTATGAGTGGAGACGAGTCAGCTGAGAGCGCAGGAGCAGCCTGTTGGTGTGGGAGGCACAGGGCTCCAGAGCCAGAGCCGCCTTCAGCTCCCCGGTTCTCTACTCTGCACATGGCCTTGGACAGGTCACGTGACGACTCTGACCCTCACCCTTGCTCACCCGCTCAGTTGGGATGTTGTGCGTGTGTGAATGTGTGCATCGTAACCTGCCCTGTACGTCACACACTGAGCACTGTGTAAGGGGGCATTCCTCCTGTCTGTCCCCTTAGGTTGCGACTTTTGTTCATGTGGCT
Source organism: Neotragus pygmaeus (assembly GCA_006410875.1). Taxonomy (NCBI): domain Eukaryota; kingdom Metazoa; phylum Chordata; class Mammalia; order Artiodactyla; family Bovidae; genus Neotragus; species Neotragus pygmaeus. The sequence goes on along the minus strand of SJYV01012412.1, from coordinate 35,198 downwards.
CAACTTCACTTTTCCCAAATACTTTTCTTTTTCAGTATTCCTTGAAGCTGGAGAAAGGAGATTACACAATTCGACTGCAGATCCGTCACGAGCAAATCAGTGATCTGGAACGTCTGAAAGATCTTCCATTCATTGTTTCTCATAGGTTGTCTAATACCTTGAGCTTAGATATTCATGAGAATCATAGCCTTGCACTTCTAGGAAAGAAGAAATCAAGTAACTTGACGTTACCCCCCAAATACAACCAGCCATTCTTTGTCACTTCCTTACCCGATGAGAAGTAAGTGGTAACAGGACTTGCTTTCAGTGTCTGTCTTATCCTCTGTGGTCTTTTAAGCGCTAGTATATTGCATGACTTTTGTAGACTAAGTTATTTTGTCGTTGACTTTTATAGACTAAGTTATTTCTCCCTTCGGCTTTTGAAATCTTAGCTAAGGGAATCATTTCAGAATGCAGTTGTTGTGATGTTTTCCCCCAAATTATCCTTGTGAAACTTTCTCTTTTGTTCTTTTTCTCCTCTATTGAATCTTCTGATTAGAATACCTAAAGGGGCCGGACCTGGGTGCTACCTCGCAGGATCCTTAACGTTGTCAAAGACTGAACTTGGAAAGAAAGCTGTAAGTAGTTTTTTTTTGTTTTTTGTTTTTTTCTTTTTACATTGAAATTGCCTGTTCTAAAATTTCCTTTTCTTTAAAAATGGAAATTAATTCCACATTGCAGTAAAAGAGATCTCTCCAGGAAATGAAATTTGATAGTTTTCTTCCCAAGTTACTAGTAAAGGTGAATTAATGTTTGGTTGTATTTTTATATATTTAGTATTCTTTTTTTCCCAAGTCTAAGTCCTTAGGCCTTGAACCTGTCCTGTCTCGCATGGTTACTGTACTTGAACTTCCCGTGAAATACATAGATCCCGATCAAACTTGTCTTAAGTGAATGGGATGTTTAAAATCAGAGAATTTATTGAGTTTTAAGAATGTAATATTGTGGATGCAGGGAAAAAATCAGATCTTCTTGGGTGACTTCTAAAAACCAGTCAGAACAATTCTTGCTAGTAAGCAATAATTTTTGCTTGTACAGATCTTTCTCTTATTGGGATTTTGTGTAATAGTATAGATAACTGCAAGATACTTCTTTTGGTGTTGTAGTTTCAAAATTGTGCCTCTTGTTAAAAACATATCTGGTTGTTATATTTTAGAGGTAAATGTTGGATTTGATGGTATCTGTTTTGGTTTCCATCTGTTTTCATTACAGATTTATTGTGAGAACAGTGTTTATATAGGTATATCTCCCTTTGTCATAAAGTCATTTCATCTCCACGCTAATAAAAGTTGTCATTCTTAAAATTTTATATTTCTCTTTAGCTTTAGTTCTTACAAAGTAAATCTACCACTTAATTCTAGAATTTATGAGTGCTGTTATAAAAATGAATAGATCTCAAACATCTTAACAAATATGCTCATTCATTTCTTAACCACTGTTGAACCAAAGATGGCTTATTTGCTGACAGAGAAGTATCATCAGGTTATGACTTTTCTCCTTAGAAGTCGTTTTCCGTAACATTTCTTGAGTCTTATTTCAGTTGATACTATTTACTTATGTGAACTTTAGTATAAGTTACAAACATTTCAGTGTAATGTGAAGTGAATCAGTAGTTAGTGGGATTCATAGATGCGCTGATTTTGAGAAGTCCTAGTAGTGTTTTTTAGGAGGTTTCATTTTCTGGTAAGGGAAACGTTGCCGCCTCTGCCATGGGGCTTCACCAGCGAGGCTTCTCCTTCAGACAGCTCCTCTGAAGCGCCCACTGCCTGTGATGAGTAAGGCAGAAGAGTATTGTGGTCATGGAAGTTTGCTTTTAGCCACTCAGAGCTCTGCTTGCTGGCTGTATTCTTTCAGAGGCCATTGTGAAATTAAATCATAAACAGATGGGATTGGCTATAGTTATTACTTACCACGGTGGATTTTCTTGAGAAATCCTAAAGCCATAGAGTTAATTCTCATTTGCAGCACATGGTTTACGCAGCCTAGGGCTGCGTTTCTTACGCTTTGGGCAGTGGTGAAGGTGAGTGTGGTCCGTGTTGCTCCTCCCTGACGCTCCCAGTCACCGCGAACGATGCTGTTCTAGCGCTTGGACATGTGTGCTTGCTGTGATGTCCTTGAAAATCCGGTTCTGAACCGTCAGCTAACTTTTAATGTCTTCAAAACTGTTCTGACAACTGATGGGATTTTGCTCTACAAATTGTTGAAAGACATTGACCCTTAGGAATAACATATTTGAGTGCACTTTTATCCCCCCCCCAAAAAAAAAAAACAATTCAAGTGGCGGGATTGCTTTCTTAAAAAGCTTGCCATTTTGGTGACCCTTCCAAGTTGTGTGGCACATCCAGGTAGAGCGGAAGCTGGAAGAGGATTAGACAGAGGCAGTATCACCATCCTGTGTAGATTTTGCATGTTTTCTTACAGAATGTCCTTCTAACTCCCAGGGGCAGTCTGCAGCAAAACGACAAGGAAAATTTAAAAAGGTACTGATTGTCAGTTCTTTAAAAAGATGTCTTAAAGCCTTATTTGCATATTAGTTAAACTTCTTTTTCTGTCACTATTATCTTTAAAAAAAAAATCTCTCCCTTAGTTTCCTTTCTTTAAGTTCTGCAGTATAATGCTTTTAGCTTATCAGTGTTGACATACTCCTCTCTGAAATTTTTTTTCCTGCCATAAATTTCTTGAATTCATTTTGTATTCTACATGTGACCAAAGAATAATACTTGAACTTTTGAATTTCTAAAATCATATATAGAGAGGAATGTGTGGGGCTTTTTTTTAGCAATATATATGACAAAGTTATTTTTAAAGTCTAAAGACATTTCTTAAGTGGGATGATTTGATTAATAAAACATTATTAAAATATTCAGAGTGAAGTTTATTTCCTGCCCTTGCGTCATGTCATCTTAGTTCTGGAAAGGCAGAGACAAAAAGAGCAGTGGACAGAAGTTAAGAACAGGAACAGAAGTTAAGAACTGATGGCCCCAAATTAAAACTTAGACGGAGCATGAGCAGAGACCATAGCTAGTAAGTGATCTGATCTGTTCCCCTGCTGCTTTGTAAGACAGTCTCTGGCTGGCTGCTGGAGCGGAATTTAACTTGAAAGACTCTACTTCAAGTCTACTTTAGAGAAGAGGTTACATGTTCACTAAGCTCTTTGGTGAGGACCTGCTGACATCATGCATTGTTGTAGAGATGTATGGCTCACGCAGTAAGTACTGCAGGGTGAGAGTTAGTGTTTTGAGATAGAACCAAAGGATAACACTGTTTCTAGTGATCTAGAAAATTCATAGTGATCTGAAAATGGGGATCATCATTTTATAGAAGATCAACTGTCTTTATTAAAATAACTTTTGAAATTCTGTATTACTATGTAACGGTAAAGACTTTGTTCAGACAAAATGCATATTAGTCACTGGGGGATAAAGGAACATTGGCTTCTCTGAAGACCACATTCCTCAGCTGAGCATCTTGACCCATTTGAAGGCCATGCAGATTCATCCAGTGGACCTTAACCAGCATTAAAACAAAAACAGAATGAAACGAAGTGTCAGTTCATCAGACTCACACAACTGCAACTTCATTTTGTGTGTAGCTGATCTTTGATTCATTTTGAAAACAGCCTGAAGGCCACTGCTTCAGAGAATGAGGGCAGGCATTCCGGCCTACTCAAAACACGGTGCTCGTCTCAAAGGCAGAGCGGGTGTTTCCTTCCTGTTGGGTAGTCTGGTTGGTCTTTTGGGAGTTTTGAGGAATTTTGTTAGTGTTAGATTACTTGAAATAAGAAATTGTCATATGAATAGAAGCCTTATTCCTGTGGTTAGGAAGCTTCCAGAGCTGATTGTGGGAGTCGCTGCCTCCATTCCTCCCCGTCCTCAGTGCACGTGCATGGGACATTCTTATTTTTAAAATAATCATTTTTATAGTTTTCTAATTGCATTATAATGATAAAATTATATATATTGTATAAATTATGTATTATAAATTTGTTTTAATTTATATATTTAAAATAAATGTATAATTTATATTTTAATTATATAATTATACATTATAAATTATATATATGTATATATAATTTATCACCTGAACAAGATACCAACTTTTTGTACATAATCTTCAATGGATTTGTCCTCTGGGTCTCAGTGACTTTTCATTTGAAAATGTGTGCTACCCATTTTTAAGTTCATTGTAATGTGAAAAAATATAGTTGACATCATAAATAGCACTCTAATATGATATTAATTTTTAAAATAGCTATTTTACCTTGTGTGAAGATATTAACATTTTGAATTTATATTTTTTTAAATAAGAGATAAAGGTATTATGTTTTGAACCAGAATTTAAATGGTGGCGTGTTTTATCTTCCAAAGAATAGTTACTGGTTTGGCAGATAGGTTTGATTTTCTAACTGTCGATCAGTTCAAACACTGCCGAAATTCTTTGTGAATAGTTGGAGTGATTTTTTCTTTAAAAACAAGTTTACTATTAAGTGTCTGCTATTAAGAGAACTTATAGCATTTCTACTCTGAATAGTCTTTTTTGACTGTCCTTTTAAATCATAATCAAGATTTCTTTTGATTTAATGGTATAAAATCATTTTTGTTAAATTGACCCTATACTGAGCTCTTTAGAAGTTGAGTTGCAAAAATATGTAAAAGAACAGATGACCATGATAAAATAAATGAAAAATGACTTTTTTTTTTGGTTGGGGATTAAAACTGCTATGTCCATAATTGTTAATAATAAAAAGTAGTGCTTGTCTTGAACTTTGTTTTGGGACAGTGTTAACATTTATAATTACTAATTTGTTATATATTTAATGTATATAATGCTGATTACATAATCAAGATCCTTCATCATCAACTTCCCCCGTCTCTTGCATTTTCAGTGTAGTTTACAGTTGCTATTATATATGGTTTCTCTCTGTCTGGTTTCTCTCTGTCTATATGTAGATCTTTGTTAGAGTTCATTGTTAATCATCAGTTCAGTTTAATGGATTGTTCATTTTAAATTCAACTGTTTTCTCTCTTTACTAAAACATCTTAGCCCATGCCTTACCTATGAGCCTCAGAGGAGGCATTGCCTCACAACAGAGAAGCTTCCCCTCCTGAAGTTTGTCTTTCTCCCTGCTCGGGCGAGGAGGCGGGGTCCCCAGGGGGACACTCACTAGGTCAGAGGGAGTACTGGTTGCCCAGTGCCCCCCGCCCCGGGCAAGTCCTGCACTGCACAGGAGCGTGACTCGAAGGGAGTGGGGCTCTGGAAACAGCAGAGGTTGGAATCACTTCCACCTCGAAGTCTTGGGTGTGTGGCCTCTGCTAAATAGATGACACAAAGTGTCTGTCCCTGTGAGAACTTTGTGATGAATCATCGACTCCAGGGTGCCAGCACTTCTGACTTGGCTCCAGCACAGGCCAGCGCCCACCCAGGACAGTGAACCTGGAGGGGGGAGCAGGGTGGTGGCAGGGACCCTTTCCTCTCCCCAGGCTCACATGTCTCTGGAGCCCTTTGCCCACAGGCTCTGGCCCCCTGACTTCAGAGGTTGTGTGGTGCCAAAATGGCCAAGAGTGGATTTCTCTGATTCCTCCCCATCCGTGGGTTTCTGTGCTTTAAGTGAGTCCTCCTGAAACAGCAGTTATTATTTTATTAGCACTACTACACAGTAGCTCCCGCGCTTCCTATTACAGCACCCCCAGATAAAGTTTAATTGTGGAAGCTGTCAGAATGGACATATTTTATGTAGCAGTCACACCTCAAAATCTTGTTTTAGGAAAGATGAAGCCAGTACTGTTTTGTGGCTCAACCCGTGCAGTTTTTTCCTGAAATTACATGATTGGGGCCTCAAAAATGNTTGTGGAAGCTGTCAGAATGGACATATTTTATGTAGCAGTCACACCTCAAAATCTTGTTTTAGGAAAGATGAAGCCAGTACTGTTTTGTGGCTCAACCCGTGCAGTTTTTTCCTGAAATTACATGATTGGGGCCTCAAAAATGTCAGCAATGCCATTTGTTCCAATTGTAGCAGCTCCGTTAATAAAAACACAAGATTTTAGCTAAGCACCGCTTTTACTATAAACTCAAAGATAGAATTTTAGAAGTTGTGTTAATAATGATGTCATTAGGGCCACCCTAGTTATTGGGTCAGAAACAGACCTAGCAAGTGTAACATGGGATGTCATTGCCCAGACACCACGTTAACTTTTCTCAAGTGTAGATGTACACGCTGATGAAATAGATGCAGATCGAGGTAGTTACACGAGTTCTCGTCAAAGCAGAACTTCTCAGAACCATCTCTACCTGTTTACTTCCCCTTCTCTCCTCGACTCCCTCTCACTCAGCCTTTACTGCCTGACCCTGTTGGGAGCCGCATTAGGCGTTACTGACAAAACGGAGGCGTGCCCCCAACCCCCTCTCCTCGTCCTGCAGGCACGGTTCCCGGATGAAGGAGTTAGGTCTTGTGATTCTGACTTGTTCTTTCCTTTCTTCGGTTGTGTTGGCTGGAAAGAACGTTAAGGTGCTTATTCTTGAGAAAAGCGGGAGAAAGCACAAAGCCGCCTGCAGTTGTGCCTAGAAAATAATCTATAAAGTTAACTATTAACAGTTGTTCAAGGATCTTTACAAAGAATGTTCCAGGATAAGCACATAGGCCGCAGCTTGAGGCCATGGGAAGGATTGTTATCTGAGACCTGTTTGTGAGGGGAGTGTTTATGGCAAAGGAAGTTTGCTGTGGGCTTAGGGTTTAGGAATAATTAAGAATAGCTAGAAGCCTTTTTAAGAGAGAGTGAGCTTAGGATACTAGGGGCAAGTAGGATTTAGAAAGATAAGAAATAAACTGAGGCCTGTGGTATGCAGCCCAGATATAAACATGAATTACAATATAACTCTGGTTGAAAGGCAACAGTGATTTATGGAGACAGTTAATCTGGGTGAGGGGGAGCTGAAAATGTAAAACCTCTGACCTAATGCTTTTGTCAAAGTATAAAAGAAGACCTGATGCTTGAAATAAACATGCAGTCCTGCACCTTGAGTCAGAGGCTGCATTGTTCTCTGCCGACACCACTCATCCCTGCAGGCTGATTCCCTGGCTGCTGGAGCTGGACTCTGGCACGGCCCCCGCCCACCTCCCCTGCACCTCTTCGCCTCCAGTGCGCATGGCCGCTGTGCAGCCAGATTGACAGTTCCCTCTCCTGTCTGATGCCACCTCTCAGCTGTCCCCAGCCAGCCCCTTTCGATCTCACACCAGCTTTGCCCAGGGGCTTCAGTGGCCTCAAGACTGTTCCCCCGCGATGGAACCCTATGGCCCACGCCAGGCCTGACCCTCTTCCCTCTCTCCACCCCTGCTGGTCTCGTCCAGCCCCTCGTCTTAAACACCCCAGCAGACACCATCAGGCCTGCACTCACAGGGCATCCCTGGCCCGTTCATTTCTTCTCTCAGCCATTCTTCCTTTCCAAGCCATGTCAGGAGATCCGGGCTTCTTGCCAGCTTGTTCCACTCTCTCTCCACTTTTGCCCTCTGTCATCCAGTCTCCAAATATCGAATCAGAGTTCTTAAGTGCCAGCCAGAACGGTTCATCCATCCAGGATCCAGCGTTAGTCAGCCGAGAGCACAGATCTTTGATCACACCACTGCCTTGCGCTCGGCAGTAACCCCCGTTCTCTCTAACCGCGTCCTGTCAGCTCGGCTTCCTCCCTGTGCCAGCGCCAAGTCTCAGCAGCTTGCCCTGTGCTTGCCGCCCCCCGCTGAAGTTCTGCCCACACTCGTCCCTGCAAGTGCTCCTTCCCCACCTCGTTTCGGTTCTTTAGGTTCATTGCAGTTCTCTCATTTAGGCCACTGAGGCTCCGTGAGCTCAAACATCAGCTCCTTAGACTGTCTCTGTTAACAACTTTGTCTCCGCGAGTTCCCCACCAGCCCCCCTTACCCACCTGTCACACTGCGCCCTCACCCCGCTCTGTTCTCTCGATACTCTGTGTCCTTACTCAAGTTGTTTATTTACTTACCCGTTTGTTGGCTGTCTTCCTGCAGCGCTAAAGGCCCTTGTCTGCTTTGTTTTAGAGCAATTACCTTGCACGTCATGGGGTCTCAGTAAGTTCTAAGGATTGAATAAAAAAAGAAATTTCTCTTTAAATTTACTTAGAAAAGAGGATCTTTCCTTTTTTCAATTCTAATTGATTTCCCTCCTCAGAAATAAAATGTGATCACTCAGTCCTTTTCTTTGTATTTAGTCTTTCACAGAAAACCAAGAATACCAAATACACTTACATGGGGAAAAATTTGTCCTTATTTCCTTTGTTTTAAAGGAGATAGTAGAAGCATTGTCTCTCTAAAGTTTGGGAGAAAATGACTTTGATCACAGATTGAAACTTGAGATGCATTGTGGCCCTTAGAATCCGAAGTGCAATGTAGTACCGCTCAAGTGCAGCCCATGTTAACATGCTATTCAGCTAGTGAAGATTGCTAAGTAAGCAAAAGAATTACACACGTTAATTTAAGACTCTCTCCACAGGATGTAATCCCTGTTCATTACTACCTGATATCTCCACCAACAAAGACTAAGAATGGCAGCAAGGACAAGGAAAAAGACTCGGAAAAAGAGAAAGATTTAAAAGAAGAGTTTACCGAAGCCTTACGAGATCTTAAAATTCAGTGGATGACAAAGTAAGTTCTAAATGGCTTTGAATCCTCCAAGTGTTTCCTTTTCTTTTCCCAGCTGCAACAGCCCTTACGTATATACGCAAAGACTGTATTCAGAAATGTCAACAGTGAATAGGATTGCAGGTGCTTTAAAATTTTTCCTGTAATTCCACTTATGTTTGAGTTCCCTTTTGTAACGAGAGTTTTTATTTTAATCTTATCCTCATTTGCTCTTGGAACTTTATTGGAAGGTGCAAAGAAAATCTGTCACTGTTTGTGCACTCTCCGGAGATAATCAGGGTCCCGTTGTTATTTGTCTCTGTGTTTATACCTGGAGCAGGTGGGCGGATCCTGGTTTTCCAGTTACTATTTGGTTACGAGCAAATTTAAAACCACCATTTCCAGCATCTGGACGTGATCCCAGGGACATGCAGCCAGTAGAGGAATANTATTTGTCTCTGTGTTTATACCTGGAGCAGGTGGGCGGATCCTGGTTTTCCAGTTACTATTTGGTTACGAGCAAATTTAAAACCACCATTTCCAGCATCTGGACGTGATCCCAGGGACATGCAGCCAGTAGAGGAATAGCAGTTGCTGAGGCCAAGTCCTGGGTGAATTTGGTTGAGAGGCGGGGGCTCCCTCCTGCTCAGCCCCTGCTTTTGAAGCGGAGGGTCTGCCCGGCTGGGCACCGCTGAGACCCCGAGGCCCTGCCCGTGCTTAGAAGCAGTGACGTCACACCCAGTGTGGCAATCCCTGACCTCAGCTGCTGTTCCTCCCACCATATAATCAGCAAGAATATAGTTTACTCAGCTTCCCCAGCCAGGAACATGCAACATTTGTCTCTTTACTCATTCAAGACTTCAGATTTTTCAAGAAAGTGTAAATTTTCCTTCTTTGTAGATCTTAGACCTTTCTAGATCTTTTCATCTTAACTCTTTTTAAATTTTTTTCCCTTCCTTTTAACAAATTGAGTTGTAGCTGGTATGTAGGAAAGCTGTTGATGCTTATTTTTATCCAGCCATCTTACTGAACTCATAATTAAAATAATTTTCAATTTTATTCTTTTGGTTTTCTAGATACATGGATTTATACTACCTGCAAATCTTTGTGAATAATTATATTTCAGATCAATGCATTAGGTTATTGACTGGAGCTTCAAAACAGTATTAAATGGGAGTGACAGATCTTTTTCTTTCTAAAAGAACTAAATAATGACTGTTTCTTCCTTTCTTATTTCCATAGGCTGGATTCTAGTGATATTTATAATGAATTGAAGGAAACATACCCTAATTACCTTCCTTTGTACGTTGCACGACTTCATCAGTTGGATGCTGAAAAGGTTGGGCATGCTCATTTTTTACTATGAGTGTATTACTTTGCTTGCAGTATTAGATAATGTTTGTGTTTGAAATAAAGGTCAAGTCCTGATCATCTATTCCTGGTGACTGAAAACATATCCTCACCTTGAATGTTCTGTTGAGCTATTTTCACAAAGCTCTGGACTTGGTCATTACTGCATCATTTGGTTGAACGCATATTCTTGGCTGGTCTGGTTCAAGCAACGGGAGGAAGAAGAGAGAGGAAACCGTAAGGATTGCTCTGTTGACCTTGGCCTGAAAACAGCTGGAAGCAGAAGGCAGTGGTCCTGGCCCCCTGGAAGCCTGAGCGGCTGCAGCAGCAGCAGAGTGCTCCTCCTCTGTGTTTAACAATTGTCCTAGCTCCCAGCTGTCTCCACTGGACCGGCTCCCGCTGGGAGCCGTGGCTGTAGACGGTGCTTATAGCCCTGATCAGCTCAGAGTCCCGAAGGGTTGAGCCTGAGCCGGAAGGTACTGACAGGAGCAGACTCCTGGGGCCACCACACTGCAGTCCCCAGAGTGAGACTCTTGTTTCTAGTCCTGCTTTCTCTCGTTTCTGAGATTACAGTAGTAAATCAACCAAGAATTCGTTCCATCAGCTAGTGCTTTTCTTACTCCTGTTTGCATGTGGTGTGCAACTAGGGTAACAGCCAATCACATTCTAAAGTCTTGATAAGATACCCGGGAAAAGGGTTGCCTTGGAGAAAACAGCTTATGTCTATGAACTTGGTCTCTTGCTTAGTCTTGCCAGTTTAGTGCCAGCAAGGAGTGCAGGGGCGGGTATTTTCCCGTCTGTGCTCAGGTTCTCTAGAGATGCTGGAGGTCGTGAAGGTCACACCGGGAGGTGGCCCCTGGCCCTGCCCTGCACAGCCCGCCGGCTCCTGCACCACCGCGCAGTCATCACTGCTCCCAGCCCGGCTGCTCGTAGATACTTCCTTTTTCTTATTTCTTCTTTTCTTTTCTCCTCAGGAACGAATGAAAAGACTGAATGAAATTGTTGAAGCTGCAAATGCTGTAATTTCTCATATAGATCAGACAGCCCTAGCAGTTTATATTGCAATGAAGACTGACCCCAGGCCTGATGCAGCTATTATAAAAAAGTACCTAACCAGTAAATACTCTTTCTTGCATCTCATTTCTTAGTTACTTTTTTTGGTTATTGAAAATATCCTCCTTTTCTGGTATTTGTCTATATCCTTATCGTTGGAGTTACCGGGTTGGGGATACTCCCTCCTTAAATATTTGGTGGTAGTTTTCCCTGGTCGTTTAAGAAAAAGCAAAGTCATCGGCCTTCTCCACCATCAGGTGCTGTCGTGGTGGAGAGATTAGAGGGACTGATCACGCAGTCCGGCCGTTTGGGGGTTTGTGTGAGCTGGACATGTGGAGAAGCACATAGCAGCCTATAAAACTACTTTTTCAGCTGTTTGTTGACAATAATAGCATGACACACTCCAAATTTAGCTTGTAACGCTTAATAAGATGATAAGAAAATTAGCTTAAAAGTATTATCTCGCAACCTCAGTTTTATGAAACTGGGTTGATGGTAACACTTGAGAAGGGGGATTAGAGTTCAGCCTTAATGAGCCCTGGTGTGATGTGTCGAAAATGTAGAGCCAGGTTTGGGTGGTCGTTGGTTTCCCTCCCCTGCTGCTGCGACGGCCCGCCCTTCCTGAGCACCTGCCTTCATCTGATGGATCGTCCAGGCTGCCTTCTTCCTCTGTTGCCTGGGCTCGTTTCCAACCCCAGGGTCCTTAACTGGCAAGGGTAGACAGTCCCACCTTCTCTTAGAGTGGCTGTAACTAATAAACAGACTGCCTGAAAGGACGGTCATTTCCTTCAAAGATTCCGCCTGCTGCAGTCAGGATTTTTTTTCTTTTAATACAAAATGCTTGATGGTAAACTGCTAGAACTCTTGCCATTACATCATTCATACTGCTGATATAGGTCTTATGAATCCTACAAGCAGCAGTTTTCAAGCAGAATAAAATATTTGCAAAATAGGTGGTTGGCCGTTGTCAGCATCCTTCCACAGAGCCTTGTTGAAACGTTGCTACGTTCTTGTTAATAATTATAGTGGAGTTGACTTACATCCCAATACAAAATGTTTTTGGTGTTAAATAATCATAGTGGACAGTGTGGCCACCAGGTATCTGCAGGGGATTCTTAGGAGCCTTAATTTCTCATTTCCATGCAGAACTGCTTTTTCATTTCAGTCACTTGTGTCAACAGTTGTAAGACAGCCATTTTGTAATCTTGAAAATTCTAATTTTTTTGGTGATCTAACACAAGTTTTAATTACATTTAAACTGCAGTCTACTCTGGCCACTAAAGTGTCTAATTGAAGTTGCTTCCTCAAATGTGTCTATTACCACCTTTATCGGTCCCTGACTAAATGTGATTCAGAGATGTTTATTGAGCAAACACTGCATGGGAACACCCTTGAGAGGAACGTAAAAAAAAAGACCCAGACAGTCTCTACTCTGGAAAATGTACTGTCTAATACAGAAGATGAAATGGGGAGACAGAATGTGACTGAGAGTTAGAAGTATTTTAAATTGTGAAGGCTTAGGGGAAGGAGAGCTGACTTATTTTTTTTCGAGAAGGGATAAACCTCATGGAATGATACGTATTTAATCTGAGCAGGTCAGTTCTTGGAAGAGGGGAGGAAAAGAATATTCCAGATACATGGAATCTGGGCTGTTGGATCAGAGAATGTGGAAATAGCAGGGCGTCTTACAGGTGACCTAATCCAGGCCTGGCTTGTCCAGCACACCCTCCCCCCAGCCTGGCCTCAACCCTCTGCGTCCTCCAGCCCTTCTCGGGGCAGTGGGCACAGTCGGTCAGGATGCCACGGGCGACCAGATGTCCAAATCTCGCCGTGCCTGCCTCTTCCTGTTCCACGGCCCGGCTGCTTCACATAGTGGGCGCAGTGCCTGGGCCTGACTCCTGGAGTTACTGTGAGCACAAGTGAAATACTCCTGAGACGTTCCAAATGCTGCCCAGCATCTACAAAGTTGGGGAGTGAGGGGACCCCATTAACTGAAAAGCTGCATAGTTGCCCCAAGCCCATCCATCCTCTGTTCTCTAGTTCAGAGTGACCCAGCAGGGCAGGTCCCCGGAAACGTCTCCATGGAAAGAGTGAGAGTGGGCTCTTTTAAAACTTTGAAACTCTTTGCTGGTAAACTCTTAGGCATCTTTTAGGCATATTTTCATCTGCACTGCAGATGTATGAAGGTGGGTAGCTTAGGTTGTAGCAGGTTGCTGCGTTGTTTGGTGTTTTTTTTCCCTTCTCGTTTTAGTTGTCTTTTGTACTGACTGCTGTTGACCTGATAGTCCCTGTGGATTTCATATGGGGCACGTTTCACTCTGCATCCTTCAGAATCCCCCTTACCATTCGACAGCTTGTCGGTCCTATCTTTGAGTGCCTCCTGGTTGTCATCTCAGCACTTTAGTCCTCTTTTGCACACAAGCCTGGACAGGGTGCCTCAAACAAGCAAGCTTTCTGAAGCGCACGCTGTTGCTCAGAGTGTAGACTGTTACTGCATTTCATTCAGGAACGGTTTATTGAGTGTTCTGTGCCAGGCATTATTCTGGGCACTTGGAATACATCCAAAAACAGAGACGTGTGCCTGGAAAGCAGGGGGCTTCAGGAATGAGAGCGGCAGGTGCGGGACCAGCCGCGGAGCTGCGTCCTGGCCCTGCCACTTCCTGGCCAGGGCCTTGAACAGAGCTCCCGATCTCTCTGTGCCTCAGTTTCCTCCTGTGGAAAATGGGGGGCAATTGGTGGTCGCTTACTCACAGAATTATTCTGAGTATAGATGAGTTAATATGTTAGAATATTAAAAGCACTTGCTGGCACATGCAGAGTAAGCATTGCATTTCTGCGCATGTACGGAAGTTCACGACTGCAGAAATATCTAATAAGTGATACTTACAAGAAGCCTAAACACTTAGAAGATGCTGTTCTAAGACTTCTGTAGCCAACAGAATTTAGAACCCAGCACTCTTTTCCCCTCTGTTGCGTATGGCATGCTGTTTCAACCAAGTACAGCGACCCTAACTCATGTAATCTGTGCGTGTGAATACATGGCTTATGTGTCGTACCAGCAAACGTCTGTCCAGGGCTGTACGATATTTCTGTGTTGTAAACCTCAGGTGAAAGGTGCATGAGTTTAATCTCAGATAAGGCTGTGCCCTTAATGCCGTGTTACTGACCTGTGGACTGTTCTGGGCTTGGTGTGCAGTGACATGGACAAGCAGAAGTCGACGCTGGTAGACGCGCTCTGCCGGAAAGGCTGCGCCCTGGCCGACCACCTTCTTCAGGCCCAGGATCAAGATGGTGCCGTGTCGAGCGACTCGGAGGGGCGAGAGGAGGAAGGAGAGAGCACCCTGGACTCTCTGACGGAGACCTTCTGGGAGACAACCAAATGGACCGATCTTTTTGACAATAAGGTACCCTCTCTGCTTTCTGTGTGGGCCCAGCTCCTGAGGGTGTGTCCCAGGCCTCTCTTGGGCCCGGCGGGCTGACCAGAGAGGACGGAGGACATGGACGGGAACCGAGCTGGGCTCTGAAGAAGCCGCAGTCCTAGCGAGGTGTCCCGCTGGCTTCCCGGCTTTGAAGACCACTCGGCGATTCGGTCTGTGTGCACGGATACTAGTGGCCACACTAGTTTGGAAAGAGTTGGAGGCTCGGGTCACGCTGTTTACATAGGAGCCCAAACTGAGGCACCTTGGAGCTGTCTTCTGCCTCCCACGCCTGTCCGCGTGCTTACTTGTCAGGGTTGGAGGCGAGGGTATTCTGGTTAGTTCTCACCTCGAATTATAGCTGACCAGTTTTTAAAACCTAGTTTTAAAAAAAATTACCTGGATGAGCTTTTTGGATTTTCATTATAGAAGCATTTTAAATCCCTTCTGGCGCTCAGCTGTAATTCTTACCATAGAGATTATGTAACTGCAGGTAGCTGTCAGCCTACCTTTTTCCTGGACGTAAAGGAAATGAAGTCAGTGGAATGCTTCTTACCCAGCACAAACTCTTGGGTGTATTGTTGATTTTTGTTTGTTTATTTTAAGCAGACAGATGCTTGTTTTCAAGAACAGCTATGGTAATTAGTAGTAACGACCTCTGGACGGAAGTAAGAGAAAATTCTTCCTGTCCACCAGGTTTTTCCACCTGAGGTACAGAAGTGTGGTTAGAGAAGGAACTCAGTTATGTTCTGGAGACTGAAGGAGTGAGCCCCAGAGGTTAAGAATTTAGATCTGAAATCAGTGCCTGGAGCGTGAACCAGGCCTGCCCCTGCAGTGCTGATCACGCTAGCCGAGGCGGGTGGCTGGCTTCTGATGGAGGCTGTGGGCTCCTGCAGGCTCTCAGGAGTGAGTGTCGAGAGCCTGGATGGGCGTCAGCAATGCTCGCTGTTTCTACAACAGTTAGCACAGGTCTGTGATGTGCCAGACACGGCCCTTGCTGCTGGGAAAAGATGGGTAAGAACCTGGTCCAACAGCCAGTGGTTAAACACTTGAGCATCACGGTAAAATTGTTGCAAGTAATTCCCTTCTGGCCATAGTGCTTCTGTTATTCAGGGCCGCTTCTGTGTTTTATTACCTATCCGTTTACTGTGTTTGTAGCAACGGTTGTTGAACCCTTTGCTTGACTCTAGAATACAAATAAATGTGAATGGGGTTCCTTTCTTTGAGGACATTCTCCACATTCTAAAAGTAGAGACTATTGCATATAAACCCCTTTCATGGATTACGGCCTTGTGGTGAAGGGGCTTGTGTCATTGAATGACTCCATCAGCCATGCCATGCAGGACCACCCAAGATGGCTGGGTCATAGTGAAGTGTCTGAACAAAACATGGTCTACTGAAGCAGGAAAAAATAAACTGTTACAAGTAACTGCTAATGATTCATCATAATTCTTTCTTCCCCCAATCAGTTATCTGCTCTGTGCAATGCTCAGGCCTTTTAAAGACACCGATTGTTCTTTTAAAAAGTTTTAAAAATTGGCTTGATGTGATATGTTCATTTGAAAAGTTACACTTCTGTTAATGCTTCAATTCTTTCATTATTAAAGCAATAGCTTAAATTGTAAACTATTTTGTAGATAAGCTGTATCTTGTTTTATATTCTAGGTTTTGACATTTGCATACAAGCATGCATTAGTGAATAAAATGTATGGGAGAGGCCTTAAATTTGCAACCAAACTTGTAGAAGAAAAACCAACAAAAGAAAACTGGAAAAATTGTATTCAAGTAAGTAAATTGTACTCAGCATTTAAATCAGCAGTGTTGACTGTCTTTCGTTAGTGACAAGATAGTTAGAAAGTCTCATGGTAGTGATAGGATAACACCAACTTCATCATGACTTCTAATTATTAGTCTAATTAACGTCATGTGAAATATACTATCAGTGTTCTTGCCTGGAGAATCCCAGGGACGGAGGAGCCTGCTGGGCTGCCATCTCTGGGGTCACACAGAGTCGGACACGACTGAAGCGACTTAGCAGCAGCAGCAGCATGAAAGATAGTAAGCTGTTTACATTTTTTTTTTTAACATGTTTCACTTCTGTCCAGAATACCTATATTTAGCCTCTAGTGTTTTCAACACAGACAAAATGTGTTGCAGATTTTGTGTAGTTAGAAGACAGGTTTCCTTTATGAAGGAAACAATTCATTTTAAATACATGTTGGCTCAGAGCCACAATGGTTGAGCTTTTAGAGTTTGTTTGATTTGATTTGTCATTTAAAATGACAGGCCATTTTTTATTTTACCATGTACTCTATGCAAGCAAGTTCTGCGCTTGAGCTTTCTGCACAAGTTAAATGTCAAGTGTAAAAACTGAGTGAATTCTGAAGAAATTGTTTCAGCCCAGTCTTGTCTTGGGACAAACATGATTAGTTTATACCAGAAAGGTAGATGCCAGCTGAGGAGAGCTGGTCACGCCAAAGGCAGCCAGGGCCTGATCTTCACATTTCAGGTGGCAGTAAAAACTCCCCTGTGGCCATTTTTGGTAGTTAAACTAGAGCTTACCTTTACTCTTAGACCTCTTCTGTGTATCTTTACCAAGTCAGTTCAGATGGTAAAACATTTGAAAATTTTCTGTTTTATCAAAAAACTGTTTTTATTTCTTTGGGAATCGTAACTGCCGCGGGGGCTGTTCCCGAGCTGCCATGATTGAGGGCTCCTCTCTGGTTGCGCTGAGCGGGCTTCTCGTCGTGGCGTCTCTCGTCGCAGAGCAGGGCCTCCAGGGCACACGGGCCTCAGCAGCTGCAGTTCCCGGGCTCTAGGGCACAGGCTCGGTGGCTGTGGCGCACCGCCTTAGCTGCCTTGAGGCTGGTGGGAT
The DNA here is from genome assembly GCA_006410875.1 of Neotragus pygmaeus. Lineage (NCBI taxonomy): Eukaryota > Metazoa > Chordata > Mammalia > Artiodactyla > Bovidae > Neotragus > Neotragus pygmaeus. Next base: position 17,839 of record SJYV01012412.1, on the reverse strand, counting down.
CCTCCCAGATCAGGAATCCATCCTGCATCTCCCGCATTGGCAGGCGGATGGATTGTTTACCTCTGAGCCACCAGGGAAGCCCCGTAAGGTCTCAGTTCCCGTCTTCAGATCTTCGAGGAGGGGGAGGGAGCTCTTCCTGGAACCAGTTGGTAGTGTCATCCCATCAGGGACTCTGTAAACTTGTGAAGCCAGCCGTCCACCCAGACTCGCTCATCAGGGCACATTGCATAGCTTGTCTCCGCCCGCTTGCCGGCTGTCTGTTCACACAGCAGCTGGAAAGGACAGCTTCACACCCTCGGGGTGAAGCTCCGCCACATTCAGAGTACGGCCCACGCTCCCTGCGGCTTGTGGGGCCCGTGGGGTCCCGCTGCCGCCGCACTCCCCAGCCACAGCTCACCCGTGTCCCGCGTCTCAGTCTCATGTCTCACGTCTCTCACATCCGCCCTCTGCTTCTCCTGTCTGTGTGACTGACACCCACCCCCTCCCAATCTGTATTAACAGCAGATTTTTACTTTTACTATATACCGGATATATTCTTAATTATTTACTTATTTATTCATCTGTTCAATAGCTTTTGACTTTCCTGAACAGAACATAAGTTTCTTGAAAGTGGGAAGTGACTTTGCTGAATGATTTTTCCTAACACCTAGAGCAGGGAAGCTAGGGTGGGAAGGAAGGAAGGAGCAGGTCAAGTCATGCTGATGGGGAGGAAGACGGGAGGGAAGCAGGAACGTCTCCCCAAATGATGATAGTCACCGGGGAGGTTGGCTGGTGGGCTTCTCTGGTGGCTCCCGCCTGCAATGCAGGCGACCCCGGTTCTATTTCTGGGTCAGGAAGATCCCCTGGAGAAGGGACAGACAGGCTACCCACTCCAGTATTCTTGGGCTTCCCTACTGGCTCAGACGGTAAAGAATCCGCCTGCAATGCGGGAGACCTGGGTTCAATCCGGGGTTGGGAAGATCCCCTGGAGAAGGGAAAGTCTGCCCACTCCAGGATTCTGGCCTGGAGAATTCTTTGGACTGTATAGTCCATGGGATTGCAAAGAGTCGGAGATGACTGAGCAACTTTCACTTTCAGATTGGTTGGTAGGAAAGTTGGTTGACTAGTTGGTCATGAAGAACACTGGTTGGTAGGAAGGAAGGTTGGTGGGTGGGCTGATGGTGGGTTAGATGGAAGGAAAGTTCTGCCTGCTACTTCTTTATTATTGCTACATATTTAACACGAAATTTACCCTAAATACTGAGCTTGAAACATCTTTTTTAAATAGTATTTTCATATTTTTATTATTTTCATGTTTTATTACAGCTAATGAAGCTGCTTGGATGGACCCATTGTGCGTCTTTTACTGAAAACTGGCTCCCCATTATGTATCCTCCTGATTATTGTGTATTCTAAGATAGGAACCAAGACTTTACATTTTAAAAAAAGAAGGTTTTATAGTGAATGGATATAAAAACAAATCTGTGGCATTTTTAGTCTAATGCATGTTTTCATCTGCTACCAAATACTGATTATTAAAATGATGTGTATTTATCAGAGAATTTGCTGGCGTGTGGCTTAATACATGTAAACCTAGACCTCTGACATCACGGTGTTTTCTTAATGCCTCACATTGCTGGCAGCGGGCTGTGCCCTGGGTGCCAGCACCAAGGACTTTCAGTTGGGTTGCAGCTCTTACATGCATGAGAGGATTTGAACAGTAACTTTTAACTGCAAACCTGTAAAATTCTATTTTTTATTTTATAAATGAACAGGGTTTTAACATGCTTGACTTTAATTTTTTTGGATGGTATGAAGGCCTTAAAAAAGCTACATTAAGCGTAGCTAAAATTATTTATTGGACTAAAAAGTAACAGAACTTCATTTCCAGATTTTTTTTTTTTTTTGGCAAACGTTTACATTCAATTAAGGGGAAAAAATAAAACCGGCACAAATAAATGCGTGGCAAATGCTGGAGCATAACTGCTTCAATCACTCTTCATCTTGGAGTTATTTCAAGCCAATCATTCTTAATATCTCTTGACGTGCAGAGCNTTTTTGGCAAACGTTTACATTCAATTAAGGGGAAAAAATAAAACCGGCACAAATAAATGCGTGGCAAATGCTGGAGCATAACTGCTTCAATCACTCTTCATCTTGGAGTTATTTCAAGCCAATCATTCTTAATATCTCTTGACGTGCAGAGCATCAGAATGAACTCATAATACATGTATAAGTGCCAGACAGCTTAAATCTGTATCAGGTATTGTAAAGATACCCATATGGTTTGTTTATTACAGTTGAAATAATGTAAACAACGTGAATAAATGTGCAAAACCAAGATCACAGTACACCATATGCACTCTGATACCTTAATTTTTTTTATAAATAATAAAAGTGAATATTGAAGCTTCTTAAAGTTGGTCTTAATTTTTCGTGAATAAAATTTGGGGTTAGAACAGAAATAATTATTAAACCTACAGATAAAAAATTCAATATGAAGTAATTTAATTTACAGTGTTTATTATAGGCTTGCAATTATTTGAATATATTTCCACATCCTTTATGTGATTAACTTGTGTATGTTTAATTTTATTATTTTTATCTTTCTGGCTATTTTCATCTTTCTTCTGTAAAATAAACACACGTAGACACTATTAAGAGGCCTCTACTCACTTATAGCAAATATGTGTGTATGTGTGCATGCGTGCGTATGTGTGTATGTGTGTAAATCTTTCCTTAGAATTCACTGCTGTAAAAGGCCCACCAGAGATCTGATCTTGTTAATCATTCATGCCTATTTTTTGAGTAATTGACTCCTCCATGTGGTGAAATCATCAGACCCCTTGATGAAAAAGTGCATATATGCATGCAGACATTTTGCAGTTTCTGAGCCATCTTTGTTCATCTAAAGTCCATCCATGAGCAGCCACATTCATGTTCTCTCACACACACATACTTTCACATAAACATATGCGGGCCCCCACATTCACAGGTTCAGTCCAGTCAGGAAATCGAGACGCTCTGGAGGGCTAGGGTGGCTCCCCAAGGTCGTGCTGCTGGCTGACTGCTAATGAGAGAAAGTGTTTTACAACAAGTTTTTCATTTCCGGAAGAACTTCCTGCCGCACAGAGCCTCAGGCTCAGCCATGGGTAAGTACTCGGGTCTTCCGTGAGGATGTGTTCAGCCCCGCGACATGTGGCTGACATCCCGGAATATGGCAGCTTTCAGAGTCCCTCTGAGCATCTCATTTCCCTTAAGCTTTTGAATTAGTCCCAACGGTTGTCCGTCATCTCAGGCAGCCACAGAACTAATACAGTTGCTTATCATTATCTCAACAAACACCCCCGGGAAAAGGCTTCTTGGTCCATGAGAGAGCTGAGTCCTGTCCAAGACGGCCTTGCACATGGCGTTTTCTGGGAAATGACTTGAGTTTTGAAAAAGTTGCTTCTGAGAATTTTTGTCAGTTTTCTTTTAACCTAATGGAGGAGAGAATTTTCAGAGGTGCTCTTTCACTGACAGAAGTTATACCGTTTCACTGAAATCACACTTTTTTTTTTTTTCCAAGAACATGACTCTAGTATCCTATTTTAATGTAATTTTTAAGATTAGAAACTTCCTAGTAATAGATTTATTTTGAAGTACTACCTTCTGAGTTGTGTCAGGATATAGTGACTCCTTCAAATACTTTTTTTATGTAAAATCACCATTGTTACAGAGTTCCCTGATTTCTCACTTTATTATTCAGGTTTCGGTCTTTTTGCTGTATTTTTTAACGTGGAAGGAACTGTGGAGTTCCGAGTGCAGTGAACCACCAGGCCCACACGGCAGCCAGGCCCACAGGAGTACACCAGGAGTACATCGGTGCCGTCAAGGCCCTGATGTAGGGCTTGGCAATCAGGTGGGGTACCAGTCTGCAGAGAGAGGTGATGATTGACAGCACTTCTTAATAGTATGTATGATGCAAAATGAATGTATTTATGATAACACCGTAAAATTTATACACATTATGGATTTTTAAAAAAATATGAGTCACGTCTGGCTCTCTTGTTATACCAAGGACTTTTGTATCCAAATACTTCTTTCAATGAGATATAAGTCTCAGATAATTTTAAGTTTGCTGTGGAAGTTAGAGATAGGTCCACAGGCTGGCAGAATCTGCTGTGAACTGTTCATCTTAGGAAGACCAGTCCCTCAGGTTTACCCACGGGTAGTGACACAAAGCTGCCTTGTTGGCCCCTTTTTCTGTTGAGATCTCTCGGTGCCTCCATGCTGACAGCCAGACCCAAATGCACCCCGGGAGAAGGCATCCTTAGCAAAACTGTTAAATTTCTATGAGATTGATACCTGAGGAAAAGCGATAACCTTCTTAAATTTTTTTAAGCTCAGTTACACATATGCATATTCTTTCTTTATATTCTTTCCCATTATCACAGAAAAATGGGTTTTGTTTTGTTTTGTTTTGATCCTGCCACTTGGCTTACTGAGATCTTAGACCCTACCAGGGATCAAATCCACACCCTCATCAGTGAAAGGGCAGAGTTCTAACCACCAGGCCACCAGGGAATTCCCAAAATGGTAGTTTACTGGTGTGTACATTTATTTTTTATACATATTTACTTCAAAAAAAGTGACTTTTAAAAAAGACAGGGAATTACTAAATTAATTTGGAAAATGTACATCAGCCTCAAAAAATGCTTTACAAGTTACATCATAAGTCTCATAAATACAGTGTTCAGTGGAGAAGCATATCACAAAAGAATATACATGGTTAGATTTCATCTATATAAAATTAAGAAACAGACAAACAGTCTTTAGTGATAATCATGATGATGACCGAAATTTCATTAAGGATAACTTATCTCCTGAGGAGATGAATTGTTTCAGCAAATTGTTTGCTGGTTGTTTCAGAGACTGTCTTTGCCAATAATTTACTTAACACAGGTTCATTGTGAGAGTTATGTTACAAGCCAACAGCATACAGGATATATCATCTCTTATGATAAGCCAATAGAGAAATACCGCAAGGCAGCTAATGGTTGATTTAAATGATGACACTTGCAAAATAGTGCTATTAGAAATTGAGGCAGGTTTCCTCTCTCAGGTGCTGGTGGCCAGTGTCTGCACCACACCACTGAAAGCAGTGGGAAGAGCTGGATGCAGGTGAACATCTGAAAGAAACACCAGGGGCTGGTACACAGTGTGCTCAGCACTAGTTCCAGGCCCTTAAAGTGAACTGAAGTTGCTCAATCGTGTCCAACTTTTAGCAACCCCATGGACTGCAGCCTACCAGGCTCCTCCATCCATGGGATTTTCCAGGCAAGAGTACTGGAGTGGGGTGCCATTGCCTACTCCAGGGGATCTTCCCGACCCAGGAATCGAATCCAGGTCTCCTGTATTGCAGGCAGATGCTTTACCGTCTGAGCCGCCAGGGAAGCTCAGGCCCTTAGGAAATACCCATTTCCTTGTCCCAGCACTGTTTCTGTATTTTTCAGTTTCAGCCAGTGTACGCCTGTCAGTCAGTTCGGTTCAGGCGCTCAGTCATGTCCAACTCTTTGTGACCCCATGGACTGTACCACGTCAGGCTCCCCTGTCCATCACCAACTCCTGGAGCTTGCTCAAACTCATGTCCAAGTCAGTGATGCCATCCAACCACCATCTCATCCTCTGTCGTCCTCTTCTCCTCCTGCCCTCAATCTTTCCCATCATCAGAGTCTTTTCCAATGAGTCAGCTCTTCGCATCAGGTGGCCAAAGTATTGGAGTTTCAGCTTTAGCATCAGTCCTTCCAATGAATATTCAGGACTGATCTCCTTTAGGATGGACTGGTTGGATCTCTTTGCCGTTCAAGGGACTCTCAAGAGTCTTCTCCAACACCACAGTTCAAAAGCATCATTCTTCAGTGCTCAGATAAATAAAGATATTCCAGCTCTCACATCCATACATGATTACTGGAAAAACCATAGCCTTGACTAGATGGACCTTTGTTGGCAAAGTAATGTCTCTGCTTTTTAATACGCTGTCTAGGTTGGTCATAGATTTTCTTTCGAGGAGCAAGTGTCTTAATTCCATGGCTGCAATCACCATCTGCAGTGATCTTGGAGCCCCCAAAATTAAAGTCTGTCACTATGCCATGAAGTGATGGGACTGGATGCTATGATCTTAGTTTTCTGAACTTTGAGTTTTAAGCCAACTTTTTCACTCTCTTTCACTTTCATCAAGAGGCTCTTTAGTTCCTCTTGGCTTTCTGCCTTATATAAGGGTGGTATCATCTGCATATCTGAGGTTATTGATATTTCTCCCGCCAATCTCGATTCCAGCTTGTGCTTCATCCAGCCCAGCATTTCACATGATATATACTCTGCATATAAGTTAAATAAGCAGGGTGACAATATACAGCCTTGATGTATTCCCTTCCCTGTTTGGAACCAGTCTATTTATTCCATGTCCAGTTCTAAATCTTGCTTCTTGACCTGCATACAGATTTCTCAAGAGGCAGGTCAAGTGGTTTGGTATTCTCATCTCTTTTAAGAATTTTCCAGTTTGTTGTGATCCACACAGTCAAAGGCTTTAGCATAGTTAATAAAACAGAAGTAGATATTTTTCTGTAACTCTCTTGCTATTTTGATGATCCAATGAATGTTGGCAATTTGATCTCTAGTTCCTCCACCTCTTCTAAATCCAGCTTGGACATCTGGAAGTTCACAGTTCACATACTTTTGAAGCCTGACTTGGAGAACTTTGAGCATTACTTTGCTAGCATGTGAGATGAGTGCAATTGTGCGGTAGTTTGAACATTCTTTGGCATTGCCTTTCTTTGGGTTTGGAATGAAAACTGGCCTTTTCCAGTTCTGTGGCCACTGCTGAGTTTTCCAAAGTTGCTAAGTTAAGCCTATAACTTTTCTGTTACTCTACCCTCTCCTTTTGCTACAGCTAAAATTTGTATGAAGTAGAGTCTTTGAAATAAAATACATGGACACTGCTGAGCTCCGTTTCAAAAAACATGTGACGAATGTATATTGACAAGTTTAAGACCATGCTCTCCAGCAGAAATAACAAGGGGACATCCACTTGTTAGTGTGTTCATATAAAATTTATTAAACACTTAATTGAGAACTTTGGGAAGCCAACAAAGCCACTTTCCTGTTTTTGTGCTGTGCCTGTGTATATTTAGGTTAACCAGATAATCCAAAATAGGTTGTTTTATAGAGTTGCTGTAATAATCAGGTTTATTCTAGGTTAGACACGTTGATTCTACACACTACCTTCGCCATCTTATAAAATTCCTAACACTGTTCAACCGACCCACTAATGTTTTGAAAGGCATTTTGTTTCGTTCAGTCCCATTTTAGTATTCCTTTAAAGAGTTTGATCGATGACTCTTGAGATTCAGCCAAGAGTGTCGTGTCAAAAACTTGCTTGAATTTGTCTAAAAATTCGTAGTCGGTGCTGAATCTGAACTTGTTGGCCCAAAGCAGCACCGTCCCTGGCTGACAGAGGTGCCCCATGGTGGCGAGCAGCTTGTCCAGGAAGTAATGGTGGTAGACGACGTCGGAGGCCAGCACGTAGTCGTAGTCAAGCATGGACTTGGGGAAGCGCTGCTCCAGGTCCTCCCCCCACACCAGTTCCTTCACTTCTGGCAGATACGTGGTGCAGTTGAGTGTGTTCTTTAGGAGATTGTATTGTAGGTTTCCCAGCACATCAGGCAGATCTGTCGCTGTGACTTGAGCCCCTAAGAAAGAAAGAAAACCTGCCTTAAGTAGCCTGGAAACACCGGGGCAGCCTAGTGGACGCATACTCTCAGGGGGAAAATGGAGCTGGGTTTCCCACCTTGACCCTCTGGACATCCAGGCTGGATTCTTTCTCGTGGGGTAGACCCCGCACTGTGCCCTGTAAGATGTTTAGCAGCATCCCTAGTCCCCATCCACGAGGTGCAAGCAGCACCTCCCCACCCAACCCCCAAGGCATGATGCTCAGAAATGTCCCCTGACATTGCTAAGTGTCCTTCAGGGGTCAGACACCGCCTTTGGTTGAGAACCACTGAGACAGAATAACGTTTCCATCTTTTAAGAAACTGAAACCATGGCACAGGGGAACTCTGCTCAATACTATGCAATAATCTAAATGGGAAACAAATCTGAAGCAGGATAGAAACTGTATACATGTAACTGAATCATTTTGCTGTATACTTGAAAGTATCACAACATTGTTAATGATACTCCAACAAAATTAAAAAAAATTTTTTTTAAGACACTAAAACAGTGTTGTGGTTTGGGGAGATTTCAGAATAATTAGCATACCAAGGTTTGGGGCTTCCATGGCGACTCAGACTGTAAGGAATTCGCCTGCAATGCAGGAGACCTGGGTTCAGTCCCTGGGTCGGGAAGATTCCCCTGGAGGAGGGCATGGCTACCCACTCCAGTATTCTTGCCTGGAGAATCCCATGGACAAAGGAGCCTGGCGGGCTACAGTCCATGGTGTCGCAGAGAGTCACAACTGAGTGACTAACACTTTTACTTTAATAATGCATGGTGTTTTCCTTCTAAAACTGTGTTTATCTGAAGAGTTTGGTTTTCTCGTCTGGAGGGTATCAGCACCTTTCCACAGGGGATGATCTATTTTGTATGATTCTCCCCCCTATTAAATGTATTAAATTAATTTTTAGGCATTTTAAAGAAAGTGATCAGTGTTCACAAAGTAGATCGCCATATTTCCAGACCGATTTTGATAGATGTGTAATCACGTAGGCAGAAGTAGACCACACACACCCACCTCTTAGGCAGAGTCCAGGACACACAGCCGGTGTTTGGGGTATAAATCTGTTTTCATCTTGGATTCACTGACTTGGTTTCTTTTTTTTCCCCCAAAACCTTAGTTATGATAGTTGCAATGTAAAGCAGGACACAGCATAACATAGCTGTTTAAAACCAGAACTCGAGAGTCACCCCTTCAGGATGTCAGCTTTCTCACATGCTAAGCAATGGGTTGAACGTTAGCATCTCTAAGATGCAATTATCTTATCTCAGGGATAACAGGAGTCATTCTGGCCCGGACATTTGCGGGGACTCAGTGAGGGCAATCACGGCCAAGCACCTAAACCACAGCCTATCATTCAGTCAACATGTATTGTTACTGTTGCCCTGGTAAGCATCTTTTGAAACAAGCTCGAGAACAGACAGACAGACACACCTAGAATACTGGCCACGATGGAAACGAGGCCTGGTCCAGCACCGATTTCTAGTATCTTAGCACCTCGGAGATTGAGTTCCTCTGTGTGTTCCTCCAAATACTGGCACAACGCCATGGCCTGGAAAACATTCACACTTGTCACTGGATGCTGAAAACCAGAGACCCCAATCCTCACCGCCAGTGAACTACTAGAAGACATGTTCACAGTTCCAGCTTTCTGAGGGGTCCATAGGAATCAAAGCACACGTGCCATGGTGTGTTCTGACCTGTGGAATATGAAAGTAGCAACTTGCATCAAAGGAACTCGAGATGCCGACTTGCTAAAGGGCCTGTATCCAAAGACTCTTGATCAACCCCCAGGAGGAAGAGCAGCTCAGCTCTTGCAGAAGCAGGAGTTGAGGAGCTGCAGGACAGCCCCTCGCCCTAGGCAAGTCGCATCAGGTCCCCACCTGCTGGAAGACCACTGGGCTCTCAAACTCTCCAACACCTCCCTCCTGAGCCCATCAGCAAGCAGGTTGCCCCGGGCCTTGCCTGCTACACTGGATAGCGGGGCAGTCATTTTTCTTTTAAGCAGCTCATCTAAGACACTCTGGTAGGACAGCACTTCCCAGACTCTAGTGCACACTCGGATCACTGGGGAGCCTGGTTAAAGACGCCCCACCGCGTGCAGTAGGTCCGGTGGGGCTCAGGACTGCAACTCTTAACAAGTCTGCCTTTCTAATCCGCCAGTCCATGGACCATGCTTTGGGCGGTAGCAAAGAAATGGCATACTTTGCACAGTCAAAACAAAAACAACCCCCAAAAGAACCAAGGTGAATACACTTAGATCCATTTTTCGACAAAAAACCAAAGGTCCCTTTCCTTCTTGCTTCACTCCCTTCTGCCCATCTCCTGCCCTGTCTGTGAAGAGATAAAGGGAATTTGATGTGTGCGGATGCTGGAGGTGTTTTGTGTGAGCCAGTGGGGGGGTCAACTAGTGATGCCCGGGGGCCACAGAGACTAGGGGAGTGAGCGTGAGGGCGTGACCCGGGTTGGGAACGTGAGTCCTGAGCTGAAGAACCAGGGTGAAAGCTCAAGTATACACACACCTTTAGGCCTCGCCTTCTGACGGATGCTCGGGGCTTGTGTGACTCACTTTCTATCTGTAGCCGAGGCTGGAGTGGCGGGGGTGGGGCCTGGCCAGGATCAGGTGAGACACACCGGCCGCACTCACGGTGGTCTGCCCCAGGGCGAGAGGCAGACCCAAGGCCGTGGGTCTGTCCATTTCATCCTTAGCTCCTCTTGAGGGACTTGGAGGGGGTGGCCGGGAGTGGGGGGATGGAAACTGGAGCACAGGTGCGAGGTGGCTCCAGCATCCAACCCGTGGCAAGAGCTCGTGGGCTGGGGAATGGACGTTTTGAGGAGAGGCATCCTTTGGATCTTGAGGAAGGATCGTTACGCAGAGTGGGGGTTTCAGCATTCGGAGGAGTGTCACCAGGGCCACCAACACTCGTGTGTGACTTGAGGGCTTCCGGAGTGGCGGCTCAGGTGCCCTTCCTGTGGGGCATGCCCTGTGAGAAGCTGGTCTGGTGGGTGCCACCCGGGGACGGGTCTTCCCGAAGAAGCCGCTACATCTTTTAGCAAACCCTCCTCCACCTCCCCAGGGCTTCCCTGCTGGCTCAGACAGTAAAGAATCCACCTGCAATGCAGGAGACTCCAGTTTGATTCCTGGGTTGGGAAGATCCCCTGGAGATGGAAATGGCAACCCACTCCAGTGTTCTTGCCTGGGAAATCCCATTGACGGAGGAGCCTGGTGGGCTACAGTCCATGGGGTCACAAAGAGTCCAACACAACTGAGGGACTAACACGTTCACTTTCAGCCACACTGCAAAAGGCGAGGGACCCCCTGAGGGTTGTTGAACATGGCCCCAAAGATTTTGCCCACTGCAAAATCTAAACCTTAAGAAGACTTTTCTTCTGCTTTTCTTTCTTAACAGTTCATATGAATTTTTCATCCTACTTCCCAATATGCTCAAGTTTATGTTAATGTTAATGTTAAAAAAAGAGTGTTTCAGGAAATACAGTGTGGCAGAAATGGTTTCTAGGAGACACGCCTTGTTCTTGCAGCTTCTAAGCACACCAGCAACACCCTCAGGACCATCCGGGGACCCTCCATCTGAGAAGCACAGAATGTTAAAGCACTTGGCAAGGCGCCGAAGGCAACACAGTTGTACAAAAGTGCTGTTCCCGTCCCCAGAAACCCTGACGCCCTGATGTCACGGCCCTCTCACCCCCGGCCACACCACCGCTCCGTAACTTTCGATGGATTCTTGAATGACAATCTTCTTGCCCACAAACCAATAGTTCTCCTGGGTGTAGCTGGCATAATTCGTAGGAACAAATTTCTGGAGGCTTCGAAGTGATGCTTCTATCTCATTAGAATCTGTGGGACCAAAAATAACAGGTTTCATGATTTATGAAAGTGAAAGTCATTCAGTCATGTCCAATTCTTTGCAACCCCATGGACTATAGTCCATGGAATTCTTCAGGCCAGAATACTGGAGTGGGTAGCCTTTCCCTTCTCCAGAGGATCTTCCCAAGCCAGGGATCGAACTCAGGTCTCCTGCACTGCAGGTGGATTCTTTACCAGCTAAGCCACAAGGGAAGGCCCCCATGATTTGTGGGTCCACTGCAAATATACTAATTATCGGTACAATTAATCAAATGGGAAGAGATTGAGCCATCTTCTAGAAACAGAGAATATTATCAGTGATAATGGTCACAAACTAGCTCAGACAGAATATCATGGGGTGACTGGGATGGAGTCTGATGGGGATTTTTATCAGATGACACGATACAAATGGATGCCCTGGACCCCTCCCTCGATTTCGGACAGAGAGCGCTGTGGATCCGCCTCTCCCTTGGTTTTGGTGCGAAGAGACAGCTACACTACCAGGCAGGATGGCACGACTGAGCCGTCTGCAGTAAGGAGGACCCGGGCAGGCACAGACTGGGCTATTTTTAGGTCTTGAAGTGAAGTAACATCCCACATGCTGGCTGGAACATGTTCCTTAAGTCCTTCTACAACCGCTCCTCAAAAGGTACAGGTCACCCAAAGACAAGCCAGCTGCACAGCCCTGGGGGAGGCTGTCAGATGAGCCCTGACTATTAAATTACTCTTCCTTTAAATACTCCTTTACACTCATGACCCACTCGAGTGGCGCTCAGATATCGTATAAGATGAGAGGAAAAGAGCACCTGATCAGGGATGATGTCATGGAAGCCCAGAATGTCACAGGTTTCCCAGAGGGTTTCAGCATTTAATTAAAAAAAAAAAAAGAGTAAAAAGGTCAGAATGAGGACGCTAAGCACATGGAGGGGTCATGTGCAGAAGAGGGGGGCGCTGCTGGTGTCCCCAGGGAGAGGCATTGGTAGCGAGGAGTTTGGGTCGGGGGCGGTGCATGAGACCAGCCTTTGTTGCCTGAGCTGCACCTGGGGACAGGTAACAAGGGATGGAATAGCAGAAAGGAGCTGTCAGTGAGCTTGTGTAGGGCTCTAGTCGGAAACATACGTTCAGGAAGGAAGATGAGGCTGAGTGCAGGGTGAAGGGTAGGGGGCCTTTGAAGAAGCCAAATCAGGGGTCCACCCCTCGGAGTTCACATTTCACTGAATTCCGCCTGCACTAGAGCAGTTCTCTGTTGCAGCTTTCTCTGCAAACCCTTGTAAGACGGTCACAGTCAGAAGAGTCTAGACATGTGGAATAAACACTTAGAAACATTTACGAAAACTTGACCATGCCTGTTGAATCTGATTATGAGAAACTGAGGCTTGTACTGGGTATGTATGCCTTTGTATGTTTGTTCATGTTTTTCCAGAAATTCATTTGTGTTGCATTTTATAAAGAAGTGTTCAAATGGTCTTTGATTGAAGTGTGAGCCAAGTGCTGCTGCTGCTGCTGCTAAGTCGCTTGAGTTGTGTCCGACTCTGTGAGACCCCACAGACGGCAGCCCTCCAGGCAAGAACATTGGAGTGGGTTGCCATTTCCTTCTCCAATGCATGAAAGTGAAAAGTGAAAGTGAAGTCGCTCAGTCGTGTCTGACTCTTAGCGACCTCATGGACTGCAGCCTACCAGGCTCCTCCATCCATGGGATTTTCCAGGCAAGAGTACTGGAGTGGGGTGCCAGTGCCTTCTCCGTGAGCCAAGTGACCAGTTTGTAAATTAACAGAATGACACCTGCAGCTCTCAGCCATGGGGTCTGATCTAGACTATTCCAGCCCCGGAAGGAGAATTCTCTGTCTTGACCACAAAGACTAGAAATGCGGACTTCCTTGAAGCTTGTAAGAACCTGCTGAGGCACAATGGCCAAGTCAGTCCCGAGACATCATCTTTTCCTGTTGTGTGCCCTTGAGAGACCCTGGGGAGAGAAGGGGGCCTATGATTCTCACCGACTTCTTATAAGGGAAGTTCTTTGGAAGGAATGATGCTAAAGCTGAAACTCCAGTACTTTGGTCACCTCATGCGAAGAGTTGACTCATTGGAAAAGACTCTGATGCTGGGAGGGATTAAGGGGCAGGAGGAGAAGGGGACGACTGAGGATGAGATGGCTGGATGGCATCACGGACTCGATGGACATGAGTCTGAGTGAACTCCGGGAGTTGGTGATGGACAGGGAGGCCTGGCGTGCTGCGGTTCATGGGGTCGCAGAGTCGGACACGACTGAGCAACTGAACTGAACTGACTGACATCTAACAACAGGAACCTCAAGTCTATCACCCAGCAAAGAGGACCCGTCTTCTCCTGTAGGCTGAGTGGCTGACTCTGAGTGCTGGTTTCAGAGGCAGCAAGAAGGCAGAGGAACAGATCATGTGGTGCGCAGGAACATCCAACAGCCAGGCTGGGAGCAGTGAGGAAGCACTGGTGTGTAGGATTTGGCCGTCACCATGGTGACAACGCTCCCAACGTGGCTGTCCCCGGGGAAGAGACGCAGCCGCTGAGCATCATGGGCTTTTCTACCATGGATGCAACATCCACCAACAGCCTCAAGAGCACAGATCATCGTAAGATGTAGGAAGATAATTCGTGATGAGACGTGAGTATTTATTACCTAAGTTTTTTCATATAACTTTCCCCTTTATGTAATCCATTTTGTTGTATGTTTATATGACTTAAATTTTAACAATGGCCATGGTTTAGAAGCAGCTTGCAAAAATTCCCAAAATGCAGGAGCTGGTCCAGGCCATTGGGTAAGAGGAGGGAGTCGTGGGCTGCCCTCCTTCCATCTGAGCCTCTGGTCACTGGAGCAGGCAGACCATCAGGGACCCAGGGCACTTCCTGCCAGTTTCCGGCCCCTCCACGTTGGCTGGACTGGTCCTTCTTTCCTTCTTCTCACAGATCACCACATGGAAGCTAACTTTCCTCTCAAGACTGTAGGAAAAGTTGATGGGCTGATTTACAAATGGCTCATTCTTTCATAGGATGACAAATAATAAGCTGATGGTCTTCCTTTCTGGGTCAACATCGTAAAGAAACATGGGCATAAAAATATCCCTCCTACAAGACCCCTTTCCTTGCTACAAAGATAAAGGAACTTATGCTGACTGCACATGATTTTCATTTCTTGTACCTATGCCCACCTGTGGGAGCTTTCTTGGTGGCTCAGACCATAAAGAATCTGCCTGCAATGCGGGAGACCCAGCTCCAGTCCCTGAGTCAGGAAGATCCCCTGGAGAAGGGAATGGCAACTCACTCCAGGATTCTTGCCTGGAGAATCCCATGGATGGAGAAGCCTGGTGGGCTATAGTCCATGGGGTTGCTAAGAGTTGGACACAGCTGAGCGACTAACACACACACACACACACACACACACACACACTCGCCTGATAGTTTGAGAGTGGTCAGCTTTTGGAGATAGGCAGAGTCACATTTTTATGTAAACAACTTAGCAAAAACAAATACAGTCCTGGTTTAGCAGAGTTGGAAGAGCGTTTCCCAGGACCAACAACAGTACATGTTTTAAATGTTATAACTTGGCTCTTATGACATCGTTTGTTATGTCTGTTACTTATTTCCTATTGGTTCGCTGTCCAGAAATGCAAGCCTGACTGGTTACGTTGTCCTAATGGGAAAATGGCTTTACGAGGATTCACTGTAGCCTGCGGCTGCCAGGAATACATTTTGGCCAAGAGCATGAAGGAATCTAGATTTCGTTTCTTTTTTAAAAGTTCTCGTTAACAAACATCTGACTCTCCTAGAATTTGGAAAAGACAAAGTTGTGGATGTAGGGATTATGACCATTACTGCCACGCTTCTGCTGGCATAAAGGCATCCTTCTACCGTTTCATGATCAGAAAAAGACCTAGAGATCAAAAGAAATGGACTGTCTGGCCCCTGAGGTTCACTGGAAAATGCCATCCCCAGGAAAAGAAGTGAGAAGGTGGAGAGGTGAGAAAGGAGGTTACCTCCCGGGCGTCTGCTGGTGCCGTCTGTGTGCAGAGTCTCGTCGTCTGGGGGGCTCGGGGCCTCTTCCAGGGGCTGGGGCTGCTGCTCAGAGCTCAGACATGTGTCCATCACGGGGCCACTGGGGAGGAGAGAGCCAGCCAGGTCCAAGAGCTCCGCCGAGTCTGAATTGCCCAGAGCCTCTGCAAGGTGCAGCTTATCGCCTTAGCATCTACTGAGCCGGAAAGAACACCTGCTTTTCAGCTTAGTTCCTTGGACAAGGCAAGCAGCCACCCAGAGCTGTCATCCTGGTGCTGCAGAGCAAAGTGGAAGGAGATCGGGAAGCATTACCCCAACGTTCCAGTGCCTGGAGAAAGGCAGAAACAGAGCCTCTGGTAGCGAGACAGGCGCTGCTTCGCTGCGGTCTGAAGTGTATCTCTAAGAGCTTTTGGGACTGAATGTTGATGAAGAAAGCCTGACCCAGCCGTACATATTGTTGCGGGTATCTTGTGAATCGAGGCTTGATGACATCATGCATTTGGCCCAAAGGCAAGACTGCTCCCTTTCCATCTGAGGCTTTAGCGCAAGATAGTAGAAAGCTCTAGGGGCTGAGGGCCAGGAAGCTGGTTGGCTCCCCATTCTGACTCTTGGCGACTCGCTTAATCCCCTCCATGCCATTTCCTCATCAGCAAAAAGGGAAAGATAATGATATCTGCCTACCTCCTAGAGCCGTGGAGAGAAACAGGAGAGCAAAAGTGAAAACCAGCTCAGGAAAACCCTACCGATTCAGGGAGGGAAAAAAAAGGACCTAGCTCAGGGGATCACTGCTCAGTGTCCAAGTAAGAACGCGTGGCATTCCTGCGGGACTCCAAGGATTGCTGCCAAGCTCCGATATCGTGCTTTTGCCGGATCGATTCGTCTCATCCTCACAACAAACCTATGAAGCAGATGCTATTATTACGCCTCTTCTCAGATGAGAGAAATTCCGGCACAGAGAGACTCGAAAGCAGCCCGGGATCACGCAGCCGGCCAGAGGCAGAGCCAAGAATTCGGTCCAGGAGGTCCAACTGCAGGGACCACGTTCCTGATCATGAGGCGGGACGCAGCCCAAGTTGCCTCACTTCGGCCATGGGTTTTCTGGCTGATTTTTTCCCTAAAGTGACTCATAACGCTTAGTTGTCACAGGGATGTTTTCTAGTCTTCCTTTTTTTTTTTTTTTAACAAAATGTAAATCATTTTCCTTATCTGCTTTTACACTCCACAGTTAACCCATCGTATTTTTTTCAGCCAACCCCGGACCACAGCCAGCCACACTGGCCACTCCGTTACTAATTATTCTGCACCTGGAAAGGGTGTGTGCCCTGCTGGCAATGTTCAGCAGGACTCAAACCATGGAGGCTGCTGTGAATGTGATTTAGCATTTTCACTTGCTGTAGAATCAAACTTTCGAACCATGGTGCTGGAGAAGACTCTTGAGAGTCCCTTGGACTGCAAGGAGATCCAACCAGTCCATCCTAAAGGNGAAGTGATGGGACCGGATGCCATGATCTTCATTTACTTTTTTTTTTTTTAACAACTAAAGCATATGAAAAAATCCAGAAAATACACTTTAAAAGCTTACTAATATGATTATCTAATAAGTCATGAGGTTACAGGTTTTTTTTTTCTTTTTAATCTTTGTGTTTCCTGGTATTCTGTTTTTCTACAATGAACATGTGTTGCATATTTGATAATATTGCAATACTGGCCCACACGTCTCTACTTTGAGATGGCTCAGAGTCTCCCAGTTCACCTCAAATTAGTCACAGTAACCATTCTGGGCAAAATGCTATTTAGAACACGGAATCTGTTAGAATCTAAAGATTTTGCAGTTGTAACATCTTAACACTTTCTTATTTATCTTTTTTATATGGCTTAAATATATACTTCCTCAAAATATGATATTATACATGTTAATGTTTTAAATTAGTATGTTTTATTCTTTAAAATGTGTTGGAATAGTTCTTGTGATCATTGTTTATGCAATGGGGAACATCCAGGGCTTGCAATCACTTCCTCACAAAATGGATTTGTCGTGGATTTGAATCACTTTAGAAAGGATACTGGGTAGTGATCTTCAGAATTCTTTGAAGTATGTAGTGAAACAGAGAACCAAATTACAGTCAGGAAGAAAAGGAAAGCGCACTCCTGTAAGGAGAAAGTCCCTCCATCTTCAGTCCTATACAGGTATCCCTAGGAACTACAAAATGTCTTTAAGT
>SJYV01012408.1:0-13855 GCA_006410875.1 Neotragus pygmaeus | reverse complement strand
CCTGACTTAAGAAAAATCACCTTTGGAGAAAATAAGTTTTTTGGTTGACTAATCATCATCAGAAAGGGTGATAAAATGTTAGCAGGCTTCTTGGCCAGAAGATGATGTAAATCACCTGAGAACTTTGTATGTCAGAAGGGATGCAGAAAGAAAGTGTGGTTTCAATAAGGGTCAGTGTGTGACTTTGTATTTTTCATTTATCTCTATGTAGGACCTAAAGTATAAAAGCAACACGGGAAAATACAGAAATGGACCAGTTACTGGAAAGATTGGTTTCCCAGTGTCATTTTTCTCACTCCCCTTTTCTGCCTGAATTCCCATCTGGAGCGTGGAGGCTCTCCTGGCCTACTAATCTTGCCTGGGCTTCTAAGATCTGAATGGGGCTTTGTGTCTCTGCTCCTCTGGGAGACCGGGAAGACACTTGTGGCCTATATAGGCAGTGTAAACCCGTTGTCTCAGGGTTTTATTGGTTCTCCATGTAAAGCAAGTTATTTAGCATCTTTTCTCCACTCATTTTCCTTCTACATTATTCTTTTCTAATCTCCCTCCGTATCTTCAACTAAACAATTTTACTCTCGATACTGACTCTGTCCCTGCTTCGCATTATCCTGGACTCACCAGCACTGGACCCTGGAATGCGTTATTCCCGCCTCATCTCGAGATGAGGGTATATTTGCCTTGCATTCCTGTCTCACCTCAAGATGAGGCGGTCTCAACTTGAAACTCAAAGGAACTCCAGGGGTCATGCCACAATTCCAAAAGACCCCAAAGTCCCAAACTACTTCAGATACACCTGATTCCCCTGCACTGACTCGACTGTAACCCCGAATGTCGACTCAAAACATGATGGCAGGTGTGACAGCCCTGTGGCAACTCGAGAGAAAGCCACCGATCCCTATGTCCACTTGACTGGAAGCCTGACACTACCTTTATAGCTCGAGAGGAAAGCTGACTTCCATGTCTCCACATGAAACAAGGACTGACTCTTCTGTTGAAACTCCATAGGAACCCCGAGATCTATGTCAGCACTGGAGAGGAAACTTGAGGTTCCATCATCAGCTCCAGATGAGGGCTTCGGACCCAGCACCGACTGCCGAGGAACCCTGAGAGGTCCCTTGCAACTCGCAAGGAGACTTGACTTTCCTGAGGGGAACACGAGCAGGTCCTTGAGGTCCCCATCATAACTAGAGAGGAACCCCTAGTTTCCTGCCACAACCCGAGGAAAACCAGGAGATTGTCCCCTCAATGGGAGATGCATCCCTTTTCTGCTGTGGCATCTTGAGAGAAATCTGACCTTCCCTCTTGAGCCTCGGAAGGGTCCATGACACCATTGATGCAACTCAAGAAGTTCCCCGACATTCCCTTCAGCACTCGAGAGGAAAACCGAGGGTCCCGCCACAACGCAGGAAGAGCCCTGTTTTTCCCTCCTCAATTCGAGTTGAAGGTCCATTTCCCTGTTTCATTGGGAAAGGAATCCCAGCATTCCCGTCACACCTCAAGAAGAGGCAGTCTCCGCTTGAAACTCAAGAGGAACTCCAGGGGTTGTGGCACAATTCCAAAATCCCTGATGTCCTAATCCACTCCA
This sequence comes from Neotragus pygmaeus, assembly GCA_006410875.1. Taxonomy (NCBI): domain Eukaryota; kingdom Metazoa; phylum Chordata; class Mammalia; order Artiodactyla; family Bovidae; genus Neotragus; species Neotragus pygmaeus. The sequence continues at coordinate 12,270 of SJYV01012408.1, read as the reverse complement.
TAGAAACCTGGTTACCATGCACTGATTCGACTGTCACCCCGAGTATTGACTCCAACAAGATGGTAGTTGTTACAGCCTTGTGGCACCTTGAGAGAAAGCCACCGATCCTTATGTCACCCCAACAGGAAGCCTAACACTACTTTGACAGCTCAAAAGGGAAGCGGACTTACATGTCTCCCAATGAGACGAGGACTGAAACCCCTGTGAAAACTTCATTGGAACCCAGAGATCCATGTTAGCACTGGAGAGAAAACCTGAGGTTCCGGCTGCTACTCCAGATGAGGACCTTGGCCCCAGCACCGACTGGAGAGGAATCCTGAGAGGCCCTTTGAAACTCGCATGGAGACTTGACTTTCCTAAGGCAACACGAGTGGATCTCTGAGTTCCGCCGTTGTAACTCTAGAGGAACCCCAAGTTTCCTGCTGCAACTCGAAACAACACAGGTGATTCTCCCCTCAGTGTGAGATGGGGCCCCTTTCCGCTGCAGTGTCTCCAGAGAAATCCCACCTTCCCTCTTGAGCCTCAAAAGGGTCATTGACAGCTTTGATGCAACTCAAGAAGTTCCCCAACATCCCTGTCTCCACTCAAGAGGAACCTCGAGGGTTGCCACAATTCAAGAAGAGCCCCATTTTTCCCTCCTCATCTTGAGATGAGGGTCCCTTTCCCTGCTTTTTCGGGACAGGAATCCCATCGTTCCCATCGCACATCAAGTGGAGTTTGTCTCAATGTGAAACTCTAGAGAAATCCAGGGGTCGTGCCACAATTCCAAAAGACTCTGATGTTCCAATCCTCTCCAGGGAAACCAGATTCCCCTGCACTGACTCGACTGTCACCCCCAGGATCGACTCAAAACACGATGGCAGGTGTGACAGCCATGTGACACCTCGAGAGAAAGCTACAGATCCCTATGTCAACTCGACAGGAGGCCAGACACTATGACAGCTCGAGGGGAAAACGGATCTGCATGTCTCCACACGAGAAGAGGACTGACTCCCCTGTTGAAACTCCATAGGAACTCCGAGATCCATGTCAGCACTGGAGAGGTACCCTGAGGTTCCAGCCTCAACTCCAGATGAGGACCTCGGCCCCTGCATCGACTGGAGAGGAATCCTGAGAGGCCCCTCCCAACTCACATGGAGACGGGACTTTTCTGAGGCAACACTAGCAGGTCACTGAGGTCCCCATAGTAACTTGAGAGGAACCCAATTTTCCTGCTGCAACTTGAGAAAAATCATGAGATTCTCCTCTCAACGTGAGATGGACCCCTTTTCTGCTGCGGCATCTCGAGAGAAATCCCAGCTTTTCTCTTGAGCATGGGAAGGGTCCTTGACACCCTTGATGCAACTCAAGAAGTTCCCTGACATACCCATCTCCACTCGAGAGGAACACTGAGGATCCTGCCACAACTCAAGAAGAGCCCTGTTTTTCCCTCCTCATCTTGAGATGAGTGTCCATTTCCCTGCTTCATTGGGAACGGAATCCGTGTGTTCCCATTGCACCTCAAGAGGAGGTGAGGTGGTCTCAACTTGAAACTCGAGAGGAACTCCCGGGGCCATGCCACAATTCCAAAAGACCCTGATGTCTTAGTCCACTTCAGATAAACATTATTCCCCTGCACTGACATGACTGCCATCCCGAGGATCGACTCCAAACACGATGGCAGGTGTGACAGCCCTGTGGCACCTCGAGAGAAAGCCACCAACGTCTATGTCAACTCGACAGGAAGCCTGACACTACTTTGACAGCTCGAGAGGAAAGTGGACTTGCATGTCTCCACATGAGACGAAGCCTGACTCCCCTGTCAAAACTCCATAGGAACCCTGAGATCCATGTCAGCACTGGAGAGGAAACTTGAGGTTCTGGCCTCAACTCCAGATGAGGATCTCGGCCCTGGCACTGACTGGAGAGGAATCCCAAGAGGCCCCTCCCAAGTCACATGGAGACTTGACTTTCCTGAGGCCACACGAGTGGGTGCCTGAGGTCCCCATCGTAACTCTAGAGGAACCCCAATTTTCCTGACACAACTCGAGAAAAACCAGGAGATTCTCCCCTCCACATGAGATGAGGTCCTTTTCTGCTGTGGCATCTTGAGAGAAATGCCACCTTCTGTCTTGAGCCTCGGAAGGATCCTGGACTCCCTTGATGCAACTCAAGTAGTGCCAGGAGGAAGCGTGAGGAAACCCACCCATGGCAAAAGTCATGAGGAAGGAGGCTCGGCACATGCAAAGGTGGGATCAAGCCTCATGGTTCCCCCTGGAAATTCTCAAGCATCTACCCCCCAAACCAGAGTGTGCCTGCTTTACTCTGTTTTGCTTTCCACTTACTCTTCTGACAGTAACNGCGTTATTCCCGCCTCATCTCGAGATGAGGGTATATTTGCCTTGCATTCCTGTCTCACCTCAAGATGAGGCGGTCTCAACTTGAAACTCAAAGGAACTCCAGGGGTCATGCCACAATTCCAAAAGACCCCAAAGTCCCAAACTACTTCAGATACACCTGATTCCCCTGCACTGACTCGACTGTAACCCCGAATGTCGACTCAAAACATGATGGCAGGTGTGACAGCCCTGTGGCAACTCGAGAGAAAGCCACCGATCCCTATGTCCACTTGACTGGAAGCCTGACACTACCTTTATAGCTCGAGAGGAAAGCTGACTTCCATGTCTCCACATGAAACAAGGACTGACTCTTCTGTTGAAACTCCATAGGAACCCCGAGATCTATGTCAGCACTGGAGAGGAAACTTGAGGTTCCATCATCAGCTCCAGATGAGGGCTTCGGACCCAGCACCGACTGCCGAGGAACCCTGAGAGGTCCCTTGCAACTCGCAAGGAGACTTGACTTTCCTGAGGGGAACACGAGCAGGTCCTTGAGGTCCCCATCATAACTAGAGAGGAACCCCTAGTTTCCTGCCACAACCCGAGGAAAACCAGGAGATTGTCCCCTCAATGGGAGATGCATCCCTTTTCTGCTGTGGCATCTTGAGAGAAATCTGACCTTCCCTCTTGAGCCTCGGAAGGGTCCATGACACCATTGATGCAACTCAAGAAGTTCCCCGACATTCCCTTCAGCACTCGAGAGGAAAACCGAGGGTCCCGCCACAACGCAGGAAGAGCCCTGTTTTTCCCTCCTCAATTCGAGTTGAAGGTCCATTTCCCTGTTTCATTGGGAAAGGAATCCCAGCATTCCCGTCACACCTCAAGAAGAGGCAGTCTCCGCTTGAAACTCAAGAGGAACTCCAGGGGTTGTGGCACAATTCCAAAATCCCTGATGTCCTAATCCACTCCATAGAAACCTGGTTACCATGCACTGATTCGACTGTCACCCCGAGTATTGACTCCAACAAGATGGTAGTTGTTACAGCCTTGTGGCACCTTGAGAGAAAGCCACCGATCCTTATGTCACCCCAACAGGAAGCCTAACACTACTTTGACAGCTCAAAAGGGAAGCGGACTTACATGTCTCCCAATGAGACGAGGACTGAAACCCCTGTGAAAACTTCATTGGAACCCAGAGATCCATGTTAGCACTGGAGAGAAAACCTGAGGTTCCGGCTGCTACTCCAGATGAGGACCTTGGCCCCAGCACCGACTGGAGAGGAATCCTGAGAGGCCCTTTGAAACTCGCATGGAGACTTGACTTTCCTAAGGCAACACGAGTGGATCTCTGAGTTCCGCCGTTGTAACTCTAGAGGAACCCCAAGTTTCCTGCTGCAACTCGAAACAACACAGGTGATTCTCCCCTCAGTGTGAGATGGGGCCCCTTTCCGCTGCAGTGTCTCCAGAGAAATCCCACCTTCCCTCTTGAGCCTCAAAAGGGTCATTGACAGCTTTGATGCAACTCAAGAAGTTCCCCAACATCCCTGTCTCCACTCAAGAGGAACCTCGAGGGTTGCCACAATTCAAGAAGAGCCCCATTTTTCCCTCCTCATCTTGAGATGAGGGTCCCTTTCCCTGCTTTTTCGGGACAGGAATCCCATCGTTCCCATCGCACATCAAGTGGAGTTTGTCTCAATGTGAAACTCTAGAGAAATCCAGGGGTCGTGCCACAATTCCAAAAGACTCTGATGTTCCAATCCTCTCCAGGGAAACCAGATTCCCCTGCACTGACTCGACTGTCACCCCCAGGATCGACTCAAAACACGATGGCAGGTGTGACAGCCATGTGACACCTCGAGAGAAAGCTACAGATCCCTATGTCAACTCGACAGGAGGCCAGACACTATGACAGCTCGAGGGGAAAACGGATCTGCATGTCTCCACACGAGAAGAGGACTGACTCCCCTGTTGAAACTCCATAGGAACTCCGAGATCCATGTCAGCACTGGAGAGGTACCCTGAGGTTCCAGCCTCAACTCCAGATGAGGACCTCGGCCCCTGCATCGACTGGAGAGGAATCCTGAGAGGCCCCTCCCAACTCACATGGAGACGGGACTTTTCTGAGGCAACACTAGCAGGTCACTGAGGTCCCCATAGTAACTTGAGAGGAACCCAATTTTCCTGCTGCAACTTGAGAAAAATCATGAGATTCTCCTCTCAACGTGAGATGGACCCCTTTTCTGCTGCGGCATCTCGAGAGAAATCCCAGCTTTTCTCTTGAGCATGGGAAGGGTCCTTGACACCCTTGATGCAACTCAAGAAGTTCCCTGACATACCCATCTCCACTCGAGAGGAACACTGAGGATCCTGCCACAACTCAAGAAGAGCCCTGTTTTTCCCTCCTCATCTTGAGATGAGTGTCCATTTCCCTGCTTCATTGGGAACGGAATCCGTGTGTTCCCATTGCACCTCAAGAGGAGGTGAGGTGGTCTCAACTTGAAACTCGAGAGGAACTCCCGGGGCCATGCCACAATTCCAAAAGACCCTGATGTCTTAGTCCACTTCAGATAAACATTATTCCCCTGCACTGACATGACTGCCATCCCGAGGATCGACTCCAAACACGATGGCAGGTGTGACAGCCCTGTGGCACCTCGAGAGAAAGCCACCAACGTCTATGTCAACTCGACAGGAAGCCTGACACTACTTTGACAGCTCGAGAGGAAAGTGGACTTGCATGTCTCCACATGAGACGAAGCCTGACTCCCCTGTCAAAACTCCATAGGAACCCTGAGATCCATGTCAGCACTGGAGAGGAAACTTGAGGTTCTGGCCTCAACTCCAGATGAGGATCTCGGCCCTGGCACTGACTGGAGAGGAATCCCAAGAGGCCCCTCCCAAGTCACATGGAGACTTGACTTTCCTGAGGCCACACGAGTGGGTGCCTGAGGTCCCCATCGTAACTCTAGAGGAACCCCAATTTTCCTGACACAACTCGAGAAAAACCAGGAGATTCTCCCCTCCACATGAGATGAGGTCCTTTTCTGCTGTGGCATCTTGAGAGAAATGCCACCTTCTGTCTTGAGCCTCGGAAGGATCCTGGACTCCCTTGATGCAACTCAAGTAGTGCCAGGAGGAAGCGTGAGGAAACCCACCCATGGCAAAAGTCATGAGGAAGGAGGCTCGGCACATGCAAAGGTGGGATCAAGCCTCATGGTTCCCCCTGGAAATTCTCAAGCATCTACCCCCCAAACCAGAGTGTGCCTGCTTTACTCTGTTTTGCTTTCCACTTACTCTTCTGACAGTAACAGGGGCTGTCCCCCCACCAACTTTTTCTGGAAAAAGTTAATTTAGAGCTTTTAGATAATAAGTCTCCTGGGCATAATAAGAGTGTTTCAATCCAAAAACCCCTCTGATGGATTTCTAGCCTGCCTACAGGACTCTTACAGCTGTACATATGATTGTTTGCAGCTTCCCAACCGTGAGAGGCATAGGAAGCTCAAAATATCCCAGGAATGTAGAGGCTTCCAAGGATTTAAAATCATTAGAATAGGATTGATTAAGGGTTTCATTTGTTCAGCCAATACTTCTTGCCAAGTTTTCATATTTTTTATTTGTTGATATAGTTTGTATATAGAAAAAAAACAAGTAGCAACATAGATCTTTGAGTTAAGTACCCACTGCACCTTTGTTCTATAGTGAGGTAACTTTAGTGATTTGAGGGTGATGCAGATTAAAGAAAAATACTTACTTCAGAGGAAATGACATTAACATTCATTAAGGGAGAGAGCCATAAAGTGTTAACAGGCCTCTTGGCCAGAAGATAATGTAAATCTCCTGAGACCTTTTGTATACAAAAAAGATATACAGAAAGAGTCAGGACTGCTGCCCCTTCATGACTTTGTATGTTCCATTATGTAAAACTTAGGGTGTATAAACACCTTTTAAAAATAATTTATGGGGTTTTTGCACAAGCTTAACCACCCCCGTGTCAACTCTCTCCCTCCCTCTCCTTTTCAGGCTGGTCCCTTGGAACGTGGAGGCTCTCCATGTCTACTTATTTGTACTTGAGACTTTATTAACTTTCCATGTAAACCAAGGAAAATCAGCCTCTTTTATCCACTAGTTTTCCTACTACACTATTCATTCCTAAACTCTCTTTATATCTCTAATTAAATAATCATTTCCTAAGATGCAGATTCAGTCCCTGCTTCAAATTACCTGGATCCACCAGGGCTGGATCCCGGCAAAGAAGTTCCCTGACATATCTGTCTGCACTCGAGAGGAACAGTGAACGTCCTGCCACAACTCAAGAAGACACCCGTTATTCTCTCCTCACCTCGAGATGAGGGTCCATTTCCCTGCTTCATCAGGAAAGGAATCCTGGTGTTCCCGTCGCACTTTAAGAGGAGGCGGTCTCAACTTGAAAGTCGAGAGAAAATCCCGGGGTCGTGCCACCATTCCAAAAGACCCCGATGTCCCAATCCACTCCAGAAAAACCTGATTCCCCTGCACTGACTCGACTGTCACTCCGAGTATTGACGCCAAACACGAAGGCAGGTGTGACAGCCCTGTGGCACCTCAAGAGAAAGCTACAGATCCCTAAGTTAATTCTACAGGAAGCCTGACACTATTTAACAGCTCGAAAGGAAAGTGGACATGCATGTGTCCACAGGAGACGAGGCCTGACTCCCTTGTTGAAACTCCATAAGAACCCCGAGATCCATGTCAGTACTGGAGAGGAACCCTGAGGTTCTGGCCTCAACTCTGGATGAGGACCTTGGCCCCGGCACTGACTGGAGAGGAATCCCGAGGAGCCTCTAGTAAATCGAATGGAGACTTGACTTTCCTGAGGCAACATGAGCAGGTCCCTGAGATCCCCGTCGTAACTTGAGAGGAACCCCAAGGTTCCTGCCACAACTCAAGAAAAACCAGGATATTATCCCCTCAACACAAGATGAGGCCCTTTTCCACTGCAGTGTCTCAAGAGAAATCGCACCTTCCCTCTTGAGCCTTGAGAGGGCCCTTGGCCTCTTGAGGCAACCCAAGAAGTTCCTCGACATACCCATCTCCACTTGAGAAGAAAACCAAGGGTCCCACAACAACTGAAGAAGAGCCCCAGTTTTCCCTCCTCATCTTGAGATGAGGTTTCATTTCCCTGATTTGTCGGGAAAGGAATCCTGGTGTTCCTGTCACACCTCAAGAGGAGGTGGTCTCAACTTGAAAGTCAAGAGGAACTCCAGGGTCATACCAACATTGCAAAAGACCCCGATGTCCCAATCCAATCCAGATATACCTGATTCCCATGCAGTGACTCGACTGTCACCCTGAGTATCGACTAAACATGATGGCAGGTGTGACAGCCCTGTGGCACCTTGAGAAAAAGCCACAGAGCCCCATGTCAACTCGACAGGAAGCCTGACACTACTGTTACAGCTCGAGAGGAAAGCAGACTTGCATGTCTCCACACGTGTCAAGGCCTGACTGCCTTGTTCAAACTCCATAGGAACCCCGAGATCCATGTCAGCACTGGAGAGGAACACTGAGGTTCCGGCCTCAGCTCCAGATGAGGACCGAGGACCTGGCAGCGACAAGAGAGGAATCCCGAGAGGCCCCTCACAACTCGCATGGATACTGACCTCCCTGAGGAAACAAGAGCAGGTTCCTGAGGTCCCCGTCATAACTCGAGAAGAACCCCACGTTTTTGGCCGCAACTCGAGAAAAACTAGGAGATTCACCCCTCAATCCGAGTGAGGCCCTTTTCCATGGCGGCGTCTCAAGAGAAATCCCACCTTCCCTCTTGAACCTTGAAAAGGTTCTTTACACCCTTGATGTAACTCAAGAAGTTCCCCAACATACCAATCTCCATTCGAGAGGAATACCAAGGGTCCCGCCACAACTCAGGAAGAACCCCGTTTTTCCCACCTAACCTCGGCATGAGGGTCCATTTCCCTGCTTGTTGGGAAAGGAATCCCAGCATTCCCTTTGCACCACAAGAGGAGGTGGTCTCACTTGAAAGTCGAGAGGAACTCCAGGGGTTGTTGCACCATTGCAAAAGACCCCCGATGTCCCAATCCACTCCAGATACACCTGATTCCCCTGCCCTGACTCGACTGTCACACGAGTATCGACTCAAAACATGATGGTGCATTTGACAGCCCTGTGGCACCTAGAGAGAAAGCCACAGATTCCTGTCAACTCGACAGGAAGCCTGACACTACTGTTACAGTTTGAGAGGAAAGCAGACTGGCATGTCTCCACACGAGACAAGGCCTTAATCTCCTGTTGAAATTCCATAGGAACCCCGAGATCCATGTCCGCACTGGGGAGGAAACCTCAGGTTCTGTCAGCTCCAGATAAGGACCTAGGACACGACAGCGACTGGAGAGGAATACCGAGAGGCCCCTGGCAACTCGCATGGAGACTGGACTTTCCTGAGGCAACACAAGCGTGTCCTAGAAGTCCCCATTGTAACTTGTGAGGAATCCCAAGTTTCCTGCCACAACTTGAGAAAATGCAGGAGATTCTTGCCTCAATGTAAGATGAAGCCCTTTTCCACTGGAATGTCTTGAGAGAAATCCCACCTTCCCTCTTGAGCCTCGAAAGGGTCCTTGACACACTTGATGCAACCCAAGAAGTTCCCTGACATACCTGTCTTCACACGAGAGGAACACCAAGGGTCCCGCTGAAATTCAAGAAGAGCCCCATTTTTCCCTCCTCAACTCGAGAAGAGGTTCCACTTCCCTGATTCATTGGGAAACGAATGCCGGTGTTCTTGTTGCACCTCAAGAGGAAGCGGTCTCAACTTGAAATTCGAGAGGAACTCCAGGGGTCGTGCCATCATTCCAAAAGACCCGGATGTCCCAATCCACTCCAGATACACCTGACTCCCCTGCACAGACTCAAGGGTCACACTGAGGATCACTCAAAACACGATGGCAGGTGTGACAGCACTGTGGCACCTCGAGAGAAAGCCACCAATCCCTATGTCAACTCGACCGGAAGCCTGACACTGCTTTTCCAGTTCGAGAGGAAAGTGGACTTGCATGTCTAAACATGAGACGAGGCCTGACTCCCCTGTGGAAACTCCAGAGGAACCCCGAGATCCATGTCAGCACTGGAGAGTAACCCTGAGATTTGGCCTCAACTCCAGATGAGGACCGTGGTCCCAGCAGCGACTGGAGAGGAATCCCGAGAGGCCCCTTGCAACTCAAATGGGGACAGGACTTTCCTGAGGCCACACAAGCGGGTCCCTGAGGTCCCCGTTGTAATGTTATAGGAACCCCAAGTTTGCTGCCGCAACTCAAGAAAAACCAGAAGATTCTCCCCTCAATGCGAGATGAGGCCTTTTTCCAGTGTGGCATCTTGAGAGAAATCCCACCTTCCCTCTGAAGCCTTGAAAGGGTCCTTGACACCCTTGAGACAACTGAAGAAGCTCCCTGGCATACCCTTCTCCACTCGAGAGGAACACCAAGAGTCCCACCACAACTCCAGAAAAGCCCTGGTTTTTCCTCCTCATCTCGAGATAAGGGTCCATTTCCCTGCTTTGTCGGCAGAGGATTCCTGGCGTTCCGGTCGCACCTCAAGAGGAGGCAGTCACAACTTGTAACTCGAGAGAAACTCCAGGGAAGTGCCACCATTCCAAAAGACCCCGATGTCCCAATCCACTCCAGATACACCTGACTCCTCTGCACTGACTCGACGGTCACCTGAAGATCGACTCAAAACATGATGGCAGGTGTGACAGCCTTTTGTCACCTCAAGAGAAAGCCACCCATCCCTATGTATGTCAACTCCACCAGAAGCCTGACACTACTTTTCCAGCTCGAGAGGAAAGTGTACTTGCATGTCTCCACATGACACGAGGCCTGACTCCCCTGTGGAAACTCCAGAGGAACCCTGAGATCCATGTCAGCACTGAAGAGAAACCCTAAGGTTCCAGCCTTAACCCCAGATGTGGATTGTGGCCCTGGCAGCGACTGGAGAGAAAACCCGAGAAGCCCCTCGCAACTCGCAAGGTTACTGGACTTTCCTGAGGACATACGAGTGGGTCCCTGAGGTCCACGTGGTAACTCAAGAGGAACCCAAAGTTTCCTGCAGCAACTCAAGAAAAACGAGGAGATATTCCCCTCAACGCAAGATGAGGCCTTTTTCCGCTGCAGTATCTTGAGAGAAATCCCAACTTCTCTCTTGAGACTTGAAAGGGTCCTTTACACGCTTGAGGCAACTCAATAAGTCCTCTGGCATACCCGTCTCCACTCGAGAGGAACACAAAGAGTCCTGCCACAACTCAAGAAGAGCCCCGGTTTTCCCTCTCCATTTTGAGATGAGTGTCCATTTCCCTGCTTTGTGGGCAAAGAAATGCCAGCATTCCCATCGCATCTCAAGAGGAGGCAGTCTCAACTTGAACCTCGAGAGGAAACCCACGGGTTGTTCCACCATTCCAAAAGTCCCTGATTTCCCAATCCACTCCAGATACACCTGAATCCCCTTCACTGACTCGATGGTCACCCCGAAGATCGACTCAAAACACGATGGCAGTTGTGACAGCACTGTAGCACCTCAAGAGAAAGCCACTGATCCCTATGTCAACTCGACCAGAAGCCTGACACTGCTTTTCCAACTCTAGAGGAAAGCAGACTTGCATGTCTAAACATGAGACGAGGCCTGACTCCCCTGTGGAAACTCCAGAGGAACCCCAAGATCCATGTGAGCACTGGAGAGGAACCCTGTGGTTTGGCCTCAAATCCAGATGAGGACCGCGGTCCCTGCAGCGACTAGAGAGGAATCCTGAGAGGCCTCTTGCAACTCGAATGGAGACTGGACTTTCCTGAGGCCACACAAGCAGGTCCCAGAGGTCCCCATTGTAACTCGATAGGAGCCCCAAGTTTGCTGCACAACTCGAGAAAAACCAGGAGATTCTTCCCTCCACGCAAGATGAGACCTTTTTCCAGTGTGGCATCTCGAGAGAAATCCCACCTTCCCTCTTGAGCCTCGAAAGGGTCTTTGACATACTTGAGGCAACTCAAGAAGTTCCCTGGCATACCCGTCTTCACTCACGAGGAACACCAAGGTTCCTGCCACAACTCAAGAAGAGCCTGTTTTTCCCTCCTCATCTCGAGATGAGGGTCCATTTCCCTGCTTTATCGGCAAAGGAATACTGGGGTTGCTGTCACACCTCAAGCGGAGGTGGTCTCAACTTGAACCTCGAGAGGAACTCCAGTGGTTGTGCCAACATTCCAAAAGACCCTGATGTCCCAATCCACTCCAGATATTCCTGAATCCCCTGCACTGACTCGACGGTCACCCCGAGGATCGACTCAAAACATGATGGCATGTGTGACAGCCCTGTGGCACCTCGAGAGAAAGACACCTATCCCTATTGCCAGGAGCCAGCGTGAGGAATCCCACCCATGACAAGGTCATGCGGCATAGGCCTCATGGTCTAGGTGAATCAGGCCTCAGGGTTTTTCCCTGGTATTTCCTGAGCATATACCCCCCAATCCAGAAGCTGCCTGCCTTATTGTACTGTGCTTTTCCACTTTTCTGACACACTCTGGAAAAAGTTATTTCAGGGCTTTATTCTTCTGCATTTGAAAGAGATGTTTCAGCTCAAACCCCCTCTGATAACGCTCTAGCTTGCCTAACAGTTTCCTTGGACTTTTTACAGCTTGTGAATTGCTTGCAGCCCACCAAGCGCGAGAAGCACAAAGCTTAAAAACATCTTAAAGGTACAGAGCCTTTTCTAATGAGCTAAAAATCTTATTGGTGACGGGTTTTCACTGTTGACTCAATGATTGCTGCCAGGCCTCCATATTCTTTATCTTTTAGAAACCTAGGAGGATATTAATCAATGTAATAGGGATATGGAAAAAGGTTTATAGTAGTTTTGATGTTAGCAACACTAGACTTTTGGGTTAATTACTTTTCTTTTGTTATAAATCACTGTACT
>SJYV01012406.1:44615-54690 GCA_006410875.1 Neotragus pygmaeus | reverse complement strand
CCATTTCCTTCTCCAGGGGATGTTCTTGCCACAGGGATCAAACCTGAGTATCCTACATTGGCAGGCAGATTCTTTTACCATTGAGCCACCAGGCAAACCCAAGCTAATAACTACCCAAATCCGTATCACCTGTCTTCACTAAATCAAGGTTGTTTTAAGAGCTGTATGTCCTTTAGACAGTGTAGCCTGAACAATAAAATGTTCACTAAAGTTTTCCAAGAAGTTGAAGTTAGTTGTGTCTCGTTCAATCTGAGGTGGTTATGCTGAATAGGACCACTGACCTTTCAAGTAGTGTCCACTAGATAACCATTTGGCCACTCAAAACTGAAAACCCTACCCTCAGATCTTCTATTTTTCATGTCCAGAGGTCTGAATTTAGCTACATTTGTGCAGAATGATGACAAGCACACATTTTCCAATCACCTTTCCCCATGCTTCCCATGCTAGCCCTGCCACTTTATTATTTATCCCATAAGGATCCTGAGCCTCTTGCTTTTAGGGAGACAGATATAAGACTCATTTTCCTATCTCCTTACTTGCCTGTCTTGTGGGTAAACCCTATCTCTTTGCTGCAAACAGGGTCTCAGCATTCTGACTTTCTTCAAATGAAAAGGGCTGGGCAAGAGGCAAACTGTCCAAATTCTTTCTGTTCAGTTTGTTTCTAAACTGTCCAATTTCTTTTAAAAATGGTTATCCAATTATGCAGACTAGGCCGAAAGGTCTTAAGTAAAGCAAGCTCACTTTCGGTGAGCAGTCAGATATCCAGGACTCACCACAATTACTCAGACTGGTTCTAACTCCACCTATCTGCCCTAATTAGTGAGGATGAACTCAACTGAGGCAGCAGCTGCAGGGGAAATCAACAGTGATGCCAGCCAGAGTGGACAGAAGAAGGTTTGGGTTATAATAAGGGCACTTGCAGGCAAAGTTGTCTCTCTCTCTCTCCCCTCCTCAGTCTTTCCTCTCTTCCTTCCTCATCTTCCTGATAGTCAAAGGAGACAAGAATGCATTTGAAGAAAAGTGTAGCAGCAAGACTCTACATATAATTATCTGTGTGTTAGTTGCTCAGTCACGTCCGGCTCTTTGAGATCCTCATGGACTGTAGCCTACCAGGCTCCCCTGTCCATGGGATTCTCTAGGCAAGAATATTGAAGTGGGTTGCCATTTCTTTCTCCATATGATTATCAAGAGCAGATACATTTGATTAGTTTCTGTACACAACCAGACAACTCATCTCTAAAACTAAGCTAAGAGGCAGAGAAGATTCTACAATAGAAGTATTTGATTCAGGTACAACCTTTTAAATGTTTAGTAATATGGGTCATGTATGTCTCATATATTCAGATTAAATAAGACTTAGTTTTGGGAATTTTCATTTTGTTTACATATGAGGCAATCTTGATGAAAATAATAAAATATGGTTGACCCAGTTCAAATGACCTAGAATTGACCTACTATTTTGAAACATGGTCTCCTTCCACACAAAAAGTTAATTTTTCCAGGCTATAAATGCAATAAAGCATCAGAGTATATATAATGAATTCATGATGTAACTACTGAATTAACTCCCAAGGACATAGTAAAGATTTATAATTAGAGCTTCATTTTAATAACGAAGATCAGAGGCTAGAGAAACTAAAAGTATTAGATCATTTAAGATCTAAATTTAAACAATGAACTTTAGGAAATGGTGACAATCTCATTTCTATGCTGTTCCTTCAGATCATGACTGGCTAGACTGTAATGTTTAAGCAGTGTTTTCCTGACTGAACATAATAATTTGTTTACTTCTCTTATATGTCTAATTTTTATTACTCTGCCAGTCTCACTTTTAAATTTAATATGTAATTTCAAAGCAGAAAATCAGCTTTAGTTTCTATATTAATTATGAGAATTATCCAATATCTTTGTAAGCATTGACAGGGCCTGCAGTATGCTAAACCTCTGGATGAGCCCACATCTACTTTGATTGTAATGAAAGGCTGTGGTTTTCCCCGGGTAGCTAATTAGATAGCCACCTTTTGTCTATGAAATTAAAAATGAAAAGAAATGTGTTTGAACCAATGTAAGGGCAGGGTGATAGTTTCCTGTAAATACATTATTTTCTGAGTTCTGTTAATGGCATATTAGATGAGTTAGACATACATTCCTTTGAACATCTGTTTTTTTTGATCCCTTTAAAAATATTTTGAATCTAAATTCTGACATAAACTGGATTAGCTGAATTACACTCTCTATTCTTACTTGCCAGTTTCCATTTTCATTTTCTTAAAAATATCATTGTTAAAAAAAAACTAATATGTACTATTTAAGAGCAAAGAGAAATTTCCAGGGTAATCAGCACTGTGTTCAGCATCCTTTCATCCACACATGAAAGTTCATTTTTTTTTTTAATTGACAACTCTCTTCACCCAGCACATATTTACATTTGATCCTAAAAGAATAAATATATATGATATATTATATATTAACTGGTACCTCTGCTGACACAGAAGTTTAATGGATGAGAAAGATAAATAAAAGTGTGTGGAAAATAAACACTTTCACAATGTGTTTGAATGCAAGCAACACACCCCCTCCTTGTGATTATTTTTTTAGTAGCTACCATTTCTGTACCAGTGTTATTTATTCATGGAGGGAAACTTGAACATCAACACTTACTCCAAGGAGACTTCAAATGACTAAGAATTGTTTTAAAGGACTCTCATGCTTGTGCTGGGGTGCTAAGTTGTATCTGACTCTTAGTAGGACTTGAAGTAAAATCTAACCCAAACTTCTGGAATCATACTTAGATCACAGCAATTAAGAAATCGTTATTTGATAGAAATGGGCAAAGAAATAGCATTGTTTCTCCACTAGCAACGTATTCTGATTTGTAACAGTGAAAGTGCTCCAGAAATTCTTCTCTGTAACTTATTCCAAAACCTCATACCTTATTGTAAATTCAATTTCCATTCGTGACCTGTGTGTGAAAGAAAACAACCCACCATTATCCTCTGCAAAAGAGCACTTTTATATTTGAAGTCAACACTTCAACCTAGTGTCCTCATCCTCACCTAGAATGCTGACAGATTCCATGGATTTTATTGGCTAATGATTCTTCTCTGTAAATAGTAAAAGTCCCTCTTTAATTTAATTTAAATTTAATTTAAAGTGTTACTATGTATGAGGCTCTTACCTGTTAAGCATTCAGCATTTTTTGCCCCAGTTCTTGGGCTCTCCTTGAAGTTAGAGTCCTGATAGCTTCTTCTGCATCTCAGAGACAAGTATGGCTATTCTGTGACTCTCCCTCAGGTGAGCATTTGAGAGTCAGGGTGGAGACAGGATAGTTTCTTTATCTTGATTTCCCAATTTTTCTTTCATGAGGCAGGAGCTGAAAACACAGAAGAAAGGCACAGAGAATGCTTTATGTCAACAAACACACATTCCACATAATTATATTTTTTCCCTGAAAAGGATGTGTCCATCTATTTTTTTTCCTAAAGAAGAGAAAAAAAACAGCAACTTTCTCAAAGCTATTTCAATCTACATCTTCTGGACATTATCAGTTCAGTTCAGTCGCTCAGTCATGTCCGACTCTTTGCGGCCCCATGGACTGCAGCATGCCAGGCTTCCCTGTCCATTACCAACTCTCCAAGCTTACTCAAACTCATGTCCATTGAGTCGGTGATGCCATCCAAGCATCTCATCATCTGTCGTCCCCTTCTCCTCCTACCCCCAGTCTTTCCCAACATCAGGGTCTTTTCCAATGAGTTAGCTCTTCTCATCAGGTGGCCAAAGTATTGACTATTACCAATACATAACTCCATTACATTTCTTTCATAGCTGAAGTTGGCCTTAGCTGTCTCCATTGTTTAAACTTCCAGTTGGTTTTTGCTTGTCTTTTCCCATTTGCTACTTTAAGTGCAATGTGCTCACTTGTGTCTGACTCTGCGATTCCCTGAACTGTAGCTCCCAAGGCTCTTCTATCCATGGGATTTCCCAGGCAAGAATACTGGAGTGGTTGCCATTTCCTCCTCCAGGGGATCTTCCTGACCCAGAGATCAAATCTGCATCTCCTGCATTGCAGGTGAATTATTTTTACTGAATCAAACAATACTGAAATATTTACTCAAACTACTGGTTGCCTATTCAACTGCCATTTACTGCAGTAAGAGTGAAAGTGTTCTACTCTCAGTCCCACCAACATGCAACCTGTGTACCCAAGGCTGCCTACAACTCACACTCTCTTCTCAAACTGGAGGCTCCCACTTATCTGCAGCACCTAAGAACTACAGTGTTTATTGGCAGGAATTTTTGGATGCTACATTAATGCCACTGGGGCAGCCCAGCTATTCTGGAGAATATTTTCTTGATGCCCAATATTCATTGGATGCCTACTTCAATATTTTTAAAAATGTCTAAGCCTCGCAAAGCAAAGGATCTATTTCTTGAAACTCCACAATAAAACATTAATGAAAGACAAGCTTTAAGATCAATTAAAATTCTATCTGATAATGTTTGAATGATAATCAAGATTGAAATACCTCTCAGCTGTCATCTACTAAAGAGAGTTGTGCTCTCAAAAGATACATACATGGTCATTCTCTAAGGATATTGAAATAATTCTTTGATGCATTTGCAAAAATTGTGTGGAAAGATAATACAAGGAAGGAGATTAAATTTTATATGTCTATCAGTGGCAAATTAATAGACTACAGAATACATGTTTCTACCTTTAGGATGTATTCTTGGAAATTTATTATGCACATCAGTTATTAACTCAAAAAGACCTCTGAGATTCTGAGAACTGGGCTTTACATAGAGCATGTGTGTGTGCTAAGTTGCTTCAGTCATATCTGACTCTTTGCGACTGTAGCCTTCCAGGCTTCCTCTGTCCTTGGGATTTTCCAGGCAAGGAGCCTTTTGGACCAAGGGACTGAACCCTATGTATCCTGTATTGGCAGGTGAATTCTTTACCACTAGTGCCACCTGGGAGGCCCTATATAGAGCATCTCATTGCAAATTAGATTAATAATCTTATTAAGTATTATTGGTATAGTTGATCTTAACCTTATAGATGAAGAATTTGAGTTGTTGGAATGTTTTGTAACTTTCCTGTTATGGGCTGAATGTTTGTGTGCCCCCCAAAATTCCCTTTTTGGAGTCATAATTTCTACTGTGATGGTATATAGAGATCATTTGTAAGATAACTAGATTTAGATTAGATCATGAGGGTGGGGACCTCATGATGAAACTAATGCCCTAATAAGAAGGGGAAGACACTTATCT
This sequence comes from Neotragus pygmaeus, assembly GCA_006410875.1. NCBI lineage: Eukaryota > Metazoa > Chordata > Mammalia > Artiodactyla > Bovidae > Neotragus > Neotragus pygmaeus. The sequence goes on along the minus strand of SJYV01012406.1, from coordinate 49,419 downwards.
CTCTTCATACATGTGAAAAATAAGAGGACAGTTGTCTACTAACAAGGAAATGGGTCTTCACCAGAAACAAAATCTGTCAGCACCTTGATCTTGGTCTTTTCAATCTCCAGAAGTGTGAGAACCAAATTTCTATCTTTGAAGCACATAATCTATGATATTTTGTTATAGCAACCCAAGCTAACTAAGACATTGCCCAATTTTTCATGGAAAATTAATAGACAGACATTTTGACAGTAGAAACACACCTTTCCAAAGGTACCAGACAGCTTTATCTTCCACACAAAATACTGGTAATCATAATGTACTAAGTAGTAACATCTGAATCTCATTGGCCAATCTTGAGATCTCTTTATGGATTAGATNACTGTAGCTCCCAAGGCTCTTCTATCCATGGGATTTCCCAGGCAAGAATACTGGAGTGGTTGCCATTTCCTCCTCCAGGGGATCTTCCTGACCCAGAGATCAAATCTGCATCTCCTGCATTGCAGGTGAATTATTTTTACTGAATCAAACAATACTGAAATATTTACTCAAACTACTGGTTGCCTATTCAACTGCCATTTACTGCAGTAAGAGTGAAAGTGTTCTACTCTCAGTCCCACCAACATGCAACCTGTGTACCCAAGGCTGCCTACAACTCACACTCTCTTCTCAAACTGGAGGCTCCCACTTATCTGCAGCACCTAAGAACTACAGTGTTTATTGGCAGGAATTTTTGGATGCTACATTAATGCCACTGGGGCAGCCCAGCTATTCTGGAGAATATTTTCTTGATGCCCAATATTCATTGGATGCCTACTTCAATATTTTTAAAAATGTCTAAGCCTCGCAAAGCAAAGGATCTATTTCTTGAAACTCCACAATAAAACATTAATGAAAGACAAGCTTTAAGATCAATTAAAATTCTATCTGATAATGTTTGAATGATAATCAAGATTGAAATACCTCTCAGCTGTCATCTACTAAAGAAAGTTGTGCTCTCAAAAGATACATACATGGTCATTCTCTAAGGATATTGAAATAATTCTTTGATGCATTTGCAAAAATTGTGTGGAAAGATAATACAAGGAAGGAGATTAAATTTTATATGTCTATCAGTGGCAAATTAATAGACTACAGAATACATGTTTCTACCTTTAGGATGTATTCTTGGAAATTTATTATGCACATCAGTTATTAACTCAAAAAGACCTCTGAGATTCTGAGAACTGGGCTTTACATAGAGCATGTGTGTGTGCTAAGTTGCTTCAGTCATATCTGACTCTTTGCGACTGTAGCCTTCCAGGCTTCCTCTGTCCTTGGGATTTTCCAGGCAAGGAGCCTTTTGGACCAAGGGACTGAACCCTATGTATCCTGTATTGGCAGGTGAATTCTTTACCACTAGTGCCACCTGGGAGGCCCTATATAGAGCATCTCATTGCAAATTAGATTAATAATCTTATTAAGTATTATTGGTATAGTTGATCTTAACCTTATAGATGAAGAATTTGAGTTGTTGGAATGTTTTGTAACTTTCCTGTTATGGGCTGAATGTTTGTGTGCCCCCCAAAATTCCCTTTTTGGAGTCATAATTTCTACTGTGATGGTATATAGAGATCATTTGTAAGATAACTAGATTTAGATTAGATCATGAGGGTGGGGACCTCATGATGAAACTAATGCCCTAATAAGAAGGGGAAGACACTTATCTCTCTTCATACATGTGAAAAATAAGAGGACAGTTGTCTACTAACAAGGAAATGGGTCTTCACCAGAAACAAAATCTGTCAGCACCTTGATCTTGGTCTTTTCAATCTCCAGAAGTGTGAGAACCAAATTTCTATCTTTGAAGCACATAATCTATGATATTTTGTTATAGCAACCCAAGCTAACTAAGACATTGCCCAATTTTTCATGGAAAATTAATAGACAGACATTTTGACAGTAGAAACACACCTTTCCAAAGGTACCAGACAGCTTTATCTTCCACACAAAATACTGGTAATCATAATGTACTAAGTAGTAACATCTGAATCTCATTGGCCAATCTTGAGATCTCTTTATGGATTAGATGGAGAAATTAAAAATAATGACTGAAGCACAGCTGTTGGCAGATCCTTACTTGACCAAATGACCTTAACAAATGTTTCCAGTTTATCACTGTCTGGAGTTCTTGCTCTATTTACTAAATTATAAGGAATTTGAGAGGAGGATACACTTAAAAAACTAGCATATGCCAGTTATTAAATATTTAGGGACTGCCAAGTGCTGTTCTAAGTGGTTTACATGTGTCAGTATGAAGACATTTAATCCTAACAACAACCCTGTAAGACTTTTAATTAATATTACCATTAGTATCACCATTTGATAGATGAGAAAATTGAGTCACAGAAACAGTACCTACCTGAAGCTAGAAGAGCTGGGAAGTGGAAGGGCTGAACTTGAATGTAGTCATCCTGGCTCCAGAGCCCCCGGGCTTAACCATCATGACACTTTTTTGTCTTTTGACTGCATCACATCTTCGTTGTGCAAGTAGGATCTTCACTTGTGGCATGTGAACTCTTAGTTGCAGCATATGGGATCTAGTTCCCTGACCAGGGATCAAACCCATGCCCCCTGCATTTGGAGCTTGAAGTCTTAGCCAGTGGACCACCAGGGAAGTCCCATGATCACCTTGTCCTGACCCTCTATTCTCATTCACTTTTGAATCCCCAGCAATTATTCCAGTGCCTGATTGTTCACTTTCATTGTGTTGATTGAATGAATATCTAACTATGATAGGTCAATACCCGAATTAGACACATAAATGCATTATGCATTAAGACAGGGTGTCCAGAAAATGGGACTAAAATCCTGTTGTGTAGGAACAGAGGAGGAAACCGAAGAATGCGTGAAAATTGCTGACAGGAAGGCTGTGTGGGGAATGGAGCGGTTATAAAAGGAAAAGTAGTTCTCATTCCTGCAGTTGGTGTTATTTCCCAAGAGACTGATCTACCAATATTACCACTGGTATTTTATTATTTTTAAGTGTCAGAATTTGTAAAAATAAGAGAATCCGTGTTCCTAAAGCATTTCAAATATGGAATGTACAAACACTGTCAAATAACCCGGCAGCTCCCAGGCTCCTCTGGCTTCAGCATCGTGCTCCCAGGGGTCTCAGAGCTGTAGGCTCAGATGCTTCTAGTCCATTGAGATTCTAGCATCTTCCTACCCTGTTCAGCTCCCTCTAGGGACCTTTTAGATGCACTATCTCAGAGACACCCCACTGCTCAGGCTGGTGATTCTGAGTCAAACAGTTTTAATTTCTCTCCCTGACCCAGAGGTGCCCTGTCCTTGGTCTGACTTCTGCTTCTTCACCTGCCTTTGAGGAGCCACTTGTCAAACTCAAGCCCAGGCTCTTATTTGTTTGTTTGCAGGAGAGGAGGAGCAATCAGGGGTAAAGGTAGGAATTATAGGAGTGGAAAGAAAGGCTAGGGAAATGAATTATAAGTGTGGGAACCAGGGAACAGGAAGGAAGAGGAATTAGAGATAAAATGGAACAAGATTAAATGAAACTGTTGAACAATATTGGATATAATGGCATTATAGGAATACAAATATTATATTTTTTAATTAAAAATAGCATGCTGTGAAGGAATGCATGGGAAACCTTCTACCAGGGAAGGAAATTGGACCACATGCATAAATGCTACTATCACCTCTTAGGAAAGAATACAGATTTTACTGCATTACTTCAAAGGGGAGAAGAAATTGCCAAGAAGAAAATTTTAGACCACTGTAAGGAGACATTTCAAACAAAACTCCATCTGAAAATTAATGGGCTGTCTATAATGACAGGGAATTTTCCGTTAACTTGAGGCAATTACACAAAACTTGGGTAAGTGCCTCTTAGGAATCCTATACTGATAAAACTTTCCTGAATTCCTAAATCAAAAGCTCTATATTCCTTCCCCCAATACCAATAACTATAATTACTATGTTTCTAAAATTCTTCATAACAAGAGAACTTTAAGTCAAAGAAATTAAAAAAAAAACTTTAATGGGATAATTAATGTTAGAATAACTAAGGTCATGAAAGAGAATCTTGAAAATTTTAAATATTTGCTAAAACTAAGACAATAACGACCACCACACACAGCAAATAAAGTGATTGTCAATAACTTTTACATAACTTAAATAGTAATAATTGATCCTGAGATGCAGTTTTCATACCATCCTTTGCTCAGGATCTTCTTTTTATTCAGTATGAAAGAAATGCTTGAAATCAATTGTGCTTTGTTGTAGAAACTAAAACAAAGACTGTCTGCTTATCATCCAGGTCTACAAGGATTAAGTTGTTCAAGCACTGCAGTCCTTAACCCACAGTACACCCTGAAAGTAATTCAAGACAAAGAACAGAATGAGATACTCTGTGCTTTGAGAAAACAGGCAAAATTGGCCCTCAGTTATATTTTAGGAAAGAAATGTTTTATGAACCTAAATTCTTGTATCTTCCTGTACTTAGAAAAACATTAAAATCATTAACTGAGAAATCTGTTCCTCCTGACTTGCAATGACCTTCTACTGAGATGTGTGCTTGATTGCACATCCTTCTTAGCCAAAATCATACCTAAATCTATCTGTGAAAGTGAAGGTCGTTCGGTCCTATCCAACTCTTTGCAAACCCCATGGACTTTAGCCCACCAGGCTCCTCTGTCCATGGAATTCTCTAGGCAAGAATATTCCAGTATCCACCCCCTTCTCCAGAGTATCTCCCCAACCCAGAGATCTAACCCATGTCTCCTGCATTGTAGGCAGATTCTTTACTGTCTGAGCCACTGTGTGT
>SJYV01012406.1:20910-42227 GCA_006410875.1 Neotragus pygmaeus | reverse complement strand
GGTTGATCTCCTTCAGAATGGACTGGTTGGATCTCCTTGCAGTCCAAGGGACTCTCAAGAGTCTTCTCCAACACCACAGTTCAAAAGCATCAATTCTTCGGCGCTCAGCCTTCTTCACAGTCCAACTCTCACATCCATACATGACCACAGGAAAAACCATAGCCTTGACTAGACAGACGTTAGTTGACAAAGTAATGTCTCTGCTTTTGAATAAACTATCTAGGTTGGTCATAACTTTTCTTCCAAGGAGTAAGCGTCTTTTAATATCATGGCTGCAATCACCACCTGTAGTGATTTTAGTAAGATTAGTATGAGGTAAATCTTAAACAAGAGAAAACAGAAATCTTTATAAATTAAGTATAAGTGACCAGTAGAAAAAAATAATGTACTCAGAAGCTATACTCAAATTCAAAGACTGTATTTAATGAAGGTGGAGGGGTAGGAGAAGGATAAAATATTTTAAGGACAACAAATCTTTCTATTTAGTTTCATGCTAAATTAAAATCAGAGGTATATGTTATTGTTTAAAAAAAAAAAAAGGCCCCAAATGGAGTCATTTTCCCCAGGATAGCAAAACAAGACTTAATTACAGTTTCAGCCTTTTCCAGGAATGTGATCTTTAAACAGTCAATCTGAAATTTCCTGATCAACACTAATCAGATCATCTGCATGATAAAGATGTCTGCCTTTCCCTTACTCCAAAAAACAAGAAAGGCTGGCTGGAAACAATCTTTGTTTTATATACTACTGATATCTTCTTGCCACCCTCATTCTGCCTATTAAAAAATCCTTCCATTCTGTACTACTGAGGCAGGAGATAGATGGGCTCCATGTTAGAAATTAAACAGGCTTCCTGTTTGCACTTCATGAGGCAGGAAGAAGTGAGCTTCAGGCTGGACATTTATAACCAGTCTGCTGTTTACATTTCCTGAGATAAGACATAGGTTGTTGTTCAGCTGCCCAGTCATGTCTGGCTTTTTGTGACCTCATGAACTGTAGCCCACCAGGTTCCTCGGTCCATGGGATTCTCCAGGCAAGAATACCAGAATGGGTTGTCTTTTCCTTCTCCAGGGGATCTTATTGACCCAGGGATTGAAATTGGGTCTCCTGTGCTGCAGGCGATCTCCTGCATTGCAGACGGATTCTTTACTGACTGAACCACCAGGGAAGCCCCAAGACATAGGTGGACTCTAGTTACAATCATTTACAATCAGCCTCCTGTTTGCCCTCTGAAACAGAAGTAACAACAGAAACAGGGTAAACAGCCAGTTTTTTGCCTCTTGTAAACAGCTTAAGGTAACAGTTATGGCAAGGACATAGAGGGGCAAAACCCTGTGTGAGTAAAGGATTAAGGGATCTCAGCTCCACCTCTTTCTTTGGGGACAAGGAACCACTACACACAGAGAGAGTCCTTAGCGATCAAAAATCATAAAGGGATAATACCAGGCCATAATGAGTCTTGCTCCTCCCAGAAGCCTTCACTTCAAGATCCATCTTGCCTGAGGGGTGTGTGCACACCCAGGCAAGGGTCCCAGGGCAGGTCAGGTGTGGAAAAAGAAACCAGATAATTGACTAAAGGAAAAAAAAAATCAGGAAGAACTGATCTATATAAATGACTTAACCACCACCTTACTTCATTCCCCTTCAGTAAGGGGGCCACTCACATCTTTTCTCTCTTGGTGTGCATCTCTGCCTTGCTTCTGTCTTAACAAACTGTTTCTCTCTGGGCTCTCCAACTTGTTGTGCTATGTCTCTAGGAATAAACTTTGCACCTGCATTTATAGTTTTTGCCTCTGTGATAAATGCATTTTTCACTGGGGACAAAGATCCAGGGAAAAAATAGCTTCTAGCCTCTAGCCCTTGCTGGTCTGGTGGCTAGGATTCCTGGTTCCATCCAGGCTTCCCAGGTTCACTTCCTGGGGAAGGAATTAAGATCTTGTTTCACGCTGGCACTCGCTGCTGGCTAGCTGAGACCACTGCCCGTCAGAGTGACCTTTTATTTGTTAGATGGGATACCACCCAATTCATGAATTGCTCAATAAAGCCAATTGGTTCTTCAGATTTAGTCAGTTGAATTTTGTTTTTTAATAATCATTATTCAACAAATCCCCGAATTTGGATCTTGGCTTACTCCCGTCTTCCCTGGTGGCTCAAACGGTAAAGCATCTGCCTACAAAATGGGAGACCTGGGTTTGATCCCTGGGTTGGAAAGATCCCCTGGAGAAGGAAATGGGAATCCACTCCAGTACTCTTGCCTGGAAAATCCCATGGATAGAGGAGCCTGGTAGTCACAGAGTTGGACAGGACTGAACGACTTCACTATGCTATACTATCCAACAAATGGGCTTCCCTGGTGGCTCAGACATAAAGAGTCCACCTGCTAAGCAGGAGACTTGGGTTTGGTCCCCTTGTTGGAAAGATCCCCTGAAGGAGGTATGGCAACCCACTCCAATAATCTTTCTTGGAGAATCTCATGGAAGAGGAACCTGGCGGGCTAGTCCATGGGGTCACAAAGAGTTGGAGTAAACAAACAACCACAAATTCAATAAATAAACTTATAAACGGGCTTAATTTGTTCATTTTTGCCAGAAAGGAGGATGTGCAAACATCCAGAGCACAGACAGAGACATTATAGAAGAATGCAGGAGGATACTGAAATCCTGGGGAATGCAAATGAACAAAGGAGAGAGGATGGGGTGTTTAGAAAGAGGAAGAGATATATAGCAAAGGAAAACAAGACAAGTGAGTCAATGAAAGAAGGAAGAGCATGAAGGAACAAGATCAACATCTACAAGCCATAGCGACATGAGAGAAAAATAAACAATTATCAACTGGCAGCAGTAGTCCCTTTAGGCATCTCTCAAAGTGGTGTGGTTCATTTGCCAATTTGGCATCAGAAAGCTAATTAATTTTTNGACAGAGGATGAGATGGTTGGATGGCATCACCGACTCAATGGACATGACTTTGAGCAAACTCTGGGAGTTGGTGATGGACAGGGAAGGCTGGTGTGCTGCAGTCCTTGGGGTCGCAAAGAGTCGGACATGACTGAGCGCCTGAACAGCAGCAAAGCTGGAGACGGGGCGGCGTCAGCCCCAGTGACGGCCTGGCCAGTCTCACCCCACCTCCACTGCCCACCCGGAGAACTGGCCCTTCAGCCTCCCGCTCATCCAGAGGGACCCCTCCAGGTCGAACTCTGAGCCTGCCCTCCCTGCAACCTCACCGGCTGGTGGGCGTCTGAGCTGGTAGGCAGAAGCCCCCTGGCAGCGTGGCTGGGCCCCGGCGCCTCCCTCGGCCCTCCCGGCCTCACACGCTTTGCTCCAGGCATCCCAGCGGCTCTGCTCTGCTCTGCTCCTCCCGGATGGCCCCCCGAGCCTCCCCACCTCCCCCCCTTCATGAGTGGGACCCCTCTGCCCAGGGCACTCTTCCCAGCGTGACCCTTCACAGCTCTCTCTTCCTCATCCATCAAAACTANCTCTGCTCTGCTCTGCTCCTCCCGGATGGCCCCCCGAGCCTCCCCACCTCCCCCCCTTCATGAGTGGGACCCCTCTGCCCAGGGCACTCTTCCCAGCGTGACCCTTCACAGCTCTCTCTTCCTCATCCATCAAAACTAGCTCAGCCTCTTCTCTCAGGAAGCCCTCCTGGGGCTCCTCAGGACACCAGTGGGCTGCCGGGGTCCCAACACGGGGGCTCATTATCCCAGTCTTCCTGAGGGTCTGTTCATGCGCTCAGGGTTCCTCGGGGCAGGAACCCAGATGCTTCACTTGCAGCATCCCGGGTCCATCACAGGTGGAATCCTTCAGAAAAACTTGGAAGGACACATGAGCGTGCGAGTTGGTGAGTGAGCAGGCTCCGGTCACCTAAGCGGAAACAGTGAACACCTGAGTGGACAGAGTGAATGCCCCCGAAAGTGTGGGGGAAGCCAGCTCTTCCAGGCGCTGGCCGGCCTGCTGGGGGCAGGGAAGAATCAGGGTGACATCCCCCCACATCCATGCTTGACAGCTCAGGGTGCCTGCCCTGCCCGCGAGCTGCACACAGGCCTCACAGGATCAGTGCTGAGCTCCTGGCCGGTGCCCCTGCTCCAGACAGACAGAACAACAGACTCGGCCCTGGGGCTGTCCACGCCATCAGGACCCTCGACCTCCTGCCTCTCATCTCCTGAGGGGCAGACAGAGGTGCACTGGGTCATGGTGTGAGGGTCTGTGGGCACCTCACCCTCCACTGCCCAGATGCCCGCCCTTCTCCACTGGCCTCTGTGTCCTGCCAAGGCTGAGCTTCCAGGTGAGGGCTGGAGGGCGGAGGGGCACGGTTCATATCTGCTCCCCGGGCAGCGGTGGGCAGGCCCTCAGGCTGCTTCGGACCGGACGCCTTCCTGGACCGCAAGGCCCCACCTTCCTGCACCAGACCAGCACTCAGGCCGTCCTGCAGCCCCGGACCCTGACTGTCAAACTCATACCAGATGTACCACTGTCTGCTGGGAGCCAGGCAGAGAGCATCCAAGACGGTCCGGCCTGAGAAGCCAGGGTGGGCCAAGNAAACTAGATAGTATATTGAAAAGCAGAGACATTACTTTGCCAACAAGGTCCACCTAGTCAAGGCTATGGTTTTTCCAGTAGCCATGTATGGATGTGAGAATTGGACTGTGAAGAAAGCTTAGTGCTGAAGAATTGATGCTTTTGAACTGTGGTGCTGGAGAAGACTCTTGAGAGTGCCTTGGACTGCAAGGAGATCCAACCAGTCTATCCTAAAGGAGATCAGTCTTGGGTGTCCATTGGAAGGAATGATGCTAAAGCTGAAACTCTAGTACTTTGGCCACTTCATGTGAAGAGTTGACTCATTGGAAAAGACTCTGATGCTGGGAGGGATTGGGAGAAGGAGGAAAAGGGGACAACAGAGGATGAGATGGCTGGATGGCATCACTGACTCGATGGACGTGAGTTTGAGTGAACTCTGAGAGTTGGTGATGGACAGGGAGGCCTGGCGTGCTGCAATTCCTGGGGTTGCAAAGAGTCAGATGCTACTGAGCAACTCAACCAAACTGAACAGTTGGAGAAATATCCTCTAAGTAGCCTTTTGTCAGTTCAGGCTAGGTTCTGCTCCTAAATAAATTTAGGTCAGGAGAGTTTTGCTGGTAAGAAGGCAAAACCAATCTCAACCAATCAATCAACAAATTTCAATTTTCAGGACAAGTTGGATTTCAGAATTGTGGTTCAATGTTGAGAATCTGCACCATATAAAAGGGAATATGCAGAGTGGTAGGAGAACCTCTTTAAGAAAAAAAAAAAATAGGGCAAGCAAACAAACAAAAATAAACAAGACATGTGTTGAATAAAGAATGAATGAATAAATGATTGTCACTTGCATAAGGGAATGAAGTGCAGCAATGTAGAGAGGTGGGATCATTAGTGGGGACATTTTACAAACACCAAGGGCATGAATACCTGAGTAATGCAAGAAGGATACAGATGCAGGTGTGGCTGGGACCAAGAAGCAGCCAATAGTGTACGAAAGTTCTGGAGGAAAAGGTAGGGGAGATGGGGCAAAAGGGCAGGAGGAATTTTAAGCCTGGAGACAAGGGCAGGCAACCGGAGCCAAGAGGAAGCTGGCCCAGGAATCTTCCTACCACGTCAACAACCAAGACCAAGGAAACCGGAGTCTCAGTGATGTTGAGGTGCTATGATCCGCATGTCTGTGTCCCCTCAAATTCAGATGTTGAAACCTAGTCCCCAAAGTGATGGTGTTAAGAGGTGGGTCACTTGGAGGTGATGAGGTTATGACTGTGAAGCCCTCATGGATAATATCAGTGAGCTTATAAAAGCCACCAGTGGACTTCCCTGTTGGTCCAGCATTATGATTTCTAGCACCCACTGCAGGGGCATGAGTTTGATCCCTGGTTGGTGAAGTTCTGCATGTTGTCCTGTATGTCCAAAAATTTAAAAATAAGACTTGGAAAAACAAACAAACAAACAAACAAACCACCAGTGAAAGCTCTTTTGCCTTTTCCACAATGTGAAAACACAGAGAGAAGATGGCCACCAAGGAATAAGTAGGTTCTTACCAGACACTGAATCTGCCAGGATGTTGATCTTGGATTTCCCAGCCTCCTGAACTGTGAGAAATAAGATTTTCTTTTCTTAAGCCACCCAGCCTCTGGTAATGTGTTATAGCAGCCCAAATGGATTAAGACGGGAAGGATTTCAATTTCCACAACTAATCTGTTAACTTAGACTTCTTTATATTCTGGTAAGTGTCTGACTTCTCATCTGTACAAAGGATTTATCTCACTATTGGGTTTGGTTGAGTTGGCTGAGTCGTCTCTTCACATCAGGTGGCCAAAGTATTGGAACTTCAGCTTCACCATTCAAGATGGTGGAGTAGAAGGATGTGTGCTCATCCTCTCCTGCAAGATCACCAAAATTGCAACTCCCTGCTGAACAACCGTCAAACAGAATGTTGGATCTCACTAAAAGAGATACCCCATGTCCATGGGCAAAGGAGATGCCTCAGCAAGACAGTAGGAAGGGTGAAATTGCATTTAGAATAAAATCAAATCTCACACCAGTCAGAGATGCTCAGAGGGCACAAACAAAACCTTGTGCGCAACAAGACCCAGGGAAAAGAGCAGTGACCTCCACAAGAGACTGAGCCAGATCTGCCTTTGAGTGTTTGAGTGTCTCCTGCAGAGGCACAGGTCAGCAGTGACTTGCCACAGGGATTGGAGCTCTGGCTGCAACAGACCTGGAAGGTGTGGTGTGTAGCATAAGTCCTCTTAGGAGGTCACCATTAGCCCCACCATAGACCCACTGAGCAGATGATCTACAAACTGGAGAATAATTATACCAAAGAAGTTCTTGCACTGTTGCAAAACTTCTAGGGCCCACAACAAATTTCCCAACTCTGAGATCTGGCAAAGGGAATGAGAAACCCCCAGGAGATTTAACTTTGAAGGTCAGTGGGATTTGATTACAGAACTTCCACAGGATTGGTGAAACAGACTCTCGGAGGGCACAAATAAAACCTTGTGTTCATCAGGACCCAGGAGAATGGAGCAGTGACCCCACAAGAGACTGAGCCAGACTTGTCTGTGAGTCTCCAGAAATTTCCAGTAGAGGTGTGGGTCATCAGGGGCACTGAATACAACAGTCCTGGAAGCCATGGTGGCATCCTGGCATAAGTTCTTTTGAAGAAGGTCCCAATTACTGCCCTTACCCCTACTATAGTTTAGTCTTAGGCAAAACTACAGGGAGGGAACACAGCCCCAACCCTCAGCAGAAAATTGGAGTAAAGATTTACTGAGCATGGCAAAAAAGCAAAATGGCTGTCTGGGGAGGCCTTACAAATAGCTGTGAAAAGAAGAGAGGCAAAAAGCNTTCAATTTAAGTCTGAATTTGGTAATAAGGAGTTCATGATCTGAGCTACAGTCAGCTCCTGGTCTTGTTTATGCTGACTGTATAGAGCTTCTCCATCTTTTTGTTCTAGGCTTATATATTTATACACTAGTCCCTCACTTATCTGTGAGGGATATGTTCTGAGACCCCTAGTATGGATGCTGAAACCAGAGACAGCACTGAACCCTATATATACTGTTTATCCCTATACATACCTAACTATGATAAAGCCTAATTTACAAATTATTCACATTAAGAGATTGTCAACAATAATATATTTGAACAGTTAAGACGACATACGGTAATAGGTTATGTGAATGTAGTCTCTCTCTCAAAATAGCTTATTGTCCAAATTCAACACCTTTTCCATGTTAGCAAAGCATTTATCACTCGCTGTGGATCTCACTTTTGCAGTTTAAAGTGTATAAGCAAAACTAGCATGAGTTTCCTTTTTCCTTCACAGTTTCATGGTTAGAAGATTTGTTACTGTAAGTCTTAGCAACCACAGTATATGGTTTTGCTTCTCTTTCCTTATTCAGTTGGAAACTTTTCACCTTTTCAGCTAAAGCATGTTATGACTTCTCTTTGGCATATCTGAATTGGCCAGCATCAGTACTCTTGCGCTTTGGGGCCATTATTAAGTGCCATAAGGGTTACTTGAGTACAAGTACTTGCTGACAAGGAAAGGAAAATAAAGAACTGAATTATGACCAAAAGTCCTATAATGCATCTTTCAAAACAAACCTCTTACAGTTTCAGTGTAGATGGTACAGTTTCCATATTTGACAGAAAGACGAAGTTGATGTTAACTTGAATTATTTTAGAAAGGCTGAGGCATACTGAATTTGATATCTTTTGAACATGTTGTTGAGTCACTTAATCGTGTCTGACTCTGTGCACCCCCATGGACTGCAGCACCCCCAGGCTTCCCTGTCCATCACCAAATCCTGGTGTGGTGAGGTGAAGTCGCTTAGTCGTGTCCGACTCTTTTCGACCCCGTGGACTGTAGCCCACCAAGCTCCTCTGTCCATGGGATTCTCCNAGGAGGAGAAGGGGACGACCAAGGATGAGATGGCTGGATGGCATCACGGACTCAATGGACGTGAGTCTGAATAAACTCTGGGAGATGGTGATGAACAGGGAGGCCTGACGTGCTGCGATTCATGGGGTCGCAAAAAGTCGGACACGTCTGAGCGACTGAATTGAACTGAACTGAGCATGGCCCTACCCACCAGAACAAGACCCAGTTTTCCCCACAGCCAGTCCCTCCCATTAGGAACCTTCCACAAGCCTCTTATCCTCTTTCATCAGAGGGCAGACAGAATGAAAACCACAGTCACAGAAAACTAAACAAACTGATCACATGGATCACAGCCTTGTCTAATTCATTGAAACTATGAGCCACGCCCTGTGGGGCCACCCAAGATGGACAGATTATGGTGAATATTTCTGACCAAACATGGTCCACTGGAGAAGAGAATGGCAAACCACTTAAGCGTTCTCGCCTTTAGAACCTCATGAAGAGTATGAAAGGCAAAAATATATGACACAGAAAGGTTTTTTTTATTACTTCACAGTAAATGGCCAGTGGATCACCTTCTTTCCTTAATCTTGACCCTGAAGCAATGCAATGAGAGTCAGCTCCATTGTCCTACATGAGTAGCTGAACATTCTATAGTCAAGGGACTGGGAAAAGTAATTTTTCTCTGCTTTTTATAAAGAAAAAGAAATCTCAGAAAGCTAGTTTTTTTGTCGTTGTTCTTTTTTTTTTTTTTAACAAGAGTACTGAGAAATCCAAGGAAGTTTTATATCCCCATACTCACATGATTTAAATGAGAATTATGGAAGATATTAATGGAAAGTCTGCCATTTTATTCTGTATAATATCTTAATTAATTTTGTACTAAGGGTAAATTGAACAAAGATTTTCTGTCCTGTGTAACAGGTATTCCCATGAATGTCAGGACAATGATGTAAATTTCTTTGAGATATTCGATGTAACATACCTTGGAAACTTAGAAGGTACACTAACCTAGGTATTTTACTAGATTTCTTTAAGAGATTATGTTCAAGTTTAATGAAATGAAGTGAGCTGGAGATACTTTATCTTTGCCTTAATATGTTGAAGCTACTTTAAGTACATCTGATATGCTAAAGGAGATAAATCACAGGGTGGGGCCGGATGACCTGAGCCTGGTTAATACAACTGCAAAGTGGAAATTAAATCATTTCTGCTAAGGACAATCTCAACTTTATATCAAAATATTATTTGTTTTATATTTAAGAATTAGATCTAAGAAAAATAAGCAATTCTAAGGTAAACTTCATAAAAAAAATAGAACAAAGACAAACACAGGAGGAGAAGGGGACAACAGAGGATGAGATGGCTGGATGGCATCACTGACTTGATGATCGTGAGTCTGAGTGAACTCCGGGAGTTGGTGATCAACAGAGAGGCCTGGTGTGCTGCGATTCATGGGGTTGCAGAGTCGGACACAACTGAGTGACTGAACTGACTGACTGACTGAAGGTTATTAAAAACAAAAATCTTCTTTGGAATAATGAGGAAATGCTGTTATGTGTAGAATGTAAGGTGTAAAAGGGTTTCTAAAATGCATTGATGCTTTTCTACTATTTTCCTGACCATCCCAACATACATCAGGCTGTGGCAGTGAAGGATGGCTCAGGGGACTTAGTCAGATTAGTAAAGTGTAGCTCTGTCTCTGCTTCAGCTGTCCTATCACCGTGNGTGTAAAAGGGTTTCTAAAATGTATGGATGCTTTTCTACTATTTTCCTGACCATCCCAACATACATCAGGCTGTGGCAGTGAAGGATGGCTCAGGGGACTTAGTCAGATTAGTAAAGTGTAGCTCTGTCTCTGCTTCAGCTGTCCTATCACCGTGGACCCCAATTTCCCTAGCACCAAGACATATCACATATCTTTGCCCAATATGTTATAAATTGATAAAAAAAAAAATAGCAGGAATGATACCTTATTTTTCTCTGAAATCTCAATGGGTGGTGTGGAGTTGGTTCTCATTAAACATTTTCTTCAAGAATGAAGAAGAAATAAAGGAAAGACAGAGGAAGGGGAAGGAGAGAAAGGAAAGAGGAAGAAAAGAGGGAGGGAGACAGAAAAAAAGGAAAGAAGGGAGAGAGGGAAGGAGAGAGGGAGGGAGGGAAGGAATTATATATGTGTGGGGGGAGGCCCTATGGCATTAGAGGGAAACTTAATGTGGTCTGACTTTTATGTCTCTTATGCTAGAGTATATTTAGCTCAACCAGCCAAACACTTGTTTTTATTGGAACACTGCCATGTCCATTTGTTTATGTATTGCTTATGGTTGTTTTTATATTACAACTGGAATTGGGTAGTTGTACAGGAGGTCATATACTATCAAATGTAAAATATTTACTATCTGACCTTCCACAGAAAACCTTGCCAATCTCTAATATAAATATTCCATGTAGTTCTGACCTGTGCTAGAGAATATATTTCAGGTATGATAGCATCAGAAGACCCCGTCACTAAATTGGACACAGAATTTTAGGGTTATGAGGAATATTTCTCATGACAAAGCTGCATAGTGGAACTTTCGAAGTCCCTGATTCTTTTTTTCAGTAGCTACTGATTTAAAATCTTTTCAAAAGTTAAAATTTTAAAAACCCAATTCCTGGTAGTTCAGAAAGCAATAAGTTTTAAAAGAATGAAGACATATCCTACAGAGAAGAACTATCAGATTGCTGTTAAACAATTAATGTTGATCTAGAACACATTCTTCCAAAAAGTTAGGGTGATCATACATCTGGGTTTACTCAGAACAGTTCCAATTTTTACCTATATTCCCAGAATAATTACTTAAAGTGCCACTTCTCACTGTCAAAATGTCTGGGTTTGGAGAATTTTAATATAGTCATACTTTATATAGCTGATCCAAAATGTGTTGTGTTTGCTCTTATCAAACCAAAGTTTTATCATCTTTTGAGTGTCTTGCTGGGTCTTATCATGGCTTTTTTATATTCTGAAGCAGTCTTTGCTAAGAAGACCACAGCTTTTACATTTTAACTCTGTTTTGGAGGAAAGATACAGTAACAAAATGTTCATTCAAATGCTCTACTTGTGTGACTTTCTCCCAAGGAAGATAAAAATTGAGCTTCTCTTGAAAATACTCTTTGACTACCAGGTTCAGATATTTCTTCCTTAGTTCCCACAAGATCAATGATCCCGTGGCATCATTGGAAAAAAATCATTTAACTTCTTTTCACTTGTGGCTATGTCTAAAATTTCATCTCAAAGAATTTTTTGAAGTCATATCTGAAAATCAGTGATCATTAAGATGTTCAAAATGTCTTCCTTGAAAACAGAAGCTTGAGCTACCAGAAAACAGCTCACCCTCGGTACATTTTCTTTGCTAACCTTCAATGGGAAATATTTCAAACCAATAAGCAGGTGTGCTAGTTGGCTCTGTGTAGATTATTTATAAAGGGAATTGATGGTTATAGATAAAGAGTTTTACCTGATGTCAATTTCACAACTTACAAAAGCAGGCAGGTTCTCTGTCTAAACTATTTGAAGTATCCAAGTGCCCTGGATACTTTGAAAACTTTGCTTTGCCCTAAAAATATTTTTGTGACTTTCATACAGTTCTGCACTGTTTAACACCAGAATCATTAGCCATGTGGCTACTTATATTTTAATTAATTAAAGTTAAATTAAACATTTAGTTCCTCAGTTGCACCAGGATCATTTTTAGGCTTCAATGGCCACAAGAAGCTAGTGATTATGTATTAGACAACACAGACAGAACACTTCTAGCATTTAAGACAGTCCTATTCATAATCAAGAGATAGATGACAGAAAAGGTGATTCGAATAATTCAGCTAATAGATCTCTAACAATACCTCATCTTTCTTCTAATTAGCAAATGTTATACTATAAAGTGGAATTATTGAATCATTGATATATCTGGATTCCATTTTTTTATTAGCAACTATTATGTGATACATGTGCTAAATGTTATTAAGAATTAAAGAAAAAAAAAGTATTGTATTCCAAATAGCTGACCTGAAGAATGAGATGCAGACACATATTTTGGGCAGTGACGTAGGTATGAACAGCTAAGCGTAAAGAGAATGGTTCAAGCACACACAGATACCAGAAAGAATGAAGCATATCCAATCATTCAGGCCTCTCAAAGATATCTCAGGAAAATATTCATTTATTCATTCATTCATAAATTTACAACTCTTGAAGAGGGCAGAACACATCTTCTCAGTTTTATAGGACACAGTAAGTATCTGGCCCAAGATTACCTAAAGATAACCAATCAGTAAGTGACGGTACCAAAACCAGATCCCAGTCGAGTGCCTTTTCTGCTATATAGCAAACTGACAGCCTAGAAGTTTTAGACTTAAAAAAATGGAGGAAGAAACTGTGCATAGGAATAAGAAAACATTAGCTTTATACAGTACTCTTCATTAAAGGGAGATATTTTTAGTAAGGACACAACCTGAAGTTTCAATTTTCTTCTATTCTGCAATTTCCATTAAGTATAAAGGTTTGAGGAATAAGCATCATTTCCCAAATGTTTATGATGCTCCTGTATATTATGCAGTTATGAAAATGAGGTACATTTGTAGACTAGTGCTGTATATGTTCCAAAATAAGAAACTGAGAGTTGTGCTGTGCTGATTTTGGTTTTCACCTGGAAAAGGGGTTGGACATATTTAGAGCCACCGTCATTTGGAGACCCTCCTGCTCAGCATATGGCTGTATTGTCTTTCTGATCAGAAAGAACAGCAGAGGTTTCTCACCACAACGTACATTTTTATAAGTGGCCTTTTTAAGACTGCCCTTAATCTGATAGAGAATGTTGGGAAAAAACACCCTTTGTAAATGCATATTTGTGGTAATGTAATGTCTTCTGAAGGGCAAGAGGCCATCTCTTTGGGGTTTCCCAGGTGGCACAGTGGTAGAGAATCCACTTGCCAGTGCAGGAGACACAAGAGATCTGGGCTTAAACCCTGAGTGAGCAAGATCCCCTGCAGAAGGAAATGGCAACCCACTCCAGCATTCTTGCATGGGAAATTCCATGGACAGAAGAACCTGGAGGGCTACAGTCCACGGGGTAGCAAAGAGTCGGACAAGGCAGAGCACACACACACACACACACACACACACACACATGCAGGCTATTTCTGTCTGAAAGGATAAAGTAATTTTATAGCATACACATTTGAGTGCCACATACAGAAGCAGAGTAATAGTTCATTATCCAAATATTTAGCAGTGTAGTCCAAAACCCAAAAGACTCTCTTTACCATAAGATTCCTTAGTTGCCTTTCCGGTAGACACTCTGCAGTAATAGTTCTATGAAAAATGAAAATGAAAGTCTCTTATTCATATCCAACTCTTTACAACCCCATGAACTGTAGCCACCAGGCACAGTTCTGGTTTATAGCATCAGGATATCTTTTTTAGTGCTTTATCTTTTCCCTTCAGGCTGAGATACTTCTACCCTGGTGTACAAAGCACATAGAAACAGTGGTCGTGGTCACATAAAGACCAGTCAAGTGTTAGCTGCTCAGTCAGCTCCAACTCTTTGCGACCCCATGGACTGTAACCTGCCAGGCTCCTCTGTCCATGGAATTCTCCAGGCAAGAATACTGAAGTGGGTTGCCGTTCCCTTCTCCACAGGGATCTTTCTGACCCAGGGATGGAACCCAGGTCTCCTGCATTGCAGGTAGATCCTCTAGGAAGACCATAGATCTCTACAAAGAGAAAACTAGAGACCTGTTTCATAGAAGATGATATCAATAATTGATATTTGCTTTGCTATCTATCTAATCTTTGCTCTCTTTCAACTCATCTTTCACTACCATCCCTGCTCCCCCATTGCCACTCAGCTCCAGTCAAACTGACTTTCTTACTGCCGCCTGAACATAACAAGCTCGGTACACTTCAGAATCTTCACACTAGATCATCCTTCATCCTGAAGTTTTTCTCCCTTTGATTGTTCAAATCAAAATGCATCTATTCAGAGAGATCTTCCCCTTACCACTTCATCCCTCTCTGCCCTTTGTCCTTTCACTATTTTCCTTCAAAGCATGCAGCACATTGGACTGTAATTTTGTTCTCTCTCTCCCACCAGACTGAGAGCTGCATGAAGTCAGGTGAATGCTCGGCTTCCTGGCTACTGCCTTAGCAGCAAGAGCAGTACTCGGGACTCATGGTAAGCACATAATAAATATTTGTGGCATGAATTGATGGAACGAAAAATTTTTTATTATATTCATTTTCTCCATTTTATGTTTTAAGGTTAACATTTTATCTTTACTATCTTGCATTATCAAATGACAACTCAGAAATGCAAGCTTAACAGAGGAATTGGTAAAATGGAGAGAAGCTGTGCAGTTCTGTCTTTGATCTATTTAATTCAGCTTGATGATGAGAACCATGTAAAAATGAATCAAGGGGGATATTTGTGAACAAAGAGGAAAGATTATTTGTACATAATGATCCATCTGCAGCTGGACGTTGGCCTCTCTTTAACTGGGAGGTTTAGCAAACATGTTGGCTTCTCCAGAAAGAGGAAAGGAGGTATTTGAGAGGCTTAACTTTTTTTATCCATTCGGGGACATTTATGAGGCAGGCACTAAGGAATTAGAGTCACAGATTCAATTGGTATTAGAACACAGTGACATGATTTCCTACAGATATGGATTCTAGAGCCCCAGATTATGAAGATTTCTGGTTATCTTTTTCCATTTGCCCTCAGACTATCAAGGATAAGAACATCTCATTATCTTTTGTTAAACAGTGCCTTGTCTTTAAATGTACCCAAAGTCCTTTAAGTCCTGCCTCTTCCTGATCTGTTCTCCAGGAGTATTTCTATTTTTAGCTTGGCTTCTTTCAACTAAAAAGTTGTGTTCATTCCCCAAGGAAATGTAACAGCCTTCTCTCTGGGAAGGATACCTAGAAATATTTGTCTAGAGTGATACACCTCCTGTTTGGGTTTTGCACACAGATTTCAATGGATGTTTCCAGGGTATTGTTTGACATTCAGAGGTAACATGTAAAATTGAGTATATGGTACCTCTGTCACACATTAAAGTGATATGAACCATGCTTGAGCTAAGAGACACAAGATCTTTTATTTCTCCCACAGCAAGAAGTTATATTCTGTAACATGTGCTTGGTAATTACAGACCTTTTTGTGGGCATCAGTGCTGTATGCAGAATGTACCCTGGTGGCATCATTTCAAGGTTGCAGAGTCACATATTGTAGGCTAATCATTTATAATCACCACTGCTACAGCAACACTGACTGTCATGTTTTGCTTTGAATAGGTGTTTCTATAACAAATTTTAAAGTTGCTAAGAAGTAATTAAAAAAAAATACAAGTTAATGTTAATCTATTTGAAACACTTCTTAAAGACTATCACAAAACATCACCATGTACCTTGAAAAGGGAGTGAGATAAGAGAGAAAAAATAATGCTAACCAAATTTCTTTTATTAGTTACATTATTAGTAACTTATGTTAACACTTCTAACCAGTCCATTCTGAAGGAGATCAACCTTGGGATTTCTTTGGAAGGAATGATGCTAAAGCTGAAACTCCAGTACTTTGGCCACCTCATGAGAAGAGTTGACTCATTGGAAAAGGCTCTGATGCTGGGAGGGATTGGGGGCAGGAGGAGAAGGAGACGACTGAGGATGAGATGGCTGGATGGCATCACGGACTCGATGGACGTGAGTCTGAGTGAACTCCGGGAGATGGTGATGGACAGGGAGTTCTGGCATGCTGCGATTCATGGGGTCACAAAGAGTCGGACATGACTGAGCCACTGAACTGAACTGAACTGATGCTAACACTAGAGCAATCTAGTAAAAGTCATAAAGACACATGAACATTTTTGTGTTTCTCTATCAGGGTAATTCACCTTTTGAATTATAAGGATTCTGATGAGGTAACAGGGCTCAAATATCTTTATTTGTTTAGTCCTACTTGATCACATTATAAGACAAATGAGGATTCGTTTGCTCATTTATTCATCCACATTAATTCATTCATGTTTTTCTTTATTTTAAAATGTGATCTTCATTGCAACTCTGCAAAATATGCATTCTACTAAAAATAGAATATCAAAGTGGTTAAGAGTATTGGCTCTGAGTTTGATAGGCCTAACTTAAAATACTGGCTCCACTAATCCCAAGCTACTGTGACTCTCAACTCACTTAACTTTTCTGTACCTTGATTTCCTCATCTGTAGAACGCAATGGCAGAACTTCCTCAATGAATTGTTTTTAGGGTTAAATAATGTCATCAGTATCTAACACATGATACTTGTTCAATATTAGTCATTATATAATTGTTTTACTGATGAAGTGATAGATTTAGAACAGTAATGCAACTCACCCAGGAGTACACTGTTAGTAAGTGGTTGAAGTGGAATTTGAACCCAAGTATTTCTGACTGCAGAGGTCATGTGCCTAAATTTGCATCACAGCTCAGAAAAGAGGAATATAGAAGATCAGTTCACGTATAGAGGACGTTGTCAGGATCACCTGCAACACTGAACATAAAACCATGTTGAAAAGTATATACAACTTTTGATCGTGTATATCTGAAAAGTTCAGCAATCTCTGCTTTCCCTAAAGTAAGCCTGAGCATTGCTGTGACAGAAATTGACTAGCTATTCACTAAACCTATCTCTTCTTCCTTGTAGGCACAGAGCCAGACTATGGTTGCCACCCTCTCTTGCAGGAAGTATGCCATGTTAGGAAGCTTTGGCCAGTGGCATATGGGCAGAGGTGTTGAGCATTATTTCTAAGCATGGAACATAAAATCTTCCTAGGAGCAATAACTTTATATTCCTGTCACCTTTCAGTGGTTGCAAACGAGATAATCTCCAAGGCAGCCTTTGGACTACATATACGCAAGGGAATCCACAAGAAGGAAAAAACCTGAGTCCTTGGATCACTTCTAGGAGAAGGACCACCATCATTCAGGACCTCATAGTTTCAGAAGCTATCTGAAAGTAGAAATAAAGTATTGTGTTTGAAAATTACTGATTTTGGAATTTATCTGTTATAACAGCCAGTGTTATCTTTATTAGTGCATTTACCCTGTATTAACCACCTAGGCTGAACAAGTAGGATGTTACAACTGTTGCTACTGCTGCTGCTGCTAAGTCGCTTCACTTGTGTCCAACTCTGTGTGACCCCATAGACAACAGCCCACCAGGCTCCTCCATCCCTGGGATTCTTCAGACAAGAATACTGGAGTGGGTTGCCATTTCCTTCTCCAATGCATGCAGGCATGCCGAGTCACTTCAGTCATGCCTGACTCTGTGCGACCCCATGAACAGCAGCCCACCAGGCTCCTCTGCCCATGTAATTCTCTAGGCAAGAACACTGGAATGGGTTGCCATTTCCTTCTCCATACAACTGCTAGGAAACATGAAATGTCAGTATAACTTCTTTTACCTCTGCATTCAGTAGGGTATAGTCCTTTTGGAAACTAAATGAGATGCACATTTCACCTTGGTCATCCTGTATTTTAAAACCATTAGAAACACATTAAAAAAAAATTACTCAGGAGTTTAGAGTCAGAAACGTTGTAAAAGTTGCCTAATTCAATTCATTTTGAGTTTGTATCCTAGTACAGCATCCCGTACTAGGACTGGGCTTCTGTGGTGGCTCAGAGGTGAAAGTGTCTGCCTCCAATGTGGCAGACCAGGGTTCAATCCCTGGGTTGGGAAGATCCCCTGGAGAAGGGAATGGCTACCCACCCCAGTATTCTTGCCTGGAGAATCCCATGGACAGAGGAGCCTGGTGGGCTACAGTCCACAGCGTCACAAAGAGTCGAACACGACTGAGCGACTTCACTTCACTTCACTTCCCAGCATCTCTTGGCTTCCCAGGTGGCTCTAGTGGTAAAAGTCCTGCCTAGCAATGCAGGAGATATCAGAGATGTGAGTTCAGATCTCTGGGTGGGGAAAACCTCCTGGAGGAAGGCATNACACGACTGAGCGACTTCACTTCACTTCACTTCCCAGCATCTCTTGGCTTCCCAGGTGGCTCTAGTGGTAAAAGTCCTGCCTAGCAATGCAGGAGATGTCAGAGATGTGAGTTCAGATCTCTGGGTGGGGAAAACCTCCTGGAGGAAGGCATGGCAACCCACTCTAGTATTCCTGCCTGGAGAGCCTCATGGACAGAGGAGCCTTTTGAGCTATGGTCCATAGCATCACAAAGAATTGGACACAACTGAAGCAACTTGGCAGTCATGCACAGCATCCCTACAAAATTTACATACCTACAGCAATAGTAAACTCAATTTTAGACGACTATTCTTTGGAGTGACATTTACCATTCATTGTAGGCAGCATATAGTTGAAACAGAAGTTCAAGACTCATGACTTTAGTCCATATCCAAAGGCAGCTGTGTTTTTGCCCATCATCGGTTTTAAGTTAAATTTTGATTGATGGAAGTATCTCCAAAGTTCCACAGGCCCCACCACCTTCTACTGTCACTCCATGCTTCTCCACAAATAACATTTTTGTGTTATTTTCCTGGTCCCTAAAGCATCTGGATTTGTGTCTGCTAGTTGTCCTTGAGATCAAAGGACCTGGGTTCAAGTCCCAGCTCTCCAGCTTTCCCAGTTTTGGGATCATTGGCATGCTCCTTAATATTTTTGAGTTTTCTCATCTATAAAATGGATTTTAGAAATTTGGCATTTCTTATACTCAGTGGCTTTGAAGCATAAATGAGGTAATGTTCTACAGAGAATTAAGGTATCAGAGTGTTCAAGNTTATGAAAGTACTTTATTGCTATTAAAACTATGTAAAACACAAAGTTCATATCTTCCTTAGACATCAACCTATTGAAATTTAGAGTAGTAAAAAAAGAGGAGAAGACTATAAATTGACAGGAAGACTGCGTGACACAGAGAGAATGGAGCTGATAACCTGGCAGTCCCTGAAAAGAAAAGGAATCTGACTTGGTAAATAAAACTGAAAAATGGAAAAAGAGAGTGGATAAGGTAAGACAATGCAAGTACAGTGGTTCATTGTGTAATACAGGCAGGAATGGAAAGGAGCTAATTTATATAAGTTCTTATGAAGCTGTATGAATTGAGATAAATTACACTTGAAAGGACTTCTGGGAAGATGCTGAAATGAAAGTGCCCAGAATTATGTTCAACCACTTTCAGTTCAGTTCAGTTGCTCAGTCATGTCCGGCTCTTTTGACCCCATAAATTGCAGCATTGCAGGCCTCCCTCTTCATTACCATCTCTTGGAGTTCACTCAGACTCATATCCATCGAGTCCGTGATGCCATCCAGCCATCTCACCTTCGGTCGTTCCCTTCTCCTCCTGCCTCCAATCCCTCCCAGCATCAGAGTCTTTTCCAATGAGTCAACTCTTNAAATTGTGTGGTAGTTTGAGCATTCTTTGGCATTGCCTTTGTTTGGAATTGGAATGAAACTGTCCAGGGAAATTATGAATGAAATTATGAATGAAATAGCCCAGGGAATTCTGCTTCATGTTGTGACAACCTTAATGGGAAAAGAACTTGAAAAGGAGTGGATACATGTATATGTATAACTGAATCACTTTGCTGTACACCTGAACTATCACATTTCTAATCAACTATACATGCTTAGTCACTCAGTTGTGTCAGACTCTCTGCAACCCCAAAGACTGTAGGCCTCTAGGCTCCTCTGTCCATGGGATTCTCTAGGCAAGAACACTGGAGTGGGTAACCTTTCCCTTCTCTAGGGGATCTTTCCAAACCAGGAATCAAACCTGCATCTCTAGCATTGGCAGGCAGATTCTTTACCATCTGAGCCATATTCCTTTATAAAATAAAAAGTTTTAAAATTCTCTTTATTGAACTTAGTTGACATTATAGTCCTAGAAAAATAAAGAATATGTATAGTTATATGTATATTAGGCTATAATGCAAGTATTAGAGTAGGCTCTGTCATAAACTTTATGAAAGTACTTTATTGCTATTAAAACTATGTAAAACACAAAGTTCATATCTTCCTTAGACATCAACCTATTGAAATTTAGAGTAGTAAAAAAAGAGAAGAAGACTATAAATTGACAGGAAGACTGCGTGACACAGAGAGAATGGAGCTGATAACCTGGCAGTCCCTGAAAAGAAAAGGAATCTGACTTGGTAAATAAAACTGAAAAATGGAAAAAGAGAGTGGATAAGGTAAGACAATGCAAGTACAGTGGTTCATTGTTTAATACAGGCAGGAATGGAAAGGAGCTAATTTATATAAGTTCTTATGAAGCTGTATGAATTGAGATAAATTACACTTGAAAGGACTTCTGGGAAGATGCTGAAATGAAAGTGCCCAGAATTATGTTCAACCACTTTCAGTTCAGTTCAGTTGCTCAGTCATGTCCGGCTCTTTTGACCCCATAAATTGCAGCATTGCAGGCCTCCCTCTTCATTACCATCTCTTGGAGTTCACTCAGACTCATATCCATCGAGTCCGTGATGCCATCCAGCCATCTCACCTTCGGTCGTTCCCTTCTCCTCCTGCCTCCAATCCCTCCCAGCATCAGAGTCTTTTCCAATGAGTCAACTCTTCGCATGAGGTGGCCAAAGTACTGGAGTTTCAGCTTTAGCATCATTCCTTCCAAAGAAATCCCAGGGTTGATCTCCTTCAGAATGGACTGGTTGGATCTCCTTGCAGTCCAAGGGACTCTCAAGAGTCTTCTCCAACACCACAGTTCAAAAGCATCAATTCTTTGGCACTCAGCCTTCTTCACAGGCCACCTCTCACATCCATACATGTCCAAAGGAAAAACCATAGCCTTGACTAGACGGACCTTAGTCGGCAAAGTAATGTCTCTGCTTTTGAATATACTATCTAGGTTGGTCATAACTTTTCTTCCAAGGAG
>SJYV01012406.1:0-15932 GCA_006410875.1 Neotragus pygmaeus | reverse complement strand
TTGCTATTCTTTGGAACTCTGCATTCAAATGGGTATATCTTTCCTTTTCACCTTTTATTTTTTGCTTCTTTTCTTTTCATAGCAATTTGTAAGGCCTTCTTTAATTAGCTTTAAAAATTTAAAACATGTATTATCAGACTGAGTTAAAAATATGTAAGTACAGAAAATTGCAAGATGACCAAAACCCAAGAGAAACAATAAACAACAGAAATAGACATAAGAGATCCAAATACTGGTGTGATTGTATAAAGTTGATAATTAAAATAATAAGCATTAATTTTTTTTAAGAAATAAAAAACATACCGCTTCCCTGCTGGTTCAGTGGTAAAGAATCTGCCTGCAATGCAGATGTGGTTCAATTCCCGGGTTGGGAAGATCCCCCGGAGAAGGAAATGACAACCCACTCCAATATTCTTGCCTAGAGAATCCCATGGACAGAGCTGCTGCCAGGCTAAAGTCCATGGGGTTGCACAGAGTCGGGCACAACTTAGCAACTAAGCAACAACACATCATAAGAAATATAAGAACAGTGGGAACTATAAAGGGAAGCAAAATGAAATTCTAAGGCTGAAAAATATGATAATGGAAATTAGAAAATTAATATATGTTAACAGCCATTTAGACATAGTGAAAGAATTAGTGAAGCAGAAAGAAAATACTCAGACTGAAACAGAGAGGAAAATAATTAAAATTAGAAAAAAGTAAAGGAGACACATGTGACACAAAGACCTTACTTTTTTTTTAAGGAGGAAAGACAGAACAATAAGAAAAAAATTTGAGGATATAATAGCTGAAAAATTTTCAAAACTGATATGAAAGATATCTATCATAGAGTCAATCACTAAGAACTGCAAACAGAATATGTTAAAGAAAATCATACTTAGAGCTCTGATTTCTTTTTAGGAATATCATAGAAACTCGTGCCAGGCCAGTCCTCCTGTAGAAAACAATTGTTACTCTGGACAACATATTTCAAAACTACTTAAAATAATTGGAGAATGACCAAAAACAGGCCGAAACTGAAGTGCTAATCTTTCTCTATCTTTTAGTTGTGATAGTATTGACTCATAACATTGTATTAGTTTCAGGCATACAACATAAGGATTCCATATTTGCATCTANCAATTGTTACTCTGGACAACATATTTCAAAACTACTTAAAATAATTGGAGAATGACCAAAAACAGGCCGAAACTGAAGTGCTAATCTTTCTCTATCTTTTAGTTGTGATAGTATTGACTCATAACATTGTATTAGTTTCAGGCATACAACATAAGGATTCCATATTTGCATCTATTATTGTGAAATGATACCCACAGGAGGTCTAGTAAATTACTGTCACCACACACAATTTTTTTTCTTGTGATGGAAATTTTAAAGATTTTCTTTATTGACAACTTTCAAATATGCAATACAGTATTCTTAATTATTGCTACCAATGCAGGTGACTCCAGAGCTGTGGGTTGGATCCTTGGATTGGGAAGCTCTTCTGGAGGAGGAAAATGGCAACCCACTACAGTATTACTGCCTGGAAAATTCCATGGACAGAGGAGACTCTTATGCTATAGCTCACAGGCTCACAAAGAGTCAGACACGACTATGCATGCACCCCCNCAGGTGACTCCAGAGCTGTGGGTTGGATCCTTGGATTGGGAAGCTCTTCTGGAGGAGGAAAATGGCAACCCACTACAGTATTACTGCCTGGAAAATTCCATGGACAGAGGAGACTCTTATGCTATAGCTCACAGGCTCACAAAGAGTCAGACACGACTATGCATGCACCCCCACACACACTATTAACTACAGTCACCATGCTAACTTTATATCCCCAGGACTTATTTTTTAACTGTAGGTCTGTACAAAGGTCTGTCTAGTCAAGGCTATGGTTTTTCCAGTAGTCAGGTATGGATGTGAGAGTTGGACTCTAAAGAAAGCTGAGCACCAAAGAATTGATGCTTTTGAACTGTGTTGTTGAAGACTCTTGAGAGTCCCTTGGACTGCAAAGGAGGTCCAACCAGTCCATTCTAAAGGAGATAAGTCCTTGGTGCTCATTGGAAGGACTGATGTTGAAGCTGAAACTCCAATACTTTGGCAACCTGATGAGAACAGCTGACTCACTGGAAAAGACCCTAATGATGGGAAAGATTGAGGGTGGGAGGATAAGGGGACAACAGAGGAGGATGGCATCACTGATTCAATGGACATGTGTTTGGGTAAACTCTAGGAGTTGGTGATGAACAGGGAAGCCTGGCATGCTGTGGTTCATGGGGTCACAAAGAGTCAGACATGACTGAGCAACTGAACTGAACTTGTACCTTTCACCCATTCATTCACTCTCTACTGTCCCCTACCCCTTCCCTGGCAAACATGAATGTTTTTTCTGTATCCATGAGGTTGGTTCTTTTTTTGTTTTGTTTTTGTTTTGCTATATTTTGTCTTATTCTCCTTGACTTATTTCACTAGCATAAGGCCTCAAGGTCCATCTGTGCTGTCACAAATGGCAAGATTTCCTTAGTTTTTAAAGGCTGAATAATATTACATTGTATAAATATATATTTTCTTTATCCATTCATCCACTTTACAACACTTAGGTTATTTTCATGCCTTGACTATATAAATAGTGCTGCAATGAACAAAGGTTTGCATATATATATTTTGAAGTCGGTGTTTTCATTTTTTTCAGATGAATACCTGGAATTGGAAATATTGTATCATATGATAGTTCTATTTTGCATCTTTTGAGGAGCTTGCATAGTGTTTTTCATAGTGACAGTATCAATTTACATTCCGTCAGTCAGTCAGTCAGTTCATTTGTTCAGTCGTGTCTGACTCTTTGCGACACCATGAACCACAGCACACCAGGTCTCCCTGTTCAACACCAATCCCCAGAGTCCACCCAAATCCCTGTCCGTTGAGTCAGTGATGTCATCCAACCATTTTATCTTCTGTTATCCCCTTCTCCTCTGCCCCCAATCCCTCCCAGCATCAGTCTTTTCAAATGAGTCAGCTCTTCACATCAGGTGGCCAAAGTATTGGAGTTTCAGCTTCAACATCAGTACTTCCAATGAACACAAAGGACTTATCTCCTTTAGAATGGACTGGTTGGATCTCCTTGCAGTCCAAGGGACTCTCAAGAGTCTTCTCTAACATCACAGTTCAAAAGCATCAATTCTTTGGAGCTCAGCTTTCTTTATAGTCCAACTCTGACATCCATACATGACCACTGGAAAAACCATAGCCTTGACTAGATGGACCTTTGTTGGCAAAGTAATGTCTCTGTTTTTGAATATGCTGTCCATATTGGTCATAGCTTTTCTTTCAAGGAGCAAGCATCTTTTAATTTCATGACTTCAGTCATCATCTACAGTAATTTTGGAGCCCAAGAAAATAAAGCCTGTCACTGTTTCCACTGTTTCCCCATCTATTTGCCATGAAATGATGAGACCAAATGTCATTATCTTGGTTTTCTGAATGTTGAGTTTTAAGCCAACTTTTTCCACTCTCCTCTTTTACTTTCACCCAGAGGTTATTTCATTCTTTTTAACTTTCTGCCATAAGTGTAGTGTTCTTTGCATATCTGAGGTTATTGATATTTCTCCCAGAAATCTTGATTCTAGCTTGTGCTTCATCCAGTCTGGCATTTTGCATTATGTAATCTGCATATAATTTAAATAAGCAGGGTGACAGTATACAGCCTTGATGTATTCCTTTTCCTGTTTGGAACCAGTCTGTTGTTTCATGTCCAGTTCTAACCATTGCTTCTTGACTTGCGTACAGATTTCTCAAGAGGCAGGCCAGGTAATCTGGTATTTCCATCTCTACAGAGTCAAAGGCTTTGGCATAGTCAATAAAGCAAAAGTAGATGTTTTTTTTCTGAAACTCTTGCTTTTTTGATAATCAAGTGGATGTTGGCAATGTGATTTCTAGTTCCTCTTTTCTAAATCCAGCTTGGACATCTGCAATTTCACAGTTCACGTACTGTTGAAGCTTGGCTTGGAGAATTTTGAGCATTATTTTACTAGTGTGTGAGAGGAGTACAATTGTGTGATGGTTTGAACATTCTTTGGCGTTGCCTTTCTTTGGGATTGGAATGAAAACTGACCTTTTCCAGTCCTGTGGCCACTGCTGAATTTTCAAAATTTGCTGACATATTGAGTGCAGCACTTTCACAGCATCACCTTGTATGATTTGAAACAGCTCAACTGGAATTCCATAACCTCCACTAGTTTTATTCATAGTGATGGTTCTTAAGGTCCACTTGACTTAGAATTCTAGGATGTCTGGCTCTACGTGAGTGATCACATCAACATGGTCATCTAGGTCATTAAATTTTTTTTTCGTATAATTCTTCTGTGTATTCTTGTCACCTCTTCTTAATAACTTCAGCTTCTGTAAGGTCTGTACCATTTTTTACCTTTATTGTGCCCATATTCACATGAAATGTTCCCTTAGTATCTCTAATTTTCTTGAAGAGATCTCTAGTCTTTCCTACTCTATTGCGTTCCTCTATTTCTTTACATTGATCACTGAGGAAGGCTTTCTTATCTTTCCTTGTTATTCTTTGGAACTCTGCATTGAGATGAGTATCTCTTTCCTTTTCTCCTTTACCTTTTGGTTCTCTTCTTTTCTCAGCTATTTGTAAGGCCTCCTCAGACAATCATTTTGTCTTTTGCATTTCTTTTTCTTTGGGATGGTCTTAATCTCTGCCCCCTGTACAATGTCATGAACTTCCATCCATAGTTCTTCAGGCTAATCCCTCTATCAGATCTAATCCCTTGAATCTCTTTGTCACACTTTCACTGTATATTCATAATGCATTTGATTTAGGTCATACCTGAATGGTCTAGTGGTTTTCCCTGCTGTCTTCAATTTAAGTCTGAATTCAGCATAAGGAGTTCATGATCTGAACAACAGTCAGCTCCTGGTCTTGTTTTTGCTGACTGTATAGAGCTTCTTTGTATTTGGCTACAAAGTATATAATTAATCTGATTTCAGTATTGACCATCTGGTGATATTCATGTGTAGAGTCTTCTCTTGTGTTGTTGGAAGAGGGTGTTTGCTATGACCAGTGTGTTCTCCTAGCAAAACTGTTAGCGTTTGTACTGCTTAAACTCTGTATTCCAAGGCTAAATTTGCCTGTTACCTCAGGTATCTCTCAACTGCCTAGTTTTGCATTTCAGTCCCTTATAATGAAAAGGACATCCTTTATGGTTGTTAGTTCTAGATGGTCTTGTAGGTCTTCATAGAACTGTTAAATTTCAGCTTTTTCAGCATTCCTGGTCCTCTACTATAATATTATAATCTCGTCAGTGGAGTGTATTTTTTCTCATTGTCATCAGAAGGACCATTTAACTAACCTGAGCTTAGCTACTTTTTTTTTTTTAAAATTATGGAGAAGGACAAGTATTGCAAAGTTGGAAACAACATAAACAGATACAGTTGACTTATACATTTCAAATGTGAAAAAATATGTAAAAATATTTCATGTTCAAAAAGTAATATCTTATTCTAACATAATAAAATTTTTATTAGAAGCTTTTAGACTTAAAAATCAAATATTATAATAAAGTTGAACTATTAATGTTTTTGCTCATAACTAGGTATTAGTTACTCTAAAGATTCTCTTAATTTTTCCATATAATTGTATCATTTTAGGTCAGTAAAGTTAAAGTTACTCTTGTCATGAAAATTGCTTGTTAGAGGAGATTATTAAAATATAGGTTAATTTATGTTCTTCATCAGTCTAAGGAGCAAGCAAAAAGAAGAGCAGAAAAAAATACTAAGTACTTATATCATGAAATATTTGAGAATTATGAAGTGTACAAGCTCCTTTCCAGGAGATGCTAACTAACATTTTGTAGCAAGTCAGAGAGAAAATGCATGGATGATGTCCACTGGCCTCTATGGGCTTCCCAGGTGGTGGGAGTGGTAAAGAACCCAACTGCCAATGCAAACAGCATAAGAGAGTTGGGTTCGACCACTGGGTCAGGAAGATCAACTATAGTGAGGGAATGGCAACCCACTCCAGTATTCTTGCCTAGAGAATCCCATGGACAGAGTAGCTAGCCTAATGGGCTACAGTCCATAGGGTCACAAAGAGTCGGACATGGCTGAAGCGACTTAGCATGCACTAGCCTCCGTCACTGGAGTGTGTTTCAATGGACCTCTAGATATATGCCAAACTAGATGCCCACCCCTGCATCCCATTTTACACCTACAATTCTACAGACATTGGTCTTCATACAACCTTGCTAGGAATAAAAGAAATCCTCATTTCCCTGAGATCATATGTGAGAAAGATAGATACCCAGCTATCCTCCAGTGATGCCCAGGATACATCCCCCTAGAGCACGGGTAGGGCTCCACTTGATTGCTCTATACATAAGATAGAGAATTTGCTTTAATAATTCAGCCTATACAAAAAAAAAAAATAGTGACTGGTTTACAACAACTCATCTATATAAAGTGAATTTTTAAATTTGGGGTAAGTCCCTAAAATTTGGCTGAAGAAAGACCAGATTTATACTAACTATAAAGAAAATTTTCCCAGATTATTTTTATATCCATCAATCTTCTTTCCTAATAACTATTCACTCTTTCGAGAGTCATTATTCCTAAAGTTGTCAATACTGAATTCTACCCTTACCACAGACTGGGTATCACCCAGGCAAGTTTTTATTTCTTGTGCTCCTGGGTGGCAATAGAGAAATTTAGTGGGAGGGTCGTTTCTGAGCTTGTAGCCTAAATATAGAATAGGAAAACTAACACTAAATTACCACCACCACCAAATTGTCAAAGAAATATATGCCCCCCCCAACCAAATGGCTGATGAAAGTATAAGCATTCATTTATATTCATGGGAATGGTTAGATATTTTCTTACTGTAAATGTGAAGTTTCACCTCTTCATGAAGATAATGACCATCTTTTTAATGGCATTTCCCATTGCTATGAAACCTGAAGATAAGAGATTAGTAGGTAAGCAATCAACTGTCAGCAATACAGACTTTACAGAGTTTTTTTTAGGACCAGTTGAAAAGGCATTCAAGGAAGCAGTTGGGATTTCACAGCCTGATTATGAAATAGAGATTACATGAGGCAGGACAAATGTAAAAATTGTTTTTATCTGGAAGGCAGGCTCAGTCCAAGAATATTTGACCTTTGCAAGCAGCAGCATTTCATGGGTGAGTGGCATATTAAGGAGAATAGAAAATGTACTGAAAATATCAAAATGCTTGTATGTTTCACTGAAATATTTTATCAAAAAATATTTAAATTTTATCTACTAAGAATCAGAAGTATTTAGATACAGAGTTGGAGGCATTATGAGAGCATCAGTAAGACCACTTCATATTTTCTGGGTGTTTCTGGTCTCTGTAGGTGACTGTGGTTTTGAAGTCAGCCCCTTTTGGGAGGTAGAATGGACCGTTGCTTCATGAATGCCAATATTTCCTATCTATTACAGGTTACCCTGTAGAATGTATATGCAGCTTACACGAAGGCTTTTTTGGAAGCATCATCAGGCCTATTGAATTTCATATAGTCTCACCCAAGGCTTTTGATGATGCTTTCTGCCTTCATGAATAAATTCAGATGTGCTGAGAGAGAATGAGCACTGCTGAGCGGTTACATGATCCATCGGCTTCTTGTTGAAAGTGGTCATGTTGGACTCTTTCATGATGGAATGGAAAAATAAATGACTTAACTCGTCTCCCAGTCTCATTACTCTCTCTGGGAGAGGCTTTCACCATGTGCACTGGTGAAGAGATTACTAGGGGAAGAGGGAAGCAAGAGATAGTTGGAATCCAATATTTCCTAGGCCTTTTTGATACAACACAAATACCTCAGTCTTCAAGCTGATACTGGACAAGGCAGAACAGTTCATGGAGGCACTTTGCCTTTGAATGATGTCTCCCAGCTTTAAAGATGAGTATGATAATGAGCTTGGTGAATTATGTACGAATTTCCTTAAATGTCTAGTCTTGCTGTCTGAATTCAAGTCATCTGAGATGATCCTAGACACTTTTAGTGACATATAGTCAATTGGTCTCCCAGCTTATCATGGTTATTGTGATGGGANGTATGATAATGAGCTTGGTGAATTATGTACGAATTTCCTTAAATGTCTAGTCTTGCTGTCTGAATTCAAGTCATCTGAGATGATCCTAGACACTTTTAGTGACATATAGTCAATTGGTCTCCCAGCTTATCATGGTTATTGTGATGGGAATAATAATGAGATGTTTCTTTCAATGCCCTAGTAGCTATGTGGGTGTGGAGAGGCTTTCACATTTTTTTTTATATTAACAATAACTTGCATGCAGGCAGCAACTACAAGTATCTGATACTAGCATTTCCCAGGCATTCCCAGGTGCCATAATATGACCCAATATGAAATTAAATGGCTGAGGAATAGGATGGTGAGACCACTTTTTCTCCTACAAATTCATCAAAAGATCATTTGAATGCTGAGCAACTTCCACAAAATAACTTCTGAATGCTGGAGGAGGACACCAGGCACAGAGAAAGTCAGCCCATTCTCTTTGAAAGAAGAATGAGTCAAGCTTGAAAATTGGGTTATAATTTGTAGGAATGATACTTTATTGAGGTTTACAAATAATGAGATCAAGAAAAGTTAATTATATCCATCAAGAAACATAGAAAATTGAAGGGAGAAATTTTGCCTCTCTGTTGAACATGTAGGGTTACAGCTGTGCAGCACGGCTATGAGGAGATAAACTCCTGCCCAAGCAAAGGAGAAGCCCCAGCAAGATGGCAAGAAGGGCAAAACTGCATTTAGAATCAAACTCCATATCTGCCAGAGCCATTCAGAGGGCTCAAACAAACCTTGTGCATACCAGGACCCAGAGACCCTACAGAGACTGAGACAGAACTGTGTTTGTGTGTCTCCTGTGGAAGTACAGGTCAGCAGTGGACTGCTGCAGGAGCAGGGGCTCTGGGTGCAGCAGACCTGGGTGTGGCATAAGGCCTCTTGGAGGAGGTCACCATTATCCTTACCATAGAGCCACCAGAACTTACATGTGACTGGCAAAGAGACTCTTGCAGGGCACAAACCTCGTATGCATCAGGACCCAGGAGAGAGGAGCAGTGACCTCACAGGAGACTGAGCCAGACTTGCCTATGAGTGTCCAGGAGTCTCCAACAGAGGCATGGGTGGTGGCCTGCTGCAGGGTTGGGGGCACTGAGTGTAGCAGTGCATGCATGGAACCTTTTGAAGGAGGTCACCATTATCTTCATTATCTCCACCATAGTTTGCCCCAGATAAATAACAGAGAGGGAACACAGCCTCAACCATCAACAGAAAATTGGATTAAGATTTACTGAGCATGGCCTTACACAACAGAATAAGACCTAGTTTCCCCCGTNAGGAGGTCACCATTATCTTCATTATCTCCACCATAGTTTGCCCCAGATAAATAACAGAGAGGGAACACAGCCTCAACCATCAACAGAAAATTGGATTAAGATTTACTGAGCATGGCCTTACACAACAGAATAAGACCTAGTTTCCCCCGTAGTCAGTCTCTCCCATCAGGAAATTCCGTAAGCCTCTTATCCTCATCCATCAGAGGGCAGACAAGATGAAAACAACAATTACAGTTCAGTCCAGTTTAGTCGTTCGGTCATGTCCGACTCTTTCCGACACCATGAATCACAGCATGCTAGGTCTCCCTGTCCATCACCAACTTCCAGAGTTCACTCAGACTCATGTCCATTGAGTCAATGATGCCATACAGCCATTTCATCCTCTGTCATCCCCTTCTCCTCCTGCCCCCAATCCCTCCCAGAATCAGAGTCTTTTCNAACAAATAGATTCAAGGGATTAGATATGATAGAGTACCTGAAGAACTATGGATGGAGGTTTGTGATTTGTATAGGAGGCAGGGATCAAGACCATTCCCTAGAAAAAGAAATGCAAAAAGGCAAAATGGTTGTCTGAGCAGGCCTTACAAATAGCTGAGAAAAGAAAGTGAAAAGCAAAGGAGAAAAAGAAAGATATACCCATTTGAATGCAGAGTTCCAAAGAATAACAAGGAGAGATAAGAAAGCCTTCCTCAGTGATCAACGCAAAGAAATAGAGGAAAACAACAGAATGGGAAAGACTAGAGATCTTTCAAGAAAATTAGAGATACCAAGGAAACATTTCATGCAAAGATGGGCACAATAAAGGACAGAAATGGTATGGACCAAACAGAAGAAGAAGATATGAAGAAGCGGCAAGAATACACAGAAGAACTATACAAAAAAGATCTTAATGGCCTAGATAACCACGATGAAGTGATCACTAACCTATGGACAGACATCCTGGAATGCAAAGTCAAGTGGGCCTTAGGAAGCATCATTACAAACAAAGTTAGTGGAGGTGATCAAATTCTGGTTGAGCTGTTTCAAATCCTGAAAGATAATGCTGTGAAAGTGCTGCACTCAATATGCCAGCAAATTTGGAAAACTCAGCAGTAGCCACAGGACTGGAAAAGGTCAGTTTTCCTTCTAGTCCCAATGAAAGGAAATGTTAAGAATATTCAAACACCTGCACAATTGCACTCATCTGACATACTAGTAAAGCTCAAAATTCTCCAAGCCAGGCTTCAACAGTACATGAATCATGAATTTCCAGATATTCTAGCCGGTTTTAGAAAAGGCAGAGGAACCAGAGATCAAACTGCCAACCTCTACTGGATCATTGAAAAAGCAAGAAAGATCCAGAAAAACATCTACTTTTGCTTTATTGACTATGCCAAAGCCTTTGACTGTGTGGATCACAATAAACTGTGGAAAATTCTTACAGAGATAGGAATACCAGACCACCTGACCTGCCTCTTGAGAAATCTGTATGCAGGTCAGGAACCAACAATTAGAACTGGACATGGAACAACAGACTGGTTCCAGATAGGAAAAGGAGTACTTCAAGGCTGTTTATTGTCACCCTGCTTATTTAACTTATATACAGAATACATCATTAGAAATGCCAGACTGGATAAAGAACAAGCTGGAATCAAGATTGCCAGGAGAAAAAACAGTAATCAAGAACCCCAGATATGCAGATGACACCTGCATATGGCAGAAAGTGAGGAAGAACTAAAGAGCCTCTTGATGAAAGTAAAAGAGTAGAGTGAAAAGGCTGGCTTAAAACTCAACATTCAGAAAATGAAGATCATGACCTCTGGTCCCATCACTTCATGGCATCTGGTCCCATCACTTCACAGCAAATAGATGGGGAAACAGTGGCTGAATTTATTTGTGAGCTCCAAAATCACTGCAGATGGTGAAGGCAGCCATGAAATTAAAAGACAGTTACTCCTTGGAAGGAAAATTATGACCAACCTAGACAGCATATTAAAAAGCAGAGACATTAGTTTACCAACAAATGTCCGTCTAGTCAAAGCTATGGTTTTCCAGTAGTCATGTATGGATTTGAGAGTTGGACTATAAAGAAAGCTGAGCACTGAAGAATTGATACTTTTGAACTGTGGTGTTGGAGAAAACTCCTGAGAGTCCTTTGGACTGCAAGGAGATCCAACCAGTCCATCCTAAAGGAAATCAGTCTTGAATATTCATTGGAAGAACTGAAGCTGAAACTCCAATACTTTGGCCTGATGCCAAGAACTGACATTGGAAACAACCCTGATGCTGGGAAAGATTGAGGGCAGGAGGATGAGATGGTTGGATGGCTTCACTGACTCAATGGACTTGAGTTTGGTAAACCCCGGGAGTTGGTGATGACTTGAGTTTGGTAAACCCTGGGAGTTGGTGTGCTGCAGTCCATGGGGTCGCAGAGAGTCGGAGACAACTGAGTGACTGAACTGAACTGATGAAATTCCCCCAAAGTTGTTAAAATTACAAAGATTAAGAATTACAAAGTCCTGTTTATAAGATCTCCTAGCACCTTATTTCTACAAGTGTGAAGGTAAAGGGAATTTTCACTTAACAGAGGTCACAGGTAACCTACACAAACAGCCTGTGGTACTGTTTCCAAATCTCAGAGAATTTTCCTGGTTTCACTTCCCTTTTTCCATCAGGCATTGCTTCATGCTTTTTGGATTTCATGCTAAAATACATTATGATTCTATCTCCCTACCTAACTTCTTGGTTTGATGATTTGTCATACCCACTTCATTTTGCCTTTAGATGCGTTTTCAAATCCTAATATCTTGATTTATTTGCTTCAGAACTTTTGTACAAACTAAAGCATTACAGAGAGTGCTAAAGCCCCCTCTTGTACATCTCTCTAATTCCAATTCCATAGCTGCTGTCTTGAATTTGATATTTGTCATTCTATCCTTGCTTTGTATCAATACTAACAGCTGTATCCATAGACATTTATATGATTTTCTTTTGCAGGTTTACTGAATTCATTGTTAATTTGCTTTTTAAATTTAGCATTCTGTTTTTGAGACTTGTCCATATTAACTTATGTAACTATTTTAATTGCTGTATTCAGTATTAGCACACCACAATTTACTGAGTATTTTAAAACTTTTTTTTTGTTGTTATTAAGAAATAATAAGGCAATGAAAATTCTTATAATAGGTTTCTGGTACAGATGTGCAAGAATTATCTGCATTATGTACCCAGAAGTAGAACTGCTTGATGGAAGGTACACACATTAAAGCACATTTGCTTTGCTTGTTGCTATCAAGATGCTCTACAGTGTACTTTTCTCAGATAACAAACTCATAAGCAGCACAGAGCATTTCCATTTCTCTGTAGTTTCTCCAGAACTTTGTTTTGTCAGGCTTAAAGACTTTTGCTAATCTGCCTAAAAAATTGTGTGTGTGTGTGTGTGTATGTATATATATACACACACACATGTATATGTATATATACATAATTATGTGTGTATATATGTATAGTAAACATATCTTTAAACTATACTATATTTAAATATAGGGGCTTCCCAGGTGATTCAGTGGTAAAGAATCCACCTACCATTGCAAGACACAGGAGATGTGGGTTCAATTCCTGGGTCAGGAAGATCCCCTAGAGAAGGAAATGGCAACTCACTCTAGTATTCTTGCCTGGAAAATCCCATGGACAGAGGAGCCTTGTGAGCTGCAATCCATGGGGTAGCAAAGATTCAGTCATGACTGAGCAACTGAGCATGCATACACACACACACACACACACACACACACACATAAAACAAAAAGCATTATATAATGTATGCCTCTCTGACCTCTTGTGAAGTTCAGCTTTTTTGGGATTTTTTGTGTGAATGGCCTGTTGTGCATTTCAAATTTTTCTATGGTCTGTTTTTCTTTTTTCTCTTATAAATTTTAGGAGTCCTTTATAACTTCTGAACACTAGTCATCGGACAGTTGTATACTAACAAATATATTCTCCAAGACCAAAACTTTGTCTTTTAAATGTTTATGTGTAGTGTATTTTTCAGTATATAAGATTAAGTTTAAGGCAGTTAAATCCACTAATCTTTTTCCCCATGTAGAATTTATAATCTTTGTATCTTGTTTAATAAGTTATGTCTACACAAAAATCATTGAAATATGCTCTTACAGTTCCTTCTACAAGTGGTAAGTCTTGTTGTATACATTTAAGTTTTTAATTCATTAGAATTTCTTTTACCCATAGTGTGAGGTTGGGGCATAGGCCTATTTATTTTTGTATAGATAACCAATTGTTCCACTGCAATGTATTGGAACTGGTTTATCTTTTCCACATAATTTGTAATGCCATCTCTGTTGCACATTAATTTTGCCATTTCTTCACATTTATGTCTTATCTGTGTTCCAAAGGTGTGTTTGTTCTTGTCTATACCAATACCATACTCTCTTAATTATTATGACTCAATGGCACCCCACTCCAGTACCCTTGCCTGGAAAATCCCATGGACGGAGGAACCTGGTAGGCTGCAGTCCATAGGCTTGCAAAGAGTCAGACACGACTGAGCGAATTCCCTTTCACATTTCACTTTCATGCATTGGAGAAGGAAATGGCAACCCACTCCAGTATTCTTGCCTGGAGAATCCCAGGGACGAGGAGCCTGGTGGGCTGCCGTCTATGGGGTCACACAGAGTCGGATACGACTGAAGCGAGTTAGCAGCATGGTAAGTAAACGTGCATGCCTGATAGTTGTCCTGACATCAGAATCCCATCCCTGCAGAATTGTTTTGACAATTTTTGTCCTTTATGCATCTATACTTATTTAAGTACTGACTTCTAAATTCCTTAGATAACTTGGGATTTTGGTTAAAATATTTGTTGCATTTATAAGTTGCTTTGGGGGAATGTTATCATCTTTTATATGTGTTTCTCCATTTCTTCAAGCTCCTTTTCTGTCTTCCAATGATCTTTATAATATTTCTATGAAAGGACTTGGGCATTTTTTGTTAGATTCAATCCTAGGTACTTTAGCATCTTTTTGTTGATACTGAGAATGTTGTAAAATATATTAGTATTTAAATATAAGATGTATTTTATTTTCTCACTGGAAGTTACTATAGCATATGCTGTTTCTTAAAATGGAATTCCTTCTTTTAATAAGACATATGCATTATTTTTGTTTTTAAAAATCTTGATTTGAATCATTTTGACATTAACTCCCAAACAGATGATAAAAATTCAACCTAGGGCATTGAGAAACTTCTCAAGCAGTTTTTGTAATTTTCATGTCTATATATCCTCCTTCAGAAGAATATCCTAGCTGTCAAGATGTCTGCTTTTAAAATAAAATTTAAAAAATAATTTAGCATCCATATAACAAGATTAGGTAAAATCGAAAAACCACTTCTGATATAGTAAAGTGAAAACAGCCCAAAGAAACAGGTTTTCAAGGACAAAGGAAGCAAAACTAGAAAAAGTAAGGGAACATAGAATTGGACTAATGGAGAAAAATCTAAAGAACCTGCAAGTAAAGATTAGAGGCTGGATTTAAGAAGGTGCCAAGAAAGCAATAACCAGTAAGAAAACAAACTTGATGGGAGTGAGGAATGAAAGAATGTATCATGTGCTTAGCTTGACATCGTTGTTACCCTGAAAAACTATTCCACCCCCCCTTTGGGTTTTAATTATATCTGTTGCAATAACCAAAGTTTTCTGTAATCTCCAGGGCAGGGCTGGGGTATTGTGGCAGGCATTTTCAGAATGGAGTAGGTGTTGCTATGAGGAGGCCCATATGTGGATGCGCAAGTGGGAGGGAAGATACTAGGTGACAAACTGTGTAGGAGAATAGGAAGCAAACAGTATATAAAGACAATGTCAGAAGTAGAGACAATTCTCATGAAGAAGAAGAAAAAAAAATAAGGGTCATTTTAATGAAACATTCTAAAGTTACATTTTAGAAGTGCCACCCTTCAGTAAGCTCATTTAGACTAAGAGAGGGGGGGAAAGGATATGCACATAGTCTGAGAAAAAGATATATTCACCTTCAAAGGAATATGCTATTATTCCTTATTTCTCTTTTTGTATGAATTCTGAAATGTGCTCATCTTATCAGCAACTATTATATCCTATACTGTATATTGGATGCTAGATTCAAAGTCCTTTTATTATTTATTTTTTATTTTGAAGATTCATTTAGAGATTGCATGCTTTTTGATTCTCAAATGTCATCTCAATTTAGCTATAGTCATGTGTCCTTTTTTTTATAAACTGAAAGATTTTACTCTGGGTAGCATTGGTTAAAAGAATATTGCAGAGATGGTTGCTTAAGATGTGAGATCTGAAGAGCAATAGAATTCTCTCCTTCACTTACCCAGTACCTTTTTCATCTCGTGCCACAACCTGAAATTCCACCATTAACATTTCACTGCTTTGGACTCCTGTTCATGTGTGTACTAATAGTGTAGTGTAGATGAGTTTATCAGGCCATTTCTTTCAGTATAAAGAAGAGAAATTGGGAGATGTAATAGCATTGGCCTTATAGATGGGATTCAAAATGATACAAAAGAATTG
>SJYV01012405.1:152626-169466 GCA_006410875.1 Neotragus pygmaeus | reverse complement strand
CTTCCAGAGTTCACTCAGACTCCCGTCCATCGAGTCAGTGATGCCATCCAGCCATCTCATCCTCTGTTGTCCCCTTCTCCTCCTGCCCCCAATCCCTCCCAGCATCAAAGTCTTTTCCAATGCGTCAACTCTTCGCATAAGGTGGCCAAAGTACTGGCGTTTCACCTTTAGCATCATTCCTTCCAAAGAAATC
Source organism: Neotragus pygmaeus (assembly GCA_006410875.1). NCBI lineage: Eukaryota > Metazoa > Chordata > Mammalia > Artiodactyla > Bovidae > Neotragus > Neotragus pygmaeus. Next base: position 169,273 of record SJYV01012405.1, on the reverse strand, counting down.
CCAGGGTTGATCTCCTTCAGAATGGACTGGTTGGATCTCCTTGCAGTCCAAGGGACTCTCAAGAGTCTTCTCCAACACCACAGTTCAAAAGCATCAATTCTTCGGTGCTCTGCCTTCTTCACAGTCCAACTCTCACATCCATACATGACCACTAGAAAACCATAGCCTTGAGTAGACGGACCTTAGTCGGCAAAGTAATGTCTCTGCTTTTGAATATGTTATCTAGGCTGGTCATAACTTTTATTTCAAGGAGTAAGTGACACACCAAGTGGAGTACAATTCGTTGCATGTAAGAAGCACAAGGCATGATATAATAATTTAGAACAAAATGAAATCTGTGAATTTCTGAAATAGGGGAGAACAACATAGGCTAGAATAACATAGTGGTTAAAGGTTCAGAGTCTGGAGCCAGCACCCTGGATTCAAATCCTGCCTCTTACAATTTATGGGATCATGGGTGAATTTTCTTATGTGTAAAGTAGGGGTAATACTACCCACTCCATAGATTGTGAGGAAGATCATAACATTTCTAACATGCTCAGAACCTTCCTGGCACATAAATATTAGCATTACCTACCAGGTTATACTTAACACATCATTCACTATTCACTCAATAAATATTGAGTATCTATTATGCTTCAGCCATTATGCTAAGCTCTGAGGATAAGTGGTAAGAAAACAAAAGATACCACTTGAACTCATGGACTGGGAGAGAAAATATTAATTAATAATTGCACAAACAATATAAAATTGCAACTGTGATGAGTACTTGGAGCCATAAGAACTGGTAATGACTACCTGGGAGTAGGTCTTCTTGAGGAAGTGACATTTACATGCTATCTGATGCACTCACCAGGTAGAGTTTCACTAAATAAAGATGGGAGGCCAAATATATACTTCTTATTATGAATCATAATATCTCAAGCAGGTAAAGGCTAGGGTCAGAGACATCCTTGAAAAGGCTGTAGATTCTGCGGGAAGAGGTGACAGGTGGCCTGGGTAAGGATTATGGTGAAAACAAGGGACTTCCCTGGTGGTCCTGTGGCTAAGACTCCATGCTCCTAATGCACAGGGCCCAGGTTTTTATCCCTGGTCAGGAAACTAGATCCCACATGCCACAACTAAAGATCCTGCATGCTGCAACTACAGATCCCCCATGCTGCAACCAAGACCCAGTGCAGCCAACTAAATATTTTTTTTTAAAAGAAAAAAAATTCAATAAGTGGGGCACACAATTTCCGTATCCCAGTGCCTCTATCAGCCGCATCCACAGAAATGCAGCTCAGGCCAGGGCAAACCCATCAGCAGCAACTTCTCAGCACCCATGGTTCTGAGCAGGCATCAGAGAAAATGCAAAAGAGAAGCGTGTGTTCTTTGGCTTTTCTTTTCTCTCTCTCTCTCTCTGTTTCACCAGGAACAGGCATGCTCTTTATGGTGCTGTAGGCAGCAGGCATGAGGGTGCAGGCCAGGTGCACAGCCCTTCCTCCTCTAGCCATGAGCGGCAGTGAGTTAAAAGCCTCTAAAATCAAGACTAGCGACTGTGCTCACATCTGATTCATTTAGTTTGCTTCAAACTCCAGCCCAGCCCACACAGAGCAGGGTGTGGCAGCCAGGAGAGAGATTTCAGGTTGGAGATAAACAGGGCTAGAATTAATAAGGAAATTGATAACGGGGGAAGGGGGCTGCATACAGCAATTCCATCCCCTCCTATCACCAGATGAAAACCTGCTCTGAGAGAGGGAGGTGTGTGGGGGTTGGTTATGCAACTGAATGTAAACAGTGGGTACAGTGTCTGGCATTTAATAGATGCTGCTTATGATTATCATTGTCTTCTCCTATGCATAGAACTGAATTATTCTACTTCATTTAAGATATTGGGTAAATGTTTCAGGTGTCAGCTTTGGGGGTGGGGGTGGGGGATGAAGTGGTCACTTCTTACCTAGTAGCTGGTTCTTTCCACATCAGTGCTAGGGTCCCCTTGCCTTAGGGAAGTCAGACAGAGGCTCCCCAAACCATCATTCCCTCCCATATTGTCTGGCTTGTACCTTGGAGAACAGGTTGGTCTCTCTCTCTCTTCTCTCCAAGGTGTTTAAGGCAGGAAAACTGGGAGAAAATGAGGGCCTACAAACAACCAGCCAAAGAGGGCACTGCTCACCTCTGAGGTGAGTCCTGTTACTACCTCCATTTGACTAATGAGGAAACAGACTTAAAGAGGTTAAGTGCCTGGTAAGTGAACAGAGTCGGAATCTGACATAAGCTGTCAGAATCCAGGGCTCATGCTGTTTATCACTGTTTATCCTGCTTTTCCAAGAAACCATATGGCCAGCTGTCCCCAGCTCTCCATTTCCTGTTCTTAAGCAGCTGAGTGCATCTTCATAGCTGGGGACTGCAGGGTATTAAATAGGAGACTGCACACGTCTCATCACTAGTGTGCCCAGGCACACACAAGCTCTCCCCGTCCCGGCTGTTTCTCAGCACCAGGGCTGCGCTCTCAGTAACCAATCGCATCCTTTGTCTGCTTTGGCTGAACTCGTGGCTGTTGGTGGGAGGTGGGTAAAAGAAGTATCCACTCATCCATTCATCCACCAATAGTGATAGAGCCTCTACCCTGTGCCAGGCTCAGTGCCAGAGGCTGGAGATAAAGACAGGAACAAAGCCCCTCTCTTCTTGGAGCTGACAGCCTGCTCAGGGGTGAAAGACAAGCCAATTTCACAGAAATTCTCATGGGGGTCACACCTGTTGATTGGAGACAGAGCAGGGTGGTTCAAGAAGGCTCCCTGAGTTCCTGAGCCAAATCCTGATGGGAAAGTAATCAGAGAACCTTCCAAGAGATGGATCAGCATGTATAAACACACAGTGATGAAATAAATAAGAAAAAACAAGAAGCTATGAAAAAAAAAGAGCAACATGGAATGATTAGATCAGTCATTCTCAAGAGGGGTGATTTTGTCACCCAGAGGATATATGGCAAATCTGGAAACTTTTCTTCTTTTCTTTTCTCTTTTGCATATTACAAGTATGTGTGTGTGTGTGTGTGTGTGTGTGTATGCATGTGCGTGTTCCTGCTACTGACATCTAATGCGTAAAGGCTAGGGATGCTGTTCAAAATCTTACATTGCATAGGACAGCCGTCCACAACAAAGAATGACATCTGGCCCAAGATGTCAATAGTGTTGAGGTTGAGAAATCCTGGACTAGATAGACTATATATATGTTTGGAAGAATATAAATACGTTTAGCATACGATAAAGGTGGCATTCCAAATCCAGTGACTCATTCAATAAATGGTGTTGAGATTTCTGGGTAACCATCTAGAAAAAGATTAAGTGGAAGCCATGGGTGTGTTTGTGCTTGTTTGTTCAGTTGTGTCTGATTCTTTGCAACTTCATGGACTGTGGTCCACCAGACTCCCCCGTCCCTGGGATTCTCCAGGCAAGAACACTGGAGTGGGTTGCCATTTCCTTCTCCAATGCATGAAAGTGAAAAGTGAAAGTAATGTCGCTCAGTTGTGTCTGACTCTTAGCGACCCCATGGACTGTAGCCCACCAGGCTCCTCCGTCCATGGGATTCTCCAGGCAAGCATCTATATAAACTCAAGATTATGGCAAGATTTTCCTCGTCTTTCAGCCGCCCAAGGCAAGCATCATATGTAAGTTCCTTGCATATTAACCCCGCCACCTACAAGTCTGGTGTTATCTGCCTCTTTCTGGGGGCTCTCCTTGCCTTCTTTGTCAAGGAGACCTGGGGACCAGGTTTGAATGTCACTTTGGGAAATCCCAAGGTTGCCAACCAACAACAGTGGTGACAATTCAAAAGGAACCCAAAGGATATCCAGTAAAACTTAAGTCTCCTTGTCACTGGGATCCCACTGGGCCCCAGACTAATCCCTGAAGCAACCTTAAAGATTTTCCAAAGAAAATATATAAAGACAGCTATAATTTTTTTTTTTTAAAGACAGATGTAGTATATAACATGCACCGTTCTCCACCTTGTTTTTCCACTTAGCAATGTATATTGGAGGCTGAATAATTTACTCTGGAGAGCAGGCCTTGTCAATATGTTTGGACCTATGTCCTATTTAATACCTGTGGACAGACTGATGCGGAGCTGCAGGGAGGGTCTGAGAGCACTGGCTCTGCAGTCCAGCTGACTGACTCCAAAGTCTAGCTCGGTCACTCACTGCGGGTGTTACTTTGGGCAAGCCCATGAACACCAGTTTTTTCAACTGTTATAGAGAAACAATGGCAGCAATTGCATAGGTGTCAGTGAGGCCTAAATGTGACAAAATATGTGAGAAGCTAGCACACAGCCTTGTGCATAATAAGTTCTCTATAAATGGTTCTCCACACTTTGCATGTAAGTATTTATTTATACTAATTACATTCACAGCATTCTAGATCAACTGCTTTCTCTAATACTTTAAAATTTTTCTAACGGAACAAAGTACCATTGTATCAGGTCCCGTGTTCCTAATTAGTCAAAGTAGAAAAAAATACGGAGAAGGCAATGGCACCCCACTCCAGTACTCTTGCCTGGAAAATCCCATGGATAGAGGAGCNTTACTACCATCATCTCTTCCTTGCCCCCCCGACCCCACTCCACCCTCAACCAGCTTACCAAGTAGGTTTGGATCCCAACCCTGCCTAAAGATGGAAATCTATGCACTAATTATTGGCTCACATCTTCTCCCAAGCATCCTGCCTGTGGCTCAAGCTAGGCTGGGAGTTGGGACAGATGAAAGCACTGAGGTGAGGGAATGAGATAACATTAGTCCTTTCGGAGGGCAGGATGGCAAGGGAGTGGTCACTAACGCTGGGAGTGGGGAGGAAGGAAGGGTAGGAGCCAAGAGAGCAAAGGCAGTAAGAAGTCCAAGGACACTCTCGGCTGCACTGCAGCTGTCTGCACAGCTGCCTCTAGCCCTGCTTCCCCGCCAAGGCCTAGCTACGCTTTAACTCTTGCCAAGGCTCCTGGCCCCCCATCTCACTTGCCATCCTGAGGGTGATGGTGAAAAGCCAAGGTCCTTTGCTATCCTAGAAATGGAAGGTCAGCTCCTAAAGTGGCTAGTTAGAATTCTGAATTGATTTCCTATTCATTCCACATGCTGTTATCAAATGCCCCATGCCAAGTGCCAAGCTAAGCCCAGATGACACCCCTCCCCCATCAGAGACTGGTTCTACTCTGTGAGACTGACACTAACTCAGATGTGCCACGGATCACGTAAGACTTTTCCCCCATCGGAACTAGTGTTCCAAGTTCTAAATGAATGACTTAGAAAAGAACTTTGGGAACATAAAATGTACATAGTAAGGTTATAAATTAAGGATGGACACAGCAAGACAAATGTAGGACGTAGTTCTGCTTCTCTTTGGGAAGCATGACATTTTCCCCCAAATATTCGTGTTTGGTGAACAGCAGAAAGTAATCAAAAGTCTCCACTGCCAACAGATGTAATTTCCTAAAAAGCAACCTAATGTCATTGTTCCTCTGAATAGAGACTGTGCTGGCTGTCTGCTGCTCACTGGATGCTGTTTAAAAGTCCTTTACTTGCTATTCACGGACTTGACACTTACCTTTCATCTCCAGCCTGTTCCATTTCTTTCTAAGCCCCGACCACAGTTTCACCCTTGGGCAAGCAATACCCCTTCATATTGCAGAGCATTTCCACATGCTTGCTACTCCCTCTGTCTGACATGTCTTTCCTACAGGTCTCTGCTACTTTGTGGCCCAGCAAACTCCTACTCATCCTTCCAAACCCAGATTAAATGTTACCTCTTCTTCAAACCATTTCCTCAGTAGAAACTCTATCTCCCACCTCTAGGTTCCAACACTCTCTGGCTATTAATCTATTTATCACACATCACAGAATCTGTCCAACCTCCCCACTAGGCAAAGAGTTATTCCTCATTGTAACTTTCCACTCTACTATAAAGGTCAGTCATTGGTAAGGCCTCAATTTGTGTTCGGAGAAGGCACCCCACTCCAGTACTCTTGCCTGGAAAATCCCATGGACGGAGGAGCCTGGTGGGCCAGAGTCCATGGGGTTGCTGAGAGTCGGACACGACTGAGCGACTTCACTTTCACTTTTCACTTTCATGCACTGGAGAAGGAAATGGCACCCACTCCAGTGTTCTTGCCTAGAGAATCCCAGGGATGGGGGAGCCTGGTGGGCTGCCATCTATGGGGTTGCACAGAGTCGGACACGACTGAAGTGACTTAGCAGCAGCAGCAGCAGCAATTTGTGTTGGCCAAGTAAATTGATAATTAAACCAGTAACAATCACAGAGACTGGGAAAGCTCAAAAATATCAGTTTTGAAGCTACAGTGGACTTCAGGTCCATTCACAACTTTGCAACTGTTGTTGTTAATCACATCTGAACCATTTTCTCAGCACCAAGACTGAAATTGGATTTAAGCAACCACAATACACAAGGATCATGTGACAAGCTTCCAGTTTACTCTCACCAGTTAATGTTATTTCCTGAAGTTCCCAGCAGTTTGTGGGTTGAGGCAGGAACCCCCGTGATACTCTCCAAAGGACCAGTGGAAGCTGGTTGACCTCAAAGGAGACAGTAAAACCTCTGGGTTCTTCACTGAACACACAAACAGGAAAGGGGCTGGGGGTCACTATGATCACCTATCCTTGGGCGTCACACATCATTCTACTCGGTGTGCTACAGAAGCACAAAATGCAATCTCATTCAGAGGAATGGAGAAAGTGTTCTTGAGGCCAGAAGCGCTGGTGGAGACGGAATCAGACTCCTTTTCATCTGTGCTAGAAAAGGAGCTTTAAGTGAAGAAAAACTGTATTTAAGCAATAAAGTCTCATTTCCCCATTCTGTGGTCTTCCTTTGTCTAATGTTACACTTTCTGAGTTGAAAGAAGTGCCTTTGATTTTTAGTTTTAGATTTGTAATTTTCCTTCGTAAATCCTTTTGGGTTTTTTTTAACCCTTTTGAAAATAGAATATAATCAATCTGTAGCACTTTTTCTTCAGTGAAGTTTTAAAATACTGGAATTACAATATGATACTAGTACATCGAGAAACGCACTAAATGGTATTGGAATGAGTCTGCTAGAGAACATTTTAAACAACTGGAAGCATAATTTTAAATTCCATAGTATATGTGTGTTTTAATAGCTTAAGTTATAATTCACATACAGTTCACCCACTGAAATTATATAATCTGATTATTTTTGTACATTCACCGGATGCAACCATCACTGTAAAATAATTTGTTTTCCTTCCCCCAAAAGAAACCCCATACCCATTAGCTTTAACTCCCTATGCCATCCTCCCACAACCCCTAGCCCTAAACAACCACTAATCTACTTTCTATCTCTATAGATTTACCTACTCTGAACATTTTATATAAATGGGATCACACAATATGTGGTTTTTTATGATTGGTTTCTTTTACTTAGCATAACATTTTCAAGGTTCATCCATGTTGTAAAATGCAGGGATAGTTAAAATTTTTTATGGTCATATAATATTGCATTCCATAAATATACCATTCTATCCATTCATCAGCTGATGGACATTTGGGTTATTTCCAACACTGGGGTATGATAAACAAGGCTTTCATGAGCATTTTGGTGAAAGTTTTTGTTTGGACATATGTTTTCATGTTTCTTGGATATGTACCTAGAAGTATAATTGCTAGCTCCTATGGTAACTTAATGTCTAACCTTTTGAGGAACAGCCAATTGTTCATCAAAGTGGCTGTACCATTTTACTTTCCCACCTGCAATGTATGAAGGTTCCAGTTTCTCTACACACATGCCAAACTTTTTGAATTCCTTTCTTATAGCCATTCTGATGGCTATGCAGCAGCATCTCATGGTGATTTTGATTTGTGTTTCTCTGAAGATTAATGACTTTGAGCACATTTTCATGTGCTTTTAGCTATCTGTATGTGTGTGTGCGTGAGTTGCTCAGTCATGTCCGACTCTTTGCAACTCTTGGCTATGTGTATAGCTTCTCTAAAAAAGTACCAACTCAGATATCTTTGCTCACTTTTTTATATAAGAAATTTTTTTATTTTTATTTTTGGCTTCATTGCTGCACACAGGCCTTCTCTAGTTGCAGCGAGCAGGGGCTAGTCTCTAGTTGCAGGGCACAGGCTCCTCACAGCGGTTTCTTTTGCTGCAGAGCATGGGCTCCAGGGTACAAGGGCTTATAGCTGTGGTGCATGGGCTTAACTGCCCCATGGGATGTGGGATCTTCCCAGACAGGGGCTCAGACCCCTGAGCACCGCATTGGCAGGCGGATTCTTAACCACCAGGGAAGTCCTGTAGGTTTTCTTGTGCTGTTTATACTTTTGACACTATGTGCAAGAAACAATTATCTACTCCAAGTCACAAGGATTTCCTCTTATGTTTTAACCTAAGGGTTTTATAGTTTTAGCTTATTTTTAGGTCTATGATCCATTTTGATCCATTTATGGATCAAATGTATTGAGTTAATACAACATGGTTTTAATACATATTTGTGGGTTAATTATAACTATGTTAATAATTTTAAAATGCTAATTTTGCAACAATCCTTCCTCTTCCCATTTTCCCAAAACTTACTGCATTCTTGCCATGTGCCAGCATCATTATATATGGAAAGATGGGTGAGTCATTGTTACTATGTCAAGGAATTTATAATCTAATAGAAAGTTAACACATACAGTCTCACGAGTAGTGCCATGTCTAAGGCAAGTTACTTGCTCTAGGCAAAGCCAAAATACTTTTCTAACCAGAAACAAGAAAGAGATCACTTGAAATCAGACTTTTCATCTCCACTACAGGTTGTATGGTTGTCAACATCATCACGGACTCTGAGTGAGAAGGGAATGCCAGCTTCAGGCTACAGTCAGGGGGACATCTTAATGGACAGAAAAGTGCATATTGTGCGGGTTTAGGAATTAAGGAGATAGAAATGGACAGGCAAGTGAATACCCCAAGTGGCTGGAATGAAATGCAGCCAAGGCATGGAGCTGCTGCTAAGTCACTACAGTCGTGTCCGACTCTGTGCAACCCCATAGACGGCAGCCGGGGAGCACAAAAAGAATCTCAGGAATGATGGTAATTCTCCATGGCCAGTGCAAAGGGCTGACTAAGATAAGCCAAATAGAAAAACCGTCTCCAGACAGTGAAGGACACCAGGTTTTAGGCAAAGGAACCTGAATTACATGCTGCCTTGTAGAAAGAAGTGCTGGGCATGATGAAGCCATGGAATGTCAGCCTCAAGGCAGTGTTCACAGTGACAGAAGAAAACGGAGGCTAATCATTGCCTTAACTTTAACTTCCCATTTGTCCTTCCATTCACTCTTTCTTTTTCCCCTTAAAATAAAGAGGAAAGTCTATTTCTGTATAGTTGACTTAGAAAGAAATCATTTATAAACTCGGTCCTTGGTGGGCTACTTAAGAAAAGGTCCTCTTCTGCGGGTAACCGAAGGAAAACACTTAGAATGGCATGCGTCAGGCAGAAACTCTGCAAACTTCATTGTGGGAGGCCAGCCCACCCAGCCTGACAGGCCAGTAGAGACAATAAAAAAATGGATTATTAAGGAAATACAATTAGGGAGCTACTAAATCCTCTCAAATGCAAGTAAAGCCTAATCCAGCATGTAAGCCCACAGGCAGCCATTAGGAGAGGTCATTTTCTCCTCTACCACACAAGCAGCCCATATTTAAACTTACTGGTTTTATGTGTCTACATATATATATATTTTTTATGCCAATCAATCATTGCAATAGATACGCAATAAATTTATTCACAAGGAAAGAGATTAAGCCTGTGATTTCCATGAGTAGAAGTTTAATATTTATCAAGGTACAGATTAATTGTTGTTTAGTCACTAAATCATGTCTGACTCTTTTGAGACCCTATGGATTGTAGCCAACTAGGTTCCTCTGTCCATGGGATTTGCCAGGCAAGAATACTGGAACAGGTTGCAATTTCCTCCTTCAAGGTATCTTCCCGACCCAGGGATCAAACCCATGTCTCCTGCATTGTCAGGCAGATTCTTTATCACTGAATCACCAGGGAAGCCCAGGGGTGAAGCAAGTCATATTTTGAGGGAAGTCATTTCAGAATGATAATTATGCTAAAAGAAGTTTCAAATACATTTTTTGAAGCATGAAAACAAAATATACTTGCCCTATATATTAAGAGAAAAGAAGTTGTGACAAGGATTATATACTTTTAAATGGAAAAGCTATGTGCAAAGATGGATGAACTTGAGAACATTTCAGATGCACACAAAAAGTCCCCCCTTCCACTAGCAGACTCTTGTAATTGATGCTAAAGCACAGTTTGGATGTGAACAGTTGAATTTCCCCCTACACACTGTGCAAAGAGCCCCTCGTTTAAATAGAAACCAAAGGCTGTGTATTTGGTGAGGATTCAAAGAGGAAAGAAAGGCAATACTGGGAGTCTGTTTTGCTCATCATGAATCCTACAAATTCGCCTTCCATGGCCTTCATCTGTTTTCATCTTTCCTAACAGAAGGCTGTCAGGGATACTCAGTTCTTGCCTAAGTCCCCACCTAAGCCAGGCCAATCTTCAAACAAAAAGCTGCTTTTTACTGGAGATCTTTACAAAAAGAGTGGGTTGAAATGTCCTTACTTGAACCTAAAAGCTTAATGGGTCTTGGTGCCAAAGGGCTGGAATCAGGCCAAGTCAATGAGGCCAACTGTGATTTGGCAGAAAGACAAGGGAGAACCCTACATTGGAGGCCTATCAAATTCTCACCAGTCTGCTAAAGTCAAAATCAGTTAGGGCAAAAGGACCCAAGTTTGCTGAGACTGGAGTGAGTAACTGGTTTAGCGAAAGAGCTCCAGACAAAGACTGGGAGACACACTGTCCTCTAGCACCCTGGGTCTCCATCTTGCCATCTGCAAAGGATGGTGGGGCAATCTGATCCAGGCTGAGAGAATAAAATAAGGGAAGGGTTTGTGAATATTGACCAAGGTAATGGTCACTGGAAGATACCAGTCTGGAATGGCTAACCACTGGGGTGACCCTGCACACACACACACACCCATGTACATATACATACATATTATATATAGACATATGTACCTATGTACGTTGCCAAGGACAGTCCCAGGTTTCATTTGCTGTTCCAGCAGCACAGCTGGTTAACACCCCCTTTCACTCTCAAAAGCATTTTGTCTGATATGTGGTCACTTCACTGCTAAGCCGTTGAGTCAAGCTAATCTCATTTCCTTATCAATAGTGGAGGAAAATACTGAATGTGAAGTTTATGTTAGATATAAGGTCTCTAACAAGAATAGCCTGTTGAAATGATGCAAAAGCATGAGCGAGAGCTAAGAACATTAGGTGGAATCATGGTCAGTTGACTGGCAGTTCCCAGAGATGGCCATTAACTGACAAAGTTTCCAGTGCCTCCCTCTACCAGCGAGACCTCTGCCAGGGCCAGGCAATACAGGAGACCTCAGCTCCTTGGAAGTCTTCTTAGCTTCTCTGGATCCCATGACACCAGGCTCGTGAGTTTCCTCTCGTCCCTCTGAGAGCCTCTGTGTGAGCTTCTCTTTCTCTCATCCTGACCGGGGAGGAGGCGTCCTCACACTGAGACCTCGCGCTGCTGCTCCTTCTTGAGGTGCTCTTTCCCTCAGAGAGACTGTCACATATCACGGCTTAACCCTAATGTCCAGCAACAGCTGGCAAGTTCAATTTAAGTAAGTTAAATCTATCATCTAACCACTAAGTTCTGCCCTTGTCCCCGATGGCCTACAGGATTCTCTGCCTGAGTGGATGGTCTGTACCCCAAACTCAGTCTGCCCAAACTGAAATTATGGCCTCTCCCACCAAACAGAGCCCGTCTAGCTCACACCAAAGGTCCACCCTGCTTGTCATTAACAACTGAAACGTTTAAGTGATTTTTCAGTCTTCTCTTTCATTCACCTATCCCTATACCCTACCAAGTCTTGCTGATCTCTCTCTCTTATTAAAAAATATTTATTTATTTAATTTTGGCTGCATTGTGTCTTCGTTGCGGCCCGTGGGCTTCTCTCTAATTGTGGCGCACAGGTTCCAGAGCATGTGGGCTCAGTAGCTGCAACATGTGGGCTTAGCTGCTTGGCAGCATGTGGGATCTTAGTTCCCCAACCAGGGATCAAACCTGAGTTCCCGTCAAATCGCTCTAGAATGCCATTCTTAACCACTGGACTGCCAGGGAAGTTCCCTGTTGATCTCTTTCAAATGCCTCTCATTTCCACTGCTCTGGAAATCACACCCCAAAACTCCTTCTACAGTTTACAAAGGCCCTGTGAAATCTTGACCCTGCCTACTTTTCTTCATCCACCCTCATCTCATATCATTATCCTCCCTGTTTTCTACATTTTCGCCAAATGAGTCTTCTTGCAACTCCTCCTATACATGGAGCTTCTATCTTAAGCTTTGGTAAGATGATGTCTTAACATCTCAAACATGTTATTCTCTTGGGTTAGAACATGACTTCTCCCTACTTTCACCTCTCTTCTCTCTTTCCTGGCTAATTTCTTCTCTTCATTTAGGACTCTACCTAACTTTGCTTCCTCCAGGAAATCTTAGGTTAACATCACACAAGAGACTAGGGTTCAGATTCTGGAGCTCATTTTGGCACTCATGTTATGGCTTAGTTACTAGTCTCTATGGTAACTGGCCACACCTGTTAGCAGGTTCTTAAAAAGGTTAGTTGAAGAAAGTCCCGCCAGGCAGACTTCCACTATTTGCTAAACACAGCATCCTCATTCCTGTCCCCAGACCTTTCCTCTGCTTCTGTTCCCGTGTAGTCTGCCCTCGTCATTCCCTCACCTTTTCTCACCTTAAGTAAAAGGAACTTGGTATAATGTCTCCCAAACTACAACCATCTTCCTTTGTTTAACTTATTAAACCTCGTGGATTAAATCTTAGTTACCTTTGCATTTATTCACACACTGGTTTACACAGTCACAACTGCTTTGTGTGTATGTCAATCCCCAAGCACATTATAAAAGTCTTGAAGACCACGGATCGAGCCTTATATATCCTTTTTATGCCCCTCAGTGCCTAATGTGGGACTGTACAGGACACAGTTGATGTCCAGTAAGTCCTCCATATGACAAAATGTCTCCATGAAAGCTATGCCATCAATTCCCCAACTGTCCTAGTATATGAGCCCACATTCTTGGCACCTCACAGTTTATGCTGAAATGAGGACAAGAATCTAAGATAAGTCCTTCTTCTCAGGATAAGTAGTTCATTCATCAGTGATGATATAAACAAGTATTTGCCAGCAGATTTCTTATCTTCAGAAAACTATTTCAGCAATATAAGAACTGAGACAAAAATCCACTAAGACATTTTTTATTGGTCACTTATTTGCAGACCAACATACTTGGACTTTGCATTCCATCAAAATGTTTCTGTAGAACAAACCCCAGAAGTTTACCTCCATGACTCCTAAAGAAGACGTGGAGAATCTTACAGGTAAAGAGTATAGACAGTTCCATCCTTTGAACTCTCAGTCCTCAGGGATGGGTTCTTTATGTAAAGCTGTATGTGTGTGTGTAGGCAAGGGAGGAGTTGAGGGGGAAGGGAAAGAGAGAAGAGGAGAAGGGAGATAATACTGATGATGACAGCAAAAATTGGGAGAAAGTTAATGATGATTAGATCTAATCTAATGATGACTAGATTGCCTACTCCTGGACTCAATTTATCCAACAGCTGTTAGTTAACAGATGTATTATGTACCAGACCAATGTCCAAGGGGAAATCCAAAGATAAATAAAAGAGGTCATCAGGAAGCTTTTAGTCTGGTACAGGAAGCAAACATGGGATAAAGAGGTCGAGCACTGTGATAAGCACTAGCACAGAGGCTGTACAGGTAGATAGATGCCAGAGAGGAGCCCATCAGCTCTGCCTGGAGGGTCCTGGAATAGCTTCTGAGAGAAAGGAACCACAATAGACTGGAGGGAGCTGGAGGAAATGACGTCACCACAGAGGTCAAGGCCACTGTTTTCAAAACAATTGCTCTTGGCCCCTAGCTCCGCCAGCCAAAATTCATTATTCACAGATGATCAAGTTTGTAAGGGACCCAAATGTTCTTGCCTGGTTTGATCACAAGTTGAGCAAGATAGACTAGGAAAGCAGGACCCCCATTGGTCTATCCTGTGGCTTGCTGACAGCCCAGGGAAGGAGCTGATGTGTGCACAGTGACACAGAGTTGCATTGACTATGTCATATTTATAATTGACTTTGGGCCTGTTTCCAACAATAATAATGGAAACGGCGAGTGATTCAGAGTGCCAGCCCAGGCCAGACATTGTCGAGCGCTTCATGCATTCTCTCACTGGAATCTCTCAGGGATCTGATGAGATAGGAATTTCCCCCATTTCATGGATGAGAGGAGAAAAGCTAACACTTAAGTGCCTGCTATGTTTCAAGCACTAAAGGGTTTTATATCCATTAGCAAATCATTTACTTTTCTGAAAAACTCAATGAATTAGGTACAATTATGTTTGTTTTTATAGATAAGGAAACTGGGGTTCAGGGAGGTGAGGTAGCTTGCCTAAGCACACACAGGGGGTGAATCTAGGATCTGGACCATCCACTAGGTTGAAGCATATGAAATCACATTATCTGCCTGGCTGTGGCCTGGCAGTTTCATAGGATCCAACCTAGGAGTTCCCAAATCCATTCACTTTTCACCATGCTCCCCATAAAAAGATATGAACTGGCTTTTGTTAAATATATATCTTTGGATAGTAACCACAAAGAAAGAATAGTGTGAGGTGAGAGTGAAAAAGCAAACCACAGAGAAGAGAGAACAAATATATCCTGCAACTGCATGCCACTATTATTATTGTCATTATGCTATGCTAGCTTTATCTCTTTCTGTATATGCCTCTTTCTCCCTGAACCATCCGCATATAGTTGTAGGGCATATGGATAAGCATTACATTATTCTTCTAACTCTTCCATAAGTTAAAAGAATTTCAAAATAACAAGTTGTTGGGGGGACTTATAAAGAAACTCCTGAAAATCCCTTCTTTGAAAAGGCATTTGATTTACCCAAATAGCACTTTGCACTGAAAACTCAACTTTATGAGGGTAAGCAATTCACAACCAAAACTAAGTCCACAGTCTTCACGGGCTGGCAAACTTTCTGTAAAGAACCAGGTAGTAAACATTTTAGGCTCTGTGAGCCCCTCACAAACTCTTGCTTTGTTTTGATCTGTTGTTTGTTCACAACTCTTTCAAAATGTAAAAACCATTCTTAGCAAGCAGGAAGGCCTGCACAAAAACAGGCCTTAGGCCAGAATTTGCCAACTCCTGATATAGATGGAATTCCACAGTGTTGGTTGCTCAGTTATGTTCAACTCTGCAACCCCATGGACTGTAACCCACCAGGCTCCTCTCTCCATGGAATTCTCCAGGCAAGAAACTGGAGTGGGTAGCCATTCCCTTCTCCAGGGGAATCTTCCCAGTTCTATCTTATAATAAAGTCTCAGGAACACAAGTCAGAACCATTCCTTTCTGGAATATTTCACAACAATATGTCTGAGCTGCATGCAGGGAACTAGATGGCAGTCAAGAGTGGCTCTGTTCTGGGAGCAGCTTCCTCAGGGAATGGTCTTTGTAGCTTTCCTTTTCAAGTCCTTGAAAGTCCCCAAGGATACAATGTGGTATTCATTTAACATTTCTAACAGCATGACACTTGTCACACGTTTGCGGCTTTGTCACACTTTGACCCTAGGCCTTTTATATAACACTCCGGGGAGAGCTCACATCATTGGAGTATTTAACCTCCAAACTTCAACTACACATTTGGCAAAAACAACAGAGAAAGTTAGACCAAAAATACATCTACAGTACTATAATTCTATTTGGCACCTGCACTTTATTTTATTCTTGCTTTTACTGTAAGTTATATATTTATGCATAAGGATTACTATATCTGGGGATACATATGCAAAGGCGAGTGTATTGCATTTCACAGACAGAGTAAAAGAGCTCCCGGGGTGATTCTGAAGCTACTCAATTTTAATCTTATATGTTGCCTGTAGGTGCCAGTCTTTTCTCTCTCCCATCTCTGTGGTCTTCAGTACAGGTCCACCAACTTCATTGGTGACCATCAAGTTTTGACAGCTCTTAACTAAGAAAACTGAAACCCCTACACTGTCCCTGATAGCTCAGTTGGTAAAGAATCCGCCTGCAATACAGGAGATCCCGGTTTGATTCCTAGGTCTGGAAGATCCCCTGAAGAAGGGATAGGCTACTCACTCCAGTATTCTTGGGCTTCCCTTGGGGCTCAGCTGGTAAAGAATCCACCTGCAACGTGGGAGACCTGGGTTCGATCCTTGAGAAGGGAAAGGCTACCCACTTGAGTATTCTGGCATGGAGAATTTCATGGACTGTACAGTCCATGGAGTTGCAAAGAATTGGACGTGACTAAGTAACTTTGACTTCACTACACTGTCCACTGACCACAGCCTAAGCTCTCTCCTGCCCTCCTTTTCACTGGACTGGACTTCTTAAGAGGGACCACCAGGCCCTTGATGCTTACATGTTTCCAAGACTACTAACCCCAAACATTCCTTCTTCCTCTGTTCAGCTGAGACCCGGCAGGCATCCTCTGTAATGCCCTCTCCCCATATTCTGGGTTTTCTG
>SJYV01012405.1:126896-152379 GCA_006410875.1 Neotragus pygmaeus | reverse complement strand
CAACCTCTTGCTTTTCTGTCTCATTAAAATCCTAGCTCTAGACACAGGACAATGATTAAGAACAAAAGCAAAGGAATGAGACTTCTGAATTTAAATCTTTCTCATCTGATACAACCGTGTGCTGTGCTTAGTCGCTTAGTCGTGTCTGACTCTTTGCGACCCCATGAACAGTCTGCCAGGCTCCTCTGTCCATGGGGTTTCCCAGAAAAGGATACTAGAGTAGGTTGCCATGCCCTCCTCCAGGGTGCAATCTTAGCCTAGTGATTTAGTCCACTGTGCCTCAGCTACCTGCTCTGTAAACTGGGTATCATAATAGTTCTTGCGGGCCACAGATAAATCTAGAACCAGGCTGGCAAGAGGAAAACCAGGCCCAGGCCCCAAAGACGCCTTTCCATTTGAGAAGAACTGTGAGATTTAACTTTTCAGACTTACAAACCACCCACAAAATTTTTAGTGAACCGAAAGTATGGTGTCTCTCCATGGTTAAAAGAGTTGGAGCCAATCCACCTTAGAAGAGCTGAACTGCTGGTTTTCAAAATTTGAAATTATAGGAGGTTCTTATATTTTCAAGTGTTGCTACCTGGGTGGTGGTGGTAACTTAGAACTGCTTAATCACCAGCATCCACAGAACTCTCTCTGGTTCTAGAGTGGCACAGTCATGGTATCCTTATCTACTCTCCAAAGACAGGCTGTATAGATCTATTATCTGGGAACCCTCCCTTTCCTGAGACTCTCCAAACTGAGCCCCCTGACTTTCAAGCCCTACCATCAACCAGCTCCATGCCTGGAACGAGGCAAGTCCCCCTCCTTGCCAGACTGGTCTCTGCATACAAGTCCCAGAAAAATACACTTGCTAATCTCAGTCTGCAGCAGCCCAACACTTCTCTTCAGATCATACCTAACCATGCCCCCACCCCTGACCAACAAGGAGAGGAGGGCCTTCTTCCTCCATTGTTACCAACGGTTAGGACATCCAGCCCTGAGTCCTACTTCTGTCTTTCGTTGCTCTGTAGGCCCCGCACTTAGAACTTTGTCTGCATCTTATGTGTCTGGCTACTGCCTCAGCTTTCTCTGCAAGGCTCTGGCTGGGGCTGCACTCATGGTTTTTAGATCACCACTGCAGTTCATTCCACAGTCACACACTCTGCTCCAGAGCTGCCAGATGGAGTCCCATGGGGAAGCCTGACCCTAATTGTCAGACTCCTTCAAATCCACCAGTGGGTCTAATCCCCTGTGGTCAGAGGAGTTAGACAATAACTAGCTTGTCCTGGGTTTTCATCCTGCCTACCCAGAGAGAAATATTTGTCCGCATTCTCCATGTTGCCATTTCCCTCAGCTCCCCCATAGGCTGTCAGCACTCAAAACCCTTTATTTAAAGACATTCCTGGCCATAATTTGTGCCTCTATGCTATCTAACCATACTATTTCCCAACCATGGCTCAGACCTAGTCTCCACCTCTCCACCTCTAAACAACCCTAACAGTCATTAATTTGTTTGTAAAGGGTGCTACAAACAACCCTTTTGGTGCTACTCCACACATGAGACTCCAACGTCTAACTCAACATCTTCATCCAGGTAAGAAACGAAGTCCATGTGTGCAGATGTCTCTGGATCCAGAGCCTTGTCTTCAGGTGAGCCCAGCTAATCCAAAGGCAGGCAAGAAATATCACTCCATGACAGATTTCCTCACATGGTGGAGATATGGATGCCTGTAGGAATCTTTGGAGCTGATGTTAGGCAAACAAAAGCTGGTTCCAAGGACCCACTTCAACAGACTTCAGAGAGCATGTGCACATAAATTAGACTGGATTCTGGTGAATCTGTTAACATCAGGAGAGGGTCAAGCCTAGACTCATTGGAGAAGCAGGTGCTAGAACACAAGGGAAGTGTTTGGAGCCTGTTTGAGCTTGTCTCTGTGAGATGCTGAACTAATTGTGGTTTACTTAACGGATGAGCTCTGATTTAGACTTTATAAAGAAAAAAACAGGTGGTAAGGCAAGTAAAGTGTGAGAAGAGGGAAGAGACTCCACAGGAAGAAAGGTATGGAAACAGCAATCAGAGGATATAAATTACTCTTTGAAGAAAGAAGGGCAGTGGAACGCAGGAAGCATCAATGAACTGTGTTGAAAACTGCTGCATAATAAATCTACATTTGTATAGCAAATGTTGTAATTTTTTAAAGCACTTTATCTACAATATCCTGTTGAAATTTACAAAAGCTTATGAAACATGCAAGAGCTGTAAAATTTTTACTACCCTTTTAAAGAGAAGCAAATGAGATACAAGGAGATTAAATAATTTAAGGTGTGAAGAAAGGACTTGAATCTTTAATTCTCAGGCTCCAACACCCCTGTTCTGTTAACTATATCAGTGGGTCTCAAACGATATTCTCCAAGTCATCAAGAAAAGACTGCATTCTATGTGATTCTATTTACATAAAGTTCAAGAGAAGGCAAAATAGATAATATGGTGATAGAAATCAGAACAGTGCTTTTCTACAGGTGGTTGAGATTGACTGGGAAGGGACATGAGAGAGCTTTCAGATCTATATTTTGATCAGGGTGTAGGTTACATGCATGTACACCTACACTGTTCCCAAAACCCATAAGGTTGTATATTTAGGAGTTCTGCATTTCATGCATGTACATTTCAACTCAATAAAACAAAAAAATAAATATCCTAATTACAGAATCTATTAAATCAATTCACAACTCTGAAATCTTGATTTGATATTTATGTTCATCCATCTCTAAGTACGAAGGCTACAATTAATTTCATGTCTAGAATCATCAAGAGCACTCTACAACAAAGCCCATATGCAAAGCATAAAAACTGAACACCACAGCTATTTTGTCAACAACATGAATTAAATATATTCAAAATACCTCAGGGAAATAGGTCTACTGAGGAACATCACCTGGCAAGTTTCAAGACGTTGTCAGTAAATAGAAGCACTGCTTTTACTTGGCACAAACTGTTCTTGTTTGGCGGAGAAGGCAATGGCATCCCACTGCAGTACTCTTGCCTGCAAAATCCCATGGATGGAGGAGTCTGGTAGGCTGAGGTCCATGGGGTCGCTAGAGTCAGACACGACTGAGCGACTTCCCTTTCACTTTTCACTTTCATGCATTGGAGAAGGAAATGGCAACCCACTCCAGTGCTCTTGCCTGGAGAATCCCAGGGATGGGGGAGCCTGGTGGGCTGCCGTCTATGGGGTCGCACNAGGAAGAAAGGTATGGAAACAGCAATCAGAGGATATAAATTACTCTTTGAAGAAAGAAGGGCAGTGGAACGCAGGAAGCATCAATGAACTGTGTTGAAAACTGCTGCATAATAAATCTACATTTGTATAGCAAATGTTGTAATTTTTTAAAGCACTTTATCTACAATATCCTGTTGAAATTTACAAAAGCTTATGAAACATGCAAGAGCTGTAAAATTTTTACTACCCTTTTAAAGAGAAGCAAATGAGATACAAGGAGATTAAATAATTTAAGGTGTGAAGAAAGGACTTGAATCTTTAATTCTCAGGCTCCAACACCCCTGTTCTGTTAACTATATCAGTGGGTCTCAAACGATATTCTCCAAGTCATCAAGAAAAGACTGCATTCTATGTGATTCTATTTACATAAAGTTCAAGAGAAGGCAAAATAGATAATATGGTGATAGAAATCAGAACAGTGCTTTTCTACAGGTGGTTGAGATTGACTGGGAAGGGACATGAGAGAGCTTTCAGATCTATATTTTGATCAGGGTGTAGGTTACATGCATGTACACCTACACTGTTCCCAAAACCCATAAGGTTGTATATTTAGGAGTTCTGCATTTCATGCATGTACATTTCAACTCAATAAAACAAAAAAATAAATATCCTAATTACAGAATCTATTAAATCAATTCACAACTCTGAAATCTTGATTTGATATTTATGTTCATCCATCTCTAAGTACGAAGGCTACAATTAATTTCATGTCTAGAATCATCAAGAGCACTCTACAACAAAGCCCATATGCAAAGCATAAAAACTGAACACCACAGCTATTTTGTCAACAACATGAATTAAATATATTCAAAATACCTCAGGGAAATAGGTCTACTGAGGAACATCACCTGGCAAGTTTCAAGACGTTGTCAGTAAATAGAAGCACTGCTTTTACTTGGCACAAACTGTTCTTGTTTGGCGGAGAAGGCAATGGCATCCCACTGCAGTACTCTTGCCTGCAAAATCCCATGGATGGAGGAGTCTGGTAGGCTGAGGTCCATGGGGTCGCTAGAGTCAGACACGACTGAGCGACTTCCCTTTCACTTTTCACTTTCATGCATTGGAGAAGGAAATGGCAACCCACTCCAGTGCTCTTGCCTGGAGAATCCCAGGGATGGGGGAGCCTGGTGGGCTGCCGTCTATGGGGTCGCACAGAGTTGGACACGACCGAAGCAACTTAGCAGCAGCAGCAGCAGTTCTTGTTTGGAGGGAAAAAGGAGGATAAAAGCTGCTACTGTTACCACAATTTGGTCTACCTCTTTCCAATCACTTAGGCCCAAATTGCTACACTGTAAAAGTTGGTTGGAGCCGAGTAGCAGCTGTCAGATACTCCTTCTTTATCTAGTTTGAAATTGCCATAGTCCCCACCACTCCCTATTGCACTAATATGCTTATATTTACTGCCTAACCCACTTAAGTGATTTTTTTTTTAAATTTCAGATTCAAACTGTGAATGCATTTCAAAAAAACTCTATAAGTTTTGCAGACAAACTGAACAGCAATAATGATTTTTCTTGAATAAAATCAACTGAATATAGGCTATACTTACTCGCAGAGAAGGATTCCATTTTCTAATCCTGTCCGAAAATCTTTATCACCAAAACTCCTGCCGGTTACTTGCTGGAAAAGAAAAGCAGAGAATTTTTTTTTTCTTTTTCAATCAGGAAGCTCAATGATTCTTTTTCAAGATATTTCAAGAGACTTTAAATAACTGGTGGCATTCCAGGAATGGGAAAAATCTGTTTGGTCTGAATTTCCTTTCCATGTGTAACTTTGCTTAGCTCAGCTAATCTTAAATAGACCATTTCTTTGAAGTTTTTTCTTATTCAAAACTTTAAAAATATCTGTTCTTCCTGATAAGGATATTACTTAGGTGGTTTGGCCATGATAAGTAAAGGGCACAGCCTCTTTCATCTTGAGGACCCAACCTACACTTTCAATAAAGCCTGCAGAAAGTACCACCTAAGGATAAAGAATCCATTTGTTAAAACATTAAGAGGAAGAAAGGAGGACCCAGAACTTCTAACCTTGAGAGACTAACATCAAGACAGTATGAAAAAAGCCAACATCCATGCTAACATGGTGTGAAAAAGCAAAATAAAAGCTGGGAAAGAGTGAACCATGCTGAGTACTGACGGCTTTTCTTGATGACTCTGACACTCAGTAGCCCTTTGGTCTGGGCACCAAGTCATTCATTTTTTTATTCAGTAAATATTTACTGAACATTTACAATATGCCAGGTAAATATGCATGGTGTAAATCCTAAAGCAACCTCTAAAATAGCAAATTTTTTTTTAAAAGTTAATAAGTCAAGAAAGGAGAGTAAATGAAATTATATGTTAAAAAATACCCTAACAATAAAAAAGAAAAAAAGGAAAGGGAATACAGAAAATATGGAATAAACAGAAAACAAATATCAATATTATAGGCTTAAACTTAACCATATCAATCAGAGCATTAAATGTAAATGGTGTAAACACCCCCAAGTAAAAGAAAGATTGCATTAATAAAGCAAGACCCAACTATGTGATGCCTACCAGTAACACACTTGAAATAGAAAGATATGAATAAGTTAAAAATAGGATAGAATAAGATATACCATGCTAACAGTAATCAAAAGAAAGCAATAGTGGTTATATCAACTTCTAAAACAAAGAATGGGCTTCCCTGGTGGCTCAGAGGTTAAAGAGTCCACCTGCCAATGCAGGAGACACAGGTTCGATCCCTGGGTCGGGAAGATCCCCTGGTGAAGGAAATGGCAACCCACTCCAGTATTCTTGCCCGGGAAATCCTATGGACAGAGGAGCCTGGTGGACTCCAGTCCATGGGGTCACAAAGAGTCAGACACAACTTAGCAACTAAATAACAACAGAATAAAGAATAATACCAGAGCAGAGAAAGTCATTTTATAGGGACAAAATGTTTAGGTCATCAGAGAGACAATTCTAAACATTTTTACACCAATTTTTTTTTTTTAAAGCTTCAATATAGACACAAACCAAATCAGATAGATCTACAAGGAGAAATAAATAAAGTCAAAACTAGAGTCAGAGATTTAATATCTTTCTTCAATAATTGATAGAATAAGAAGATAGGAAATCAATAAGGACATAGAAGGCTTAAAAAACACTATCAATCAAATTGACTTAATTGACATTTCTAAAATATTCCACCCTATTACAGCAGAATAAACATTATTCAAGTTCACAATAAACATATATTGAAGT
This sequence comes from Neotragus pygmaeus, assembly GCA_006410875.1. NCBI lineage: Eukaryota > Metazoa > Chordata > Mammalia > Artiodactyla > Bovidae > Neotragus > Neotragus pygmaeus. The sequence goes on along the minus strand of SJYV01012405.1, from coordinate 145,889 downwards.
AGACCAAATGTTGTGTCAGAAAACAATTCCCCACAACTTAAAATGAATTAATTAGTAATTAACAACAAACATCTTTAACCCCAATATTTTAAACTAAGTAATACAATTCTAAACAACCCATTGTTCAAAGAAGAAATAAAAAAATTAGAATGTATTTTGTAGTGAAAGAATATGGCAAAATAAAAAAAATGTATGGAAAGACTCTAAGGCAGTATATGGGGAAAAATATATTTTTAAAAAGATCTCAAATCACTGACTTCTGCTCCTATCTCATGAAAATTGAGCCCAAATTAAGTAGAAAAAAGGAAAAATTCTATCAAAGTTGAAATCAATCAGGTAGAAAACCAAAAGGAATAGAGGAAAAAAATAAGTGAAATAAAAAGTTGGTTATTTGAGATCAATAAAATTGATAAACCTTTAGCTAATAAAATTGATAACCTTTGGTATTTAGCCAAAAAAGAAAGACACAAATCACCAACATCAGGAATAACATGATATCATTACAGATTCTATAGACACTAAAAGGATACCTAAGAAATATTATAAATCTGTGCCAATAGGTTCACCAATTTAGATGAACTGAATAGATACATTCTTTGACACAAACAACCCTAGACCGGTCCAAAAAAAAAATAATAATAATAATAATAACCCTCCCAAACAAAAATGCCAGGTCCAGAAGGCTTAACTGGTAAATTATAGCAAATACTTAAGAAAGAAGTAATGCAACGCTATATATACTCTTGGAGACAAATGAAAAGGAAATAATACTTTCCAATATGGGTGGCTCATAAACCATCTAAAAATTCCTAGGTACTACTTAAAATTATCTTGCATGTGATGCATAGCCACTAAAAAATTTCAAGTAGAGTTGGTTTAATAGTCTAAAGTCAGCCTGCTAGTCATGATGTAGTCTGAGTAAATTCAATTTCCTAGACTCCTAATTGTAGAAGTAAGAGCAGGCACCACACATTTGGAGGAAGGTGCTCATTTCCTCATTTCCACCTCTGTTCCTCCTCCTCTGCCTCCTTCCCCCATCTCCTGTGTCCATTAGGTCCCCGTATAACCTTGACACTGCTCTCCACTGGTGCAAATGCCATCCATTCTTCCAAGTCCAGGTTATTTAGCGTAGAGGTACCCAGACCTTTGTTAGGAGGGTCAACAGCTGAATAGACTCAGAAATTCAACAAGGACTGTGCCACTGAAGTCTGGTCCTGAGACCAGTAGGGACAGCAGCATCTTCGTTTGGAATTAATGTTTGACATACCAGCTCTCAGTTCTTCCACTGTCTCCAAGACCTACTTAGAACAAGCATTTAAAAAACATCCCCATGTGACTCATATGTAAAGTAATTTTTACAAAGCCCTGACCTTGTATATTAAGTCAGTCTGAAGTTCATACTCAGAAATGGAGGACATCTCGTTGGAATCGGGATTTTGGATGACCTGTCTCAATGACCCATCTTAGCAATATCTTTATGATGTATTTAACAATGTCACACATTGCATATTTTAACAATAAAGACTATTAATTACCGTTCTCTTTGTAATAGCATAAGCCATTGCCTTTTTTTTTTCCCCCAAAAAGCAAAATAACTACCAAGAATCAGCCACCATTACCAACAGACCATGAGCAGGGGAAATGAAAAGTGACTGCCAAACTCTTCACTGATCTCCCCACCTGGACCCTGACTGACAGGGGACTCTGAGTAACCTTCCAGACAAGGCACTGGCCAAGCCATCAGCTTGTGATCAGTCTCCAAGGACACATAACAGGATGGGAAGATTAATAGAGCCCTTAAAAAGATGGAGATCTGGGACATGTAGTGGGTGGGAAGACAGCCCAGGCTCAGAAGCATTCAGGGGCTAAGAGGGGAAGAGAAGCATGCAGTGTCAACAGCACTTTTATCACCCCACCAAATCTTGCTCTTCACACCTTGCTGATCCTCACCTACCTACTAATTAGTTCTTGCAACTCTACCCTTGCAGTTGTTCAGCTTAGTCATACATGACCCCAATCTTTCATACCCACTCATACCCAGTAACAAGCCCTGTTGATTCACCCTTCAGAATTTAGCCAGAATCCAACCACATCTACCACCTTACTCTGAGCCATCATCATCATCTTACAGCTAGATGAGAGTCTTAATTGGCTCACTGCTTCCACCCTTGCCTTTTTCCATCTATTCTCAACCCAGCAGCCAGGGTAATCCTGTCAAGTTAGGTCACGTCACTACTCCATTCAACCTCCGCTCCATACTTCCCCATCTCACCCACAGGAAAAGCCAAAGTGTCTACAGTTCTCCGAAGGTATTCAACACGAAAACAAACAAAGGGGAGAAAAACCCTATAAAGGGAGCATGGACGGAGCTATTGAACACTACCATTATTTTAAGGGTGGATATAATGAACTTGCATACATCTCCCTCATTCATGGGGGTCCTCAGAAGTACTTATGATGGCATTTACATCACCAACTATGCCTGGTAAGCCTTTCAGGAGAACCCAATGCCAGACTTTTTCCTACTTTATGGTTTAGAATTAATTCACTTTCATCACTAACCAAAATATTTGTTGGACGGACATGCTTTGTCAGACTGAAATAGTCTATGAATGGATAACATACCAAAACCTTGATAGTTTTAGAGGATAAGAATCAGTTTCTTCTACCTTAGCAATCAAACCAAAAGCAGAAGCAAGAAGATTTCATGACATATCAGCACACTATTTTATGCAAGTAATTATTGTTAATAAGCTCTTCTGTACTCAATTTCTTTCCCATATAACTAAAAGGTAATTACATCTCTGACTTTGTCCATGTCAATGTTCTAAACCATTCGAATAACTAAAATTTGGAGGAGTTCAAAATAAACAGTCTGATACAGAAAACCACATGATTTTATAGTAACATTTTTATGATGTGTTTATAATTTAACACACTATATGTCATAAAGCCATGTTTTGTTAATTACTTTGTTTTCATCGTTATTAAGCAGTTGCCATGAACAGTCAAAGACTGCCGAGAATCAGTCTTTCATCTTGATCATTACTATTTATACAAATTGTATTTTCAAAATATTAAATATTCAGGAGTTTTTAAAGCAATCTGGTGGACAAACTGTAGTCCACTAATAAATTGTAGTCCACTACTAAAGGTCTGATTTTAAATAAATGCTGAAAACCCTATTATGGAAATCTTAAGAAGAGATTCTATTGGCTGGCAAAGTAATGGTGCCTGAATTCAAGAAATGGGAGAAAAATAAAAAATTTACTATATTTGGACTTAATCTTTAGAAGACAGGGACATTTTATCTAAATTATTGTACAAAAATAGGTTTGATTTCCTCCTACCAATGGTAAATGAAAATCACATCTCTTTAATTCACTGGAGATTATTTGCAGTTCATTATGCTGACTTCCATTCTGAGAATATCTGACATATTTAACAAAAAGAGTATCTCATTTTAAACCTAAAAAAACAAAGCAGAATAGAATTGCTCTTATTTTTCACATTTACTGAGAAATAAATCCACTGCTATTTCTGTTACCTTAATAGGGTTGCTAGAAAAATCAAATCAAAATCCTATGGAAACTCTTTGTAAACCATCTTAAGTCATTCTAATCTCAGTCAGAATTAGCAATTAACTGACAATCATCTACCAAATACCTACTTCAGGCTAGATAGTATATGAGGTGAGACTGAGGTCAAAATAACAAGATTTGGACCCTACTCAGTAAGAATCCACAGTCCACAAGGAAAGATAAAGCATTACAAAACAGTAGTTGGTATTAGAGGGAAAATATGGGCAAGAGCATGGAGCAAGCAATTAACACAAACTGTACAACTAAAGAAAATTATTTATGAACGCTAATAGTTCACATTCAAGTAGCAATTTCCTTAGGCTCTCTCTGTTCTAAATGTGTGCCACAAATGAATTTATTTAATCCTTATAATAGCCCTATAAGGTGGATCTAATTATTACCACTTCCATCTTAAAGTCAAGGAAACCTAGACACAGAGAGGTTAAGTAACTTGGCCAAGGACACAAAATTAGTAACTAGCAGAGCCAAGATTTAACCTCAGATAGTGTGACTGCAGAGTTCACACTCCTACACACAGCTGATTCTGCACAGCGTCTGAGCAAAGAGAGGACCTCTGTCTGCCTGAGACAGTCAAGGAAAGCCTTTTAGGAGCTGGCATGTGAGAAGGTCCCAATGCAGGAGAAAGGATCCCTCAGAGGAAGGAGATGAATAGGGCATCCTAGGCAAACACAAAGACCTGCACAAAGGTTTATTTGAACAAAGAGGAAAAGTCCTGAGGGCTGAGACCAGGAGGAAGAAGGTAGGGAGGAGAGGGTTGTAGGAGATAAGGTGCCACCATAGACATAGCCCAGGTGGTAAAGGACCTGCATGTCAGAACTATGGGTTGCACTTGAACCTGAAACAATAAAGACACCCAAGAAGATGGGCGGAGGGAAAGGTACTCGGGCAATCAGTCTCCCTATTTCCCACTAGTTCCCCATTCCTAAAGAGACAGTACAACAGTGACCTCCTTGTAGACTCTCCCACCTGTACTTTATAGCTCATGACCTGTTTGTTGAATCACAGTGAGGTTAAGACCATCTAGCCAGACTTTCCTTTAGGACCACCACCTCTACCCCCCGCAACATTCCTTTATAGACCATATCTATTCATATCATTTCATCTTTTTCTGCCCTCTCAAAAGAAACTAATACACTTTCTCTTTCCTCTGTGAAAGATCTGAATCCCCTTTCTTCCTATCCATAGGTGCTACCTTTATCTCAACTTTACCCCTTAGTCCACAGCATCTTTCATCTCTGTGCTAATAGCATAATGATTTCCCACTTTTCCTAAAATACCTAATTTAATGCAGCTTCATTTTTCTCCTTCTTTTCGCTGTCCAAACCCCTACATGAGTATCCTGTTCCTATTACTCTTGTTATCATAGCTCATCCACCTGTCCTCTTTGAATTCACTGAGAATTCTCAAAGGGTGAAGAGAGGAGATCTGCAAATTTAACTGAGCTCCACTAGTACAAGCTAAATCATAAGCAGATTAATGAACTTCCACCAACCCTCAGCTTCCCTACCTACAAAGTGATAATTATCCCTCCTCCAAATGCATGATGAGTAAATGAATTACGTAAGAGTAAGTACATGAGTGTATGCCAAACCCTTCCCACAGTGCTTAATCCATAAAAAGAGCTCAAGAACCTTCACTGTCAATATTGGCCACAATATTAGAATTACGATAGATTTCATTTATGATTTCTCTCTTTCCAGTGCTTTTTTGCAGATCTTTCCTCCCTGATCTTAAATGATGCCATGCTTTACTGGCTCTCTTAAATTCTACTGTCACCATACCATCTAATCCAACAGACATTGTCTCCTCTGATCTGAATCAAGGTCTCAGCATCATGGCAGTCAACCATTCCTTCCTTTTGAGATCACTTGCCTCTCCTAGGACTCCCCACTACCAGATACTCCTGATTTTCCTCCTGACGCTTTTCATAAACATTCCTTTCTCTGTTGCCTTAAGTCATTCTACTTCATTCATTTCCTAAGTGTAAACATGGTTCTTTTTCTCCTTTCTTCACCTTTCCTTTGTTCTCTCTATAGCCACAAGCTTCTTTCTCCCTGGGCAGCCCCAGGTCTTTAAATATCTCACATACGGTAAGTCTTTCACTTCTATGAGCTTAAATATCTTGCCTTTAAGCATCTTGCATATGATAATTAGCATGTTTTTATGTGTGGCATTCACCCTTCTCCTCTGAAGCTCAGAATCAAATATCTAATTTTTTACTTAACATATCCACTTGGGTACCTAATAAACATTTCACACTTAACAAGATCAAAACAAAATTCATGACATCTGTCCTCTGATCCAACCTGTTTCATCTCTGGTTCCCTACATATCAATGAATGGCACCACCATTTCCCATCACCAGGAACTTACAGACACATTCAAACCATCAAGAAGAGCAATGTTCCTCTCTCCAAAATGCACTTGAGATCTATCCTTTACCTTCCATCTCTACATTACACACTAGTGTAAGCCTCCATCACCTCTCAGCAAACAAACATCAGCTTCCTTTCTAGCCTTCCCACACAGCACCCAGAAATCTTCTTATAGATCAACCCCATGTCCCTTTTCACTACACCAGAATAAGTCCAAGTTATATACATAAGCTCTTCATTTTAAAGATGAGAAAAAATAATGTCCTGCAAATTAAATGACTTGCTCAAGGTTATAAGCTAGCTATCAGTAAGGATGAAACTAGAACCATACCTCCCTTCACCCAGGCCAGGGCTTCACTACCCCACACCACTGCCTTCTGAAGGCACATATTCTAATGACAATGACATTCTACACTCTCTTTAATAACAATAGTGCCTGACATTCAGCTTGGGTTGGCAACAAAACAGCACAGAAGTCCAGGCCTGAGGTTATTTAATCAACATTATCAGACTGTGATCCTCTCCAGCACTAGCTCTGAGTGTTTAATGTTGAGCATAATAAAATGCAATCTGTAGAATCCATTTATATTTTCATCGTGTCATCAGAAACGCAGAAGGCACTGTTTATAGCCACAGATTGACAGACTCCACTAAAAAAATCTAATTAAGAATACAAGAAATGCTCCAAAGCACTCTGGGAGCATTAAATCCTCCAATATCGCCATTGTGCGCTCTCAACACAGAAAATGGGTCAGTCCAGGAACATGTGAGTGGGTTTAGCAGTGACTGTCTCTGCACATCCTCAGGCTGTTCTTACCTTCCAAGGAAACAGAACAGATAGTGCAAAGGAAGACAAACAACCCAGGTGCTTTAACACAACAGAAAGGATTAGCAATTGATATGAGAACAAAGAAAGAGTCCTGAAAAATATGGGCAAGTGGAGTGCTTCTGGGCTATCTGTGTTGTTTCCATTTCAAGAAGCAGAGATAAGCTTCAGCCACATGGTGGTTTTTACCTGCATATCAAGGTGCTCCTTAAATAAACACTTCAATATTGGCTAATTTTTACAGATCTGTATATGGAACTGCCATCTAGTCCTCAGCACAGGCAAATCTGTGTTAGGCAAGTATTGTATCAGTTGCTCAGTTGTGTCTGACTCTTTGCATCCCTGTGGACTGTAGCCCACCAGGCTCCTCTGTCCATTGAATTCTCCAGGTAAAAATGCAGGCAGATTCTTTACTGTCTGAGCTACCAGAGAAGTCTGGGTCTAAAATTCAGGTCTGACATTTTGGAGCTATGTGATCCTGGGCACATGGCTCCATTTCTCTGAGCTTGCTCCATCTCTTTAAAAGACTGTTGTAGAAATCTGCTGTACACAGTTGTTAGAACCTAGAAATCATGACTAGAAACCATCTAATAGGACATTTACTACTGACTGGAAGTTCTGGTACATTTTTTCCCCCTAAGGGAAGAGAAAAGAATCCATGCTGCAGAGCCTAAACCAGCCTAAACCAATTTTTGTTCAGAAATCCTGCTCAAGAGAAAGTTGAGTGTGGTTGAGGCAGACTTGCTGGTTCACAGATGGATCTGGGTTTGTGAGTGCTGGGTACAAAATCCCACAATGTGACCAACTCTTACACACACCACTGGATTAAATGAGACCATGAGGAAACAACTGGGCAAATTCAGAAAAAATGACACATTAGATAAGAAAACCGACCCTCAAAAAGTCAACGTCTCGAAGAAGAGGGGAGAGTTGAGACTGAAGAAATATGACAACCAACTGTATGCATCTTACTGAAATTCTAGTTTAAAAAAGATTTGTAGGTGATATTTTGGGCACTATTGGGGAAATCTGAATATATATTAGTCGTTTGGCATTATTTCACATGATTAAGAGTGACAATGGCATGTTGGTTCTGTAGAACATTCTTATACCTTGGAGAGGCACACTAAAGAATTTAGGGGGAAAGGGGTCTGATGTCTGCAATTTATTTTGAGAAGGTTGAAAAAATACTAGGAGGATGTGTGAACTGTGTGTGTGTGTAAGAAGTAAATATAGGACCTTCCTGGTGGTCCACAGGTTAAGAATCCACCTGCCAATTCAGGGGTCAGAGATAGGTCCCATCCCTGGTCCAGGAAGATCCTGCATGCTGCAAGGTAACTGAGCCCGTGTCCCACATCTACTGAAGCCCACACACCCTAGAGCCCATGCTTTGTAACAAGAGAAACCACTGCAGAAAGAAGCCTGCACCCCGCAGCTAGAGAGTAGCCGCTGCTCGCCACAGCCAGAGAAAGCCCGCGCAGTAACAAAGATCCAATGCAACCAAAAATAAATGAACAGACAAATTATAAAAGGATGAAAAAGGAGTAAAAATAGACAATGTTAACAATTACTGAAACTGGGTAGTGGGTATATGGCCTCTTTAACCAAACAACTCTCCTTCCTTCCTTCTTTCCTTCCTTTCCCCCTCTCTCTCATGTTTCAAAATATTCATAATAAAATGTTATCTGGAGCTAGGGCTGAAAGCCATTCAGCAGTCCAAGGAAAGTACTCAAATCAAAAACCTATCTGGTACCTCTTCGTTTGTTACTTGGAACACTTTTCCATATTTATTTTCACTGATGAAAGTCACTTATCAGTTCACTATCAGTCACTTCATATCTGTCCAATCCACTGCCTCACCTGCTCACTACTCAGAAATGGTTCTTGCCAGTCTTCAAATCAACATGACGTTCATCCTGAGGATGGGGAGGAAGAGGGGTCAAACCCCTGGGCTTCCTGATTTGAGGCAAAGAATGGAACTATAGGCTCTGCCAAGTACACACAGTCCTGTGACAGGTGTAGAGCTGTCTGAAGAACTGATCAATTTCACCACTTGATATTCTAATAACTGAATAATTTTTAGCTAAGAATCCAAAGTAACCACAAAGCTGTTGTGTTTCAACAGTACTTGGTATTTAAAACACATCAAAGTCAAGTTAGAAAACTATTAGAATTCACCCAAACAAGTTATTCGATTACCAAAGGAAAATAAAACCTGGTGAAATGCTCATTATGCAGACAGGATGATCACATTTCAAATAGCCTGTCCTTTTAAAAGTTGGCATGACCTGGGCAACACAACTATTTTTTAAAAAGCAAGGAAGAATAAAATGAGAAAGTGACTTTCAGAAGGAAAGAAGGAATTACCAATAGGAGGGAGTCCAGGAGGGGCTTCCAGGGTGACAAAATTCTGCTTCTTGATATGGTGATTCCAAGACCATCCACTTTAATAACAAACTAAGCCATGAATTCATGTGGTTTTCTGTAATTGTGTTATACTTTACAATTACAAAGATTTTAAAGGGAGGACTGGGGATACAGATGTTGACCTCCACAGTGGCTCAATCTCTCTCTCCTTTTTTCTTTTGTTAGAAACAAAAGCCACTTTCCATTTTGTTAAACTCAGAAAAGTCTTTGAGTCAGAAAATACCACTTGTAAAAGGTGGTATTTTCATTCAAATATAATAGAAATACACCTCTATTTAACAATATTCCTCAGGTCCACTTATTAAAATGGTGGCTGGCACCATGAAAAACAGTACAGAGTTCCTGAAGAAAAAAAAAAAAATCAAGTTACCATATGATCCAGCAATCCTACTCCTAGGCATATACCCAGAAAAGATGAACACTCTAACCTGAAGAGATAATATGCACCCTAATGTTCACAGAAGCACTATTTACAACAGCCAAGACGTGGAAGCAAACTAAATGTCCACTGACAGAGGAATGGATAAGGAAGATGTGATACACACACACACACACACACACACAGAGACACACAGGACTATTACTCATCCAAAGAATGAAATACTGCCATTTGTAGTAACATGGATGGACCTAGAGATTATTGTACTGAGTGAAGCAGCCAAATAGAGAAAAGACAAATATTATATGGTATCATTTATACATGGAATCTAAAAAATAATGCAAATGGACTTATTTACAAAACAGAAACAGACTTGTAGAACTAGATAACAAACTTATAGTTTCCAAAGGTGGTAAGGTGGAGAAGGAATAAATTAGGAGTACGAGGTTAACAGACACACACCACTACATGTAAAATAGATAAACAAGGATTTACTGTATAGCACAGGGACTGTATTCAACATCTTGTAATAACCTATAATGGAAAAGAATCAGAAAATATAGATATGTGTAACTGAATCACTTTGCTGTACACCTGAGACTAACACACTGTTGTAAATAACTGTAGTTCAACAACAACAAAAAAAGTGGTGGCTGAGATCCACACATGCCTAATGCATAGTATATTTTAAAAAACAAACATTTGAATATCAGACAAAGGAGTCAATGTACTACTGAGCTTTGGAAAATAAAGGACACATCATCTTCTGAGATTTTACAATTTGAATAGTTCTAGGCAGACATGTGAGGCCAGGAACAGCCACACTGCCCCTGTCCCTATCTTCCATCAATGGTTCTACTATTTAAATCCCGTGGTTGTCTAGAGACACCTAGTCAGGATTGGTAGGAGGCTGAAAGTCTAGACAACTGGGTTCTAGCCACAGCTCTTTAATAACCAAGGGCTTCCAGCAAATCTCCAAGTCTAAGATAACTCTGCACAAATCTACAAATTCTCTGAACTCTCTTCCACCCTAACCACTCTACCTAGAAGTTTTGTTTGTTTTGGAGTATGATGCAGAATTCAATTTTATTATACATGTTACAGAATAAAACAGAAATGTGCAGGTATTTTTTACACTGAAATCATTTGTTACCTTAGATGTCCTTTAACATAAAAATGTGAGGGTGATGTGTCATGATTATAAGATAAAACCCACATTTTAAAATCGTTACTGTGCCGCCTTCATTCACCTTTTGGCATTAATTTGGTAAATTTAATGCTTAATGCTAAGTGTACAACTACCTGCCACTGATATTCATGTATTTTTCGATTTGGGGTGTCTTTTTTTTTTTAATTAATTTTATTAGATAGAGTTGCTTACAATGTTGTGTTAGTTTCTACCATACAGCAAAGTAAATCAAATATATATATATATATATATATACACACACATACACAGATACACCTATGTGCATGTGTGTGTATATATATATATATATATATATATATATATATATGTATGTATGTATGTATATACACACCTCCCCTCTTTCTTGGATTTCCTTTCCATTTAGGTCACCACAGAGCACTCAGTAGGGTTCCCTGAGCTATACAGTAGGTCTTCACCTTGAAGATTTGATGATAATAGTAACAGCAGCTTTTATTGAACCTTAATTGACTCACTCACTTCTCAGTTCCCTGGTGTGGTTATAAGAGATACAGTGGCTGGTTTCACAGTTGTGTCCTGAACAAAGGTGCCCAGCTGAGGAGACAGGTTGGGGCTAAAAGCCAGCCTGAGTTCTGTCAAACACACAAACTCTTGTCATGGAAAAGTTCTGTTTTCCTAATTCATATAAAGCCACTGGCTGTACTCAAGCTCAAAGAGTCCACCTGTGATATCTTTTTGAGTTTATACAATGGGCTATCAGAGCCCCCAATAGAAGTATTATTATTATCTCTGTTTTCCAGATGGAGAAATTCAAGTATAGACCATGAAGTAACTGGCCTAATTTCACACAGTAGGTGGCAGAGTCAGGACTCTAAGCTGGGCAATCTGGTTCCCAACCCATGTTCCTAAACAGAAGGCTATGCTGCCCAAATATGCCTGTGTCCATTGAGCTGTAAATAAAGATCTAACTTCCTACTGCCTATGTAATCTCTTCTCTTCAATGTGCTTCTTCCTCAAAAAGTGGAAAAAGAACATAAACCCTCAAATCCACAGAAATGCCCAAATGTCTGCCCACATATTGTTGATTCATTCAACACCATGGGGTGAAATCATAGAAATCTCTGTGATGTCACTGGACTTTACATATTTAAAAAATCACCACACATAGCCAAAGAATCCAACTGAAAAGAACCCTGTATACAACTTGATCCTCAATGGGATAAAAAATAAACACCCACTGATGGGGAGTGGGACTAGAAGGAAGACAAGATGCTTCATTTGAGACCATGAGGCATTTCCAAACAAAATATTTCCCTACCTATCTTCCTCTGGTTCTTTAAACTTACAAATAATGTATTATGGCAGGAAATCTGTTCTTTTGGCTGCTTTGTGACGAAGACAGCAGGTGGTAATCCCAGCCGACTAAAGCATTGTTCATTGCTGGGCCTCACCGACACTAAAATGTGGCGGCTGACCCCACTGAGGGAGCAGTGCCACTTTGGTTTGTACTGGAGTGAATACAGCTCAGAATCTGTATTTAGCTCTCCTTACACAATGTTTCACAGCTACTTGTAAGGCCTCCCCAGACAGCCATTTTGCTTTCTGCATTTGTTTTCCATGGGGATGCTCTTGATCCCTGTCTCCTGTACAATGTCACGCACCTCAGTCCATAGTTCATCAGGCACTCTGTCTATCAGATCTAGTCCCTTAAATCTATTACTCACTTCCACTGTATAATCATAAGGGATTTGATTTCGGTCATACCTGAATGCTCTAGCGGTTTTCCCTACTTTCTTCAATTTAAGTCTGAATTTGGTAACAAGGAGTTCATGATCTGAGCTCCTGGTCTTGTTTTTGCTGACTGTATAGAGCTTCTCCATCTTTGGCTGCAAAGAATATAATCAATCTGATTTCGGTGTTGACCATCTGGTGATGTCCATGTGTAGAGTCTTCCCTTGTGTTGTTGGAAGAGGGTGCTGCAAGGAGATCCAACCAGACCATTCTAAAGGAGATCAACCCTGGGTGTTCTTTGGAAGGAATGATGCTAAAGCTGAAACTCCAGTACTGTGGCCACCTCATGCGAAGAGCTGACTCATTGCAAAAGACTTTGATGTTGGGGGAATTGGGGGCAGGAAGAAAAAGGGACGACAGAGGATGAGCTGGCTGGATGGCATCACCAACTTGGTGGACNATGATGCTAAAGCTGAAACTCCAGTACTGTGGCCACCTCATGCGAAGAGCTGACTCATTGCAAAAGACTTTGATGTTGGGGGAATTGGGGGCAGGAAGAAAAGGGGACGACAGAGGATGAGCTGGCTGGATGGCATCACCGACTTGGTGGACATGAATCTGAGTGAACTCCGGGAGTTAATGGACAGGGAGGCCTGGCGTGCTGCAGTTCATGGGGTCGCAAAGAGTTGGACACAACTGAACTGAACTGAACACAATGTTTCCTCCATAAACACTGCACATCAACAAAGGAGTCCTGTCTTCCAGGTGTTACAAAGAGCCACAAGAAAACAGTATACTGCTGCACCACTCTAGGTAACGTATAGCAAAAACAAGGCTATTTGTTATATAGCTAGTAGGAGATCCACATTTAACCCAAACCAAAACCAAACAGAACCTCTGCCCACACATCATCTTGAAAAACTTCACTAATCAAAAGTGAAGAAAGAGGGGAAAAAGGGAAAACAGCATACAAAGGTAACTGTGCTGTTGTTAGAACAGGCAATCTGCTCTAGGAAGTCCTTGGTTATATTTTTCAAACTCCTTATAATTAAGTCATCCTGCGAGATGGCCTAGAATCAATGGTATTCTACTAAATGCTTAACAACTGGTTCTCAGGAGATGGGGAGGAGAGAAGAGCCAATCTCTATGGTGTAAACATTCCCACCCTTGCGGATTTCCAGCTCAGTTGATGTCACTGAACACAGAGTGAGGAGGAAATGAATACAATCTTCTCTCTTGAGCCACATGAGCTGGCTCCTGATTACCACCGTGAACTCGCATTCTGCATCACTTACACATCATGAGGCTGTTAACTTAAATGTGGTGTTTTACATGTATCACTATTTCTATGACATTGGAAAATTAACAAATAACAATGGAAAGCAAAGCATATAACTGTATCAATGTTTCTAAACTTTCTCACACCCTTGTTCATTCAATGCCAAGATGATACAAATCTATTGTCCTTTCAGAGAGCTGTTTCTGATTTCTGGCTATAGGTAGGCAATCAGAAACCAAAAGGAATTCACTGAATTCCCAAAAATTGGAGCAGATAATCCAAAGAATAGGCCTTTTCCAATTTAAAATGAAATATAAAAAGTTTACCTTTGCCCTAAATATGTCCTGGCTGTGGAACATACTCAGGTTCTTGAAAGCCTGTACTCTCTTGAGTCTTGTATTTACAGACATACTTCCTTCCCCCACTTATTAGTGCTATGCTCAGTCGGTCAGTTGTGTCTGACTCTTTGCAGCACCATAGACTGTAGCCCGCCAGGCTCCTCTATCCATGGAATTTTTCAGGCAAGAAGACTAGAGCAGGTTGTCGTTTCCTCCTCCAGGGGCTCTTCCTGACCCAGGGATCAAACCTGTGTCTCCTGCATCTTCTGCATTGAAGGCAGATTCTTTACTGCCGAATCACCAGGGAAACCCCTCCACCCTTATAAGAGGACCAACAATAATATTTAATAGCATCGCTAATAACTACCTCCATGACACAATTTTTAATAAATGTGTGGACAATTATCTAGATTGGAGCAACACTTCAGAAGACAAAGGGGAAAAATACACTCCACACTCGGCTTCTAACATAAGGACACAAACTATCCACACAGGAGTGTTGACTACACTGCTCTGGAGAACTAGCAAGGCAGACCAGTTGCATTTTGCCACTGACTGACACAGAGAGCTGTTGTTTGTACAAGGAAGAAAGGGAGGACTGGTGCTGTTGGCAACAATCAACAGCACTGTTCTTTCTTTTTTTTTAATTGCCAGAACACCTGCTGCCTCACTCCCTTCAGCCTCATCCATTATGCAGCATGTTGATGGTGATGGGACCAGGACTCGCCGCTGCACACAATGACCGACCTGAGAAGGACGCACCGTGACAGCCCACACACCTCCTCTTCCCACCCTCAATTTAAAACAAAAAGTCCACTTACACCACAAATTACTGAGTTGCCATTTTACGGCACTGGGAAGAATCAAAATGCAAAGACAATACTTGTCTCCCACACTGTGTGTTAGGGAGATTAAATTATTATTTTGTGGGGATTGACCTTCACATTTACCCTCTGGCCTACCTAAGAGAGGAAATGCTTAAGCATTTCCCAAAGTATGTCCACCTAGTTCCGCAGGAAATCAAGAGATGATGTGGAAAAAAGGCTGCATGGTCAAGTATGTTTGGGGAATGCTGAGTTTTTGTTTTGTTTTCAACTTTGAGCTTCTCAAAGCCAATAATACGCTAATGTGCACTGAGATCCTCCAGTGGGAGATTAAATAGTGTTTCTTAAACTAGTTATCCAGTTATCAAGAGTTTATCAAGTTTACAAAGTTTATCAAGACTCTGTCAAGAAAAGTCTAGGGAGTGGAATCAGTGTTCTGTAGAATGTGTATTAGGAAACTGACTTTCCAGGGTACTGGTAAGGCATAGCATGGTGGCACCAATGAGTCCTTCATACAAGTTGTTTGTTCTTTACTGTATTGGACTCCTTGGTATTTTAGAAAATTTGAATAAGCTACTAAAATTTAGAAGCAGAAGAGCTAATATTTAAGCACAACAACAAACGTCTTTTTTCTTGCTTCTCCAGAAAAAAAAAACGGCGGTGGGGAGTGCATGAGGCACTCCCTGCCCATGGAGTTGCCTTTTCTGTGCAGATTATTTTAAACCATAAAGGGATTTAAAAAACAAACTATATAATGTACCCAGTTTATAGTGAGGTTAATTAAAGAAAAACAAGTGCACTATATACAGGTGTTCAGAGAAGTGAAACAAAGGTTAAGTGAGAGTGAGGTATTGAAGAGGAAAGACTTCCCCCGAGAGTGGGGATGAGCTGAGACAAGTAAGAAGAAAGAAAGGAAATGCCAAGAACAAAAGCGTAAGCCTGAAATCAGTAAGTCATAAAAAAAGCTCACAGACTCCTTCAAAACATAGATATGAAACACGTTTCATTTTAAATTTGTAATTTAATTGAGGAAAACAGTGGTCAAGAATTTTAAAAATTAAATGGCTCTGAACCATAGATAGGGTCAAGTCAAGCCACTTGGCCATTAAGTCCAATATCTAAGAGGATAAACACTAGATATTTCTTAGTTATATGACTAAGTAATTTCCAAAACAATCTCCATCAAATGCCAGGTGCAAAAGCAATTACATCCAATTCCTTGCCAGTTCCACAGACCTGGGATAGTGGGGCCTCCAAGAACCAGTGAACCAGTTTGAAAAAAATTCTGGAACCTCAGGGATCCTATTACTGAGAAGCAGAAATAGATTTTCAAGTGGTCACTTTGAAATATTAAGCATTGTTCCACTCAGATCTTTCCGCCAAGGACTGCCCTAGAACATTTATTAAAAAACCAGTGCGAAGTAAGTCAGCATCTAAAATAAAGCTTCACCTTGCCTGAAGTCATGGAGCATAATGGTGTAAGTTCACCACAGCATGATTGGCACAATCTAAACCACCACCAACAACAATAAAAAGCTACAGAAACATTTTCATATTAAGAAGTTAGATCTAACACATGATAGAAGCTCAAAATGTACTTTTAAATCTGAGTTAAGATCTAACTGTTGCTGTTCTACAATTTCTGTTATTTTTTACATCATGACCCTTCCAAGATTTCTACTAACAACTCAAAACCCCAGCCTTCAGATTTGATTAGTTTTCAACCTTTATTTTCAAAACAATGTCTTGTTTTAGAAAGATTAGCAACCGCAGACACACAAAAAAGATCACCCTCCAAAATCTTCCCTAACCTTGGCACCTTTTTTTCCTACCTCTAAGCAAAGAATTGCCTCTCTTGCTTTCTGAGCAAGTCCTTCCAACCAACGCCCTTGTTCCCACTCCCTTTCCTCTGATCTCTTCTCTTCTCAGCAAATCTCTCTGCATGTGGCAGTCTTGATTCAAATATTTCTAAGTGCTTCCTACTGCCTAATGCTCAAGCACTAACTTCAGTCTGCAACATACATCTATTCCTTGTGTGTATTCACCACACATATCCACGTCCCCCTGTATTTACTTGTGCCATGGCCATGTCTGGAATGCCATATCTTTATTTAACTATATATAATCCCATGTTCAAATCTTAAGATACAAATACTCTAAAATTTCCCACTAACTCCCATATCCTTCAATAAACCAAATTTATCTCCAACTCCCAAAGCACTTACTGTCTATTATACATGAAATAGGGTTTCCCTGGTAGTTCAGCTAGCAAAGAATCCGCCTGCAATGCAGGAAATCCCGGTTTGATTCCTAGGTCAGGAAGATCCCTTGGAGAAGGAATTGGCTACCCACTCTACTATTAATGGGCTTCCCCGTGGCTCAGACAGTAAAGAATCTGCCCACAATGTGGGAGACCTGGGTTCGATCCCTGAGTTGGAAAGATCCCCTGGAAGAGAGCATGGCAACTCACTCCAGTATTCTTACCTGGAGAATCCCCAAGGACAGAGGAGCTGGGTGGGCTATGGGGTTGCAAAGAGTCAAAGCAACTAAGCACAGCACAGCACATCCATGAAATAAGACTGGGTTTATAGTCAGAAAATCTGGGCTTAACTCCCACCTCCATCACAGATTAGCTATGTGACTTGGGGTGAATGCATCTGCACTGTAGCTATTTCCTTAACTATAAAATAGGAAAATGACAACACTGCCCTTACAAGTAAGGATTAAATGAGATTACGTGTATGAGAGCACATGAATACCATTAATGAAAAAAATGTAGCTTTTGAAATGTAATTTACCTTAAATTATCATTAATACTTGTATGTTTTGTCCCTGTGTTCCTGAGTAGGTTCATTCACTGAACAATTATTTACAAGGCATGTCTTCTATGCCTCGACTCTGGGGATGTGTTCCCTGAATTCATGGCACTGCTTAGTAGACAGAAGACAATATAGCATGTAATATAGTATCAGGTAGTAGTATGAGCTCTGAAGAAAAACAAAGCAAAATAAGGGGATTTAAAAAGTGGCCCAAAAATGGATTGTTACTTGATTTAAAGTGAAAGGCAACACATAATCAGAGACTTTAAGATGCAGGCAGCGAGCAGTGCTCATTTCTGTGGGAAAAGCATCCAAAGGAGAAACACATTAAGTTCAAGGCCCAAAGTTGGGTGTGAGCATGAAGTGCCATGTAAAGAAAAAGTCAAGCTACTGCTAATTCTATTGCTAGAATGGAGGTAATAAGGTGGTGAAGTGACAAGATGAGGACAGATAGGAAGCTAGTAGTCTTACAGGCAACAATAAGGACCCTGGAACTTATCTCAGGGCTGTTCAAGTTCAGTTCAGTCATGTAGTCATTTCTGACTCTTTGCAACCCCATGGACTGCAGCATGCTAGGCCTCCCTGTCCATCACTAACTCCCAGAGTTTATTCAAACTCATATCCATTGAGTCGGTGATGCCATCCATACATCTCATCCTCTGTCGTCCCCTTCTCCTCCTGCCTTCAATCTTCCCCAGCATCAGGGTCTCTTCCAATGAGTCAGTTCTTCACGTCAGGTGGCCTAAGTACTGAAATTTCAGGTTCAGCATCAGTCCTTACAAAGAATATTCTGATTTCCTTTAGAGTGGGCTGGTTGGATCTCTTTGCAGTCCAAGAGACTCTCAAGAGTCTTATCCAACACCACAGCTCAAAAGCATCAATTCTTTGGCACTCAGCTTTCTTTATATTCCAACTCTCACATCCATACATGACTACTGGAAAAACCATAGCTTTGACTAGACGGACCTTTGTTGGCAAAGTAATGTCTCTGCTTTTTAATATGCTATCTGGGTTGGTCATAGCTTTTCTTCCAAGGAGTAAGCGTCTTTTAATTTCATGGCTGCAGTCACCATCTGCAGTCATTTAGGAGCCCCCCCAAAATAAAGTCTGTCACTGTTTCCATTGTTTCCCCATCTATTTGACATGAAGTAATGGGAGCTTCCCTGGTGGCTCAGAGGGTAAAGCATCTGCTTGCAATGCGGGAGACCTGGGTTCGATCCCTGGG
>SJYV01012405.1:51701-124204 GCA_006410875.1 Neotragus pygmaeus | reverse complement strand
CACTGTCTACCAGATCTAATCCTTTGAATCTATTTGTCACTTCCACTGTATAATTGTAAGGGATCTGATTTAGGTCATACCTGTATTGTCTAGTCTAGACAGCATTTTAAAAAGCAGAGACATTACTTTGCCAACGAAGGTCCATCTAGTCAAGGCTATGGTTTTTCCAGTAGTCATGTATGAATGTGAGAGCTGGACTATAAAGAAGGCTGAGTGCTGAAGAATTGATGCTTTTGAACTGTGGTGTTGGATAAGACTCTTGAGAGTCCCTTGGACTGCAAGGAGATCCAACCAGTCCATCCTAAAGGAAATCAACCCTGAATATTCATTGGAAGGACTGATGTTGAAGCTGAAACTCCAATGCTTTGGCCACCTGATGTGAAGAACTGACTCATTTGAAAAGACCCTGACGCTGGGAAGGATTGAAGGTGGGATGAGAAGGGGATGACAGAGGATAAGATGGTTGGATGGCATCACCAACTCAATGGACATGAGTTTGAGTAAACTCCAGGAGTTGTGATGGACAAGGAGGCCTCGTGTGTTGCAGTCCATGGGGTCGCAAAAGTTGGACAAAACTGATTGAATTGAAATGAATGGTCTAGTGGTTTTCCCTACTTTTTTCAATTTAAGTCTGAATTTGGCAATAAGGAGTTCATGCTGAGCCACAGTCAGCTCCCAGTCTTGTTTTTTCTGACTGTATAGAACTTCTCTATCTTTGGCTGCAAAGAATATAGCCAATCTGATTTTGGTATTGACCATCTGGTGATGTCCTTGTGTAGAGTCTTCTCTTGAGTTGTTGGAAGAGGGTGTTTGCTATGACCTGTTATGCTATGACATTCCTATGTCTGTTTTCTTGGCAAAACTCTGTTAGCCTTTGCCGTTTCATTCTGTACTCCAAGGCCACATTTACCTGTTACTCCAGGTACTTCTTGACTTCCTACTTCTGCATTCTAGTCCCTCAATGAAAAGAGAGTTCTGAGCAGGGAAACACTGTGATTTAACANAACTCTGTTAGCCTTTGCCATTTCATTCTGTACTCCAAGGCCACATTTACCTGTTACTCCAGGTACTTCTTGACTTCCTACTTCTGCATTCTAGTCCCTCAATGAAAAGAGAGTTCTGAGCAGGGAAACACTGTGATTTAACATTTATGCTGACAATTGTATGGGGAGTTGACATGGTGGGGAATAAGTGGGTAAGACTGGGGACAAGAAGATCATTGATGACACAGGTACAAACTTGGTAACTGGGACTACGTTGGCGGCTGAGGGAATGATGAGAAGTGGTCTAATCCCAGGTTTATTTTGAGGGCAGAAGCTAAAGGATTTGCTGATGGAGTGACCAAATGTGAGGTATTAGCAAAGGAGAAGGCTTGAGAATCTCTGTACATTTTGATCTTGAACAACAGGGTGTTATTGAGATAGGGAAGATTTGGAGAGGAGCAGTTTTGGAAAGAAAAAAGCTGTATGTTGTTCTTATTAAGGTTGAGAGGACCATGTGATATCCAAGTGGAGACACTGGGGAAACACATATACTAGAGTTCAATGGAAAGGACAGAGCTACACATTTGGACATGGATGATGAGATAAAGTCACCCCTAAAGGGTGCAGGAGAAGAGGTCCAAGGACTGAACCTAGGGGTCAGTCAGCAATTGCAAATCAGGACAAAGAGGGGAGTCCAGCAAAAAAGAACAAGAAGGAACGGCTAATGAATTAGGAGGACAATTATAAGATAAGAATGTCCTAGGAGCTAAAGAAGAAAAAAGTGTTTGAAGAAGAAGGGAGAGGGGAATGGTCCAATGATGCTGGAAGGTTGTATAAGATGAGAACTGGGAATTGTCTGTTGAACCTGGGCAATGAAAGACACAGGTCACCTTTGACCTGAGTAATTTCTATAGAATGGTGAGGAGGCAAGTATACTGGAGTGCCACAATGACCAAGCCCGATCTCTAGAGCTCTACAGCCCATGCTCAGCAACAGGAGAAGCCACTGCAGGAAGAAGCCCAAGCACCGACACTAGAAAGGAGCCCCCACTCATCACGACTAGAGAAAGCCTGTGCANGCAAGTATACTGGAGTGCCACAATGACCAAGCTCGATCTCTAGAGCTCTATAGCCCATGCTCAGCAACAGGAGAAGCCACTGCAGGAAGAAGCCCAAGCACCGACACTAGAAAGGAGCCCCCACTCATCACGACTAGAGAAAGCCTGTGCACAGAAATGAAGACCCAGCGCAGCCAAAAATAAAATAAATAATACATGTTTTTTTTAAAAGAATTCACATGCCACAACTGAAAGATCCTACATGCCACAACTAAGACCTGGCACAGCCAAATACATTAAAAAAATTATTTTTGCTTTAAAGAAAGAACCTCTACGGCTTTGCAATTGTTATCTAAGAGACACACACTTAACGGCGAGCCTGATTTCTTTGAGAAACAGAAGATGTTTGCAAACCAGCGATGATGTTATCCTGAAAAGGGGGTGTTAAAACTAAAAGGAAAGTTTTTCTGGAATATTTGTCACCAGCCCTGCCTTGGACACTATAACAAGTGCCTAGGACTATAAGCATGGCCTGAAGCCACATTCAGTCATCTTCATCTCTCATTTTGACAAGCCCATGGGAGTCACTGGTGAAAGGGACATTCCAGAGAAACAATACTTCAGAAATTTGGGAAATTCTATATTACCAAAAGAGGAGGGAGAAAATAAAATAGATCAGTATGGTATGATTTTTGAGTTCCCACCACAATCATATATTCTGGAGTCATATAAGTGAACCCATTTCCTCCAAAGAAGAGCAAGATAAACAGGTAAAGGAATGTCAGTCCCTCAAATGTGGTTTACTTCATTTCAGCTGTTGTGTGTGTGTTGTGGGGGGGCAGATTGGAGGTTAAAAGTATCAATGTCCAACTACTAAGAGGCACAGCTCATCAATTTTCTACTTTCTCAGAGATACCATGATCTTCAGCCTCTGTGGATTCACAGGATGACCCTGTGACATCATTTAAATATCATGGTGAAAGCTGCCCATTTGACTACACTTAAGATAAACCATGATGACAAATCCTCTGCTGAGACTTTTGAGAAGAAGGATTTAAAAGTCACTAAGATAAACACTTTGCTGGGTTTCCCAGGGTCATGCGACAGATTTGCAGCTTCAAAAATTAGAGTCTTTTCACAAGTGAGTTTCATACACAAGCCCAACATACAAAAACCCAGAGTTGGAAATCTGAGTTGCTATATTTGGCCACATGCTATATTGGCCAAATAACAGACAATAAGAGTGTACAAAAGTAAACAGGATTCCAAAAGGTAGCTGGAGTGTCAACACCAACTTTGATCTTACCTGAAGGACAGAAAAACAAATAGCTGGTAGTACAGAGTAACACGTGTGCTCAGTTCTCAGTTGTGTCTGACTATTTGCAACCCCGTGGCTACACAGTCCCTGGAATTCTCCGGGTGTGAATACTGAAGTGGGTTACCATTTCCTTCTCCAGAGGATCTTCCCAACCCAGAGAAAGAACCTATATCTCTTGTAACTCCTGCACTGGTAGGCAGATTCTTTACCACTGAGCCACCAGGGAAGCTCCCAAGTCAGTAGCATGCATACCAAATTTCCCACCATTATTTGAGATATTGTTCTCATTTACATAGCTTTACCACAAATGTTTTACTTTCCTTTTGTTAAAAGATGCAAATTTAAGTTACTCAAGTGTTCAGAATATATGTGAACTAAAGGCAAAATTCAAGTGATTACCAGAAAATATGTTGTACACCCCATCAGAAAATAAATCCACTTTTTATTATCTCAATATGTCATAATGAGAATCCTTAAAGAATATGGTAGAAATTTCTGCAAACTCTTTCATCAGTAGAATGAGACTTTACCCAGTAGGATATGTTAAGACTGCAGGAATAAGGCAAAGAAACTCTCCACCATGCGCAGTTTTTCAAGGTAAAAGAATTTCCTTGTGAAATACCAGCAGTGGAAGTAAATGAGGAACGATGATTAATAACACTTTGATTCATGGATGGGGGATCATAAATGGTGTCCTCTCTGAAATAGGATACGTCTGTTCCACTTGGGATCCCTCATGTTTGAACATTCATCTTTTTTGTTCATAGAAGGCCCTTTTTCTTACTAGGTTTTTTCTGGTGGCCATAGCAGTCTAGAGATGTCCCTGTTTCTTCCAAGGTCAGTATATTAGATTTTAAGCTGTCCTTGCAGGACCAGCAGTGGCAAAGTAAAACCACCAGTGTCATGAAACGTGCTTTGAAACCCATCCACCATGCTCTTAGAAAGTGCAAACCGGTCGATGAGAACATATCACATAGAGTTGCTCATTATCCATCAGCATCAACTACTCAACTTGTGAGCAGACAAGCCTTCAGATGATCACAGACTCAGTCTTCAAGTATTCCAGCTGAGGCCTCAGACAAACAAAACTAGGTTCAACCTAGATGCCAAAGACTCCTGGCCCCACAACTCCTGCCTGAACCCCTGGGGGCGAGCACCCTATATATACACTATTATGTAACCCTTCCAAAGGGTCTAGGGAAGTACCCTGTAATCAAACACGATATTTTTGTGTTTGATTGATATTTGAATGATCACATTAAAGGGAACAAATAAAAATAATGACTAGCCTGAATTCATTTACAATCAAGTCAGAGTTCTGTTACTAAATGAATTACACAAGGAAGGAGGGAGGGAAGAAGCGGGCAGGGAGGGAGAGAAGAAGGGAAATTTTCAAAGACAAAAACAATTTTTTAAAGTGGCCTTCCCAACTTAGTTCTGGATTGCCAGGAGTGTATTAGTCCAAAAGGCAAGTCTGAGATTTTAAACATGCAGAATATGTGCCAAACAGTAGACAGGCATCCCAGCAAACACAAAGAAATGAGAGGTACCACCACTGCACATTTCTACATTCTGCATGTAGATAGGTATGCTTCTGGCCACTGTGATCCAGGAGTAGATCTACCCTGCAGAATATTCAGTGATTCAACAAATATTGATGTGTAGTACTAGAAGAAAGACACTGTGCTGGATACAAGAAACAGGATGATGAGGTATGTAGAGGAGAGAAAGTCATTAAATTATACACATGCAAAAATATAACTGTTCTAGGTTCCAGAAAGGAAAAATACATGGAAGCCACACCACAATCAACCAGTAATGGTAGATTTCTACCAATTTGAAACGCCTTGGTCCTGGATTCAAGCTATTAAACATGTCACAGATTTACTGGCAAAGGTAAAACCACGAAGCATCTCTCATCTTCTCCTGTTCTGTTTGAGCCCAAAAAACAGATAATAGAGCCTCTGCTCTAGGCTATGGCTGATAACATAAATTGGGGTTTATTAAAAAAAAGAAAAAGTGACCTTTAGGAAGTCAATTGTGCCTAGATCTTAAACAGCTGATACTTGCGTCATCTCTCCAAGCTTTGAAGGGGGCCTTTGGGGTTGTAGAAAAGAAATTCATAGTTAAAAAACACCGCTACTATTCAATATAGTTCTAGAAGTTTTGGCCACAGCAATCAGGGCAGAAAAAGAAATAAAAGGAATCCAAATTGGAAAAGAAGAAGTAAAACTCTCACTGTTTGCAGATGACATGATCCTCTACATAGAAAATCCTAAAGACTCCACCAGAAAACTACTAGAGCTAATCAATGAATATAGTAAAGTTGCAGGATATAAAATCAACACTCAGAAATCCCTTGCATTCCTTTACACTATTAATGAGAAAGTAGAAAAAGAAATTAAGGAAANTTCAATATAGTTCTGGAAGTTTTGGCCACAGCAATCAGGGCAGAAAAAGAAATCAAAGGAATCCAAATTGGAAAAGAAGAAGTAAAACTCTCACTGTTTGCAGATGACATGATCCTCTACATAGAAAATCCTAAAGACTCCACCAGAAAACTACTAGAGCTAATCAATGAATATAGTAAAGTTGCAGGATATAAAATCAACACTCAGAAATCCCTTGCATTCCTTTACACTATTAATGAGAAAGTAGAAAAAGAAATTAAGGAAAAAATTCCATTCACCATCGCAACAAAAAGAATAAAATACTTAGGAATATACCTACCCAGATTCTTTAATAGACATAAAATGAGTAAACATTCATTTATGTAATGTAATAATTATAATGATGTATGTTGGATTCAAAACACATATATGTAATATTTATAATAGCACAAAAATTGGGGAAGAGAGAATAGATGTGTATAAGAATAATATTTCTATATCATGCTGCAATTAAATTAGTATAAATCTGAAGTCGATTCTGATTAAGATGTATATGATGAGCCCTAGAGCAACCACTAAGAAATAACTTTTTTTTTAATGAAAAAGATAAATAAAGGCAGTCATGTGAAGATGGAGGCAGAGATTGGAGTGGTAAAGTTACACACCACGGAATGCCATGGATTGCCAACAACCTCAGAAGCTCGGTAAAGAAGCTAGATAAAGAACCTGCCTGCCAATGCAGGAGACAAAGGAAACAAGAGTTCAATCCCAGGGTCAGGAAGATCCCTGGAGGAGGGCATGGCAATTCACTCCAATATTCTCGCCTGGAGAATCCCCTGGACAGAGCTACAGAGCACTGTAGCCTAGTGTGCTACAGTCCATGCGATTGCGAAATGTCAGACAAAACTGAAGTGATGCGTGCGCTCATGCACAGAAGCTAGGAACAGGCAAGAAAAGGTTTCTCCTCAGGCCTTCAGAGGGAGTGTGGCCCTGCCAACAGCTTGATTTGAATTTCTAGCCCCTCAATCTATAAGAAAATAAATTTATGGTGTTTTAAGCCACCCAATTTGTGGTAATTCATGATAGCGGCCCTAGGAAACTAATACCGACATCTAGAACTGTAATTGAATGTTTTTGAAAATGGGTGCTGGCATATTATTTTTTCTAAAGTTTAGGAAGTAACATTTCAGAAAAACTTAATGCATTGTTTTGTATTGAGTTGTGTCCCCCATGTGTTTGAATTTTAACCCCCAATACCTCAGAATGTGACCATACTTGGAAATAGGGTCATTGTAGATGTAAACAGTTCATTAAGATGAGGTTATATGGGGCCAAGTCCAATCCAATATGACGGGTATCCTTACAAAAGAGGTCGTGTGGACACAGACTTGCATACAATGAGAACACCACGTGAAGCCTGGACTTATACTGCCACAAGCAAAGCAGAAGAGAAGAGACCGCAACTGACCCTTCCCCAGCGCCATTAGAGGGAACATACAGCCTTGCAGCCTCCAGAACTGTGAGATAATATTTCTGTTGTTTAAGCCAGTTGGTAAATACTTTATTATGGCAGTCCTCACAAACCGATACACTCATAGTGCTACTTCCAAGTCAGGACAACTGTTAATTTTTTGGTTTATTTCCTTTCAGTTTCGTACCTATAAATTTGATCCACATTTACTTATGTGCACATATATACATATAACCTCCATCCAAATATTAGAGGCAGGTTCTTCTTAATAAAATTATCCCAAACTAGGAAATCGAAGACTATGTGTGGCCTTCCAAACTCTTGCTAGTAGCTGTCTAGCAAGCTTGTCTGAATCATCTGCCATTCCAAAGGAAAGTAATATTGACTTACAATTTACTATTGATTAAGGCTCAGTCTCTAATGAATTACATGTTAACTACAGAAGATTAATAAGGTACAAATTACATTTTTTTTCTAGTAGAGACTCAAGTGGTTTTTGTCCTATGGAAAAGATAACCCCCAAAGGTTACATTTCATTTCTCTGTATCTAAATTAGTAATCTTATTTCAGCTTTCTCTCCTTTTGTAGCCATCTTTCAAGCTCTCATATCCTCCTTTGAAACAGGTTTGCCATCCTTCTAATTCTCTCATTAATGAGTTAAAAAAAAAACTTTGACATATATAAACTATATATTTGTATATCCCAATTTTAATTTTTTGAAAGTTGTACTTTGAAATGCCTTAGGAGAGTAGTTCCCAAACTTTCAGAGTTTATGAAGAAGAAAATTTATTAAAATTAAATTGGATGACTGAGACAGAGTTGCCAATTTTAATTTTCCAAGTATTGTCAGTTTTAAAATTGCAAACAGAGAAAATCAACATTATTAATACTAACATTTCATAAAAGATAGGGGATGGCCTTTTAACACCAAAAGAGTAGAATAAAACATAGTATAAGTTAATGTATTAATAATATTATGAAAATTTGCCCCATTCTACTTATTTTTCTCATTGCACTATTAGTGGAAATAAGCATAATTTAGGAAGCGCTCCTTACAGGTGACTGGTTTCCTTCCAACTTGGGCAGTCTCTTATTTTAAGTCTTTACTAAGGACTCTCTGTGTCCTAACAAGAGCCTGCTATGTGGCAAAAGATCACTGATAATGTGCCAGGGAGGCATATTCTATATACAAACGTGGTTTATGACATTAGGAGAAATATATTCTAGTGGAGAAAGATGCATTGAATAATCCCTCCAATGTAATTAAAATTGTAGTAAATATTATAAGATAAAGGTTAAGTTTAATAGTGTGCCCCGAATTGCTTCTCAGTAACCTCTCAGTGAAAACTTCTGCCTTGATAGAAGGGCTTAGAAAATTATTCTGAGTTGCTTCTCTCAATAAGAGGAAGCCACTTTCCTCTCTTTAAGGTTAAGTATGTGAAGGTGCTTGGTGGTAACAGATCACCGATAGTAATAGACCTTGACTTGCATAACCACCTGAGCGGAACAGGAACCCTCAGAAGGAGACGAGCCCTCCCACCTCTTCTTTCCCTTTCTCATCCATAGAAGAAAGGAGCTGGGCACTGAATGGTCCCTTCTAGATGAAATAAATTAAAATGAGGTCAGTTCATGGTTAGTCTTTTTAAGAGCACAAAAGTGCTTTGTTGCAGTTGATAATAATGTTATATTGTTAATTAGCCCTAATTAGCTCAGCAGCTCCACAGACTGAGGCCCTAAGGCTGTGAAGCAGTCCTACAAGGAAGGAAGAAGGGCATTATTATGTGCAAATCTCCTTTATTACAAACTTTGAGATAAATTTTGACTCGATTGAAAAAGTGTGGGCGATTTGGGCTTCAGGAGAATTTGTAAATAGTTAAGTGAGGAAGCCAAATGCTTCACACTCTTCCATATAATGTCATGGAGAGTTAATGGGAAACACAAGAAATCAAAACCCAAAATTGAGGTCCAAGGACACTTTCTTGGAACAAGGATTATGAAATTGGTAGAGGGACATACAGTAACAGAGCCTAGGAACATAGACTCCTAGAGAGCACTGCTGGCTGCATAGTTCAAGCATGAAAGTGGGTAGTGGCTTCTCCTTGTTATATAATCAGAGAATACTCCCTATATGTTGGCATATCAATATAATTCAGCAAAGTAGAATTTGGTAGGTTTGGCAGAGGACTAGGACAAGGAATATCTTCTCATTCTTCTGCCATCCCAAGGTTTATCTGCATTCCACTGTAGTGTTCTTAGCTGGGGGATGAGCCATATGGGTGAGGATCAAGATTGGGATGAAAGTCTTCTATTAATTTCTGAGCAAGCTTGAGGGATAATTATTTATAATTTACTGAAAATCGTTAGATAAGATATTCTGAGGACTAAAGGCCTATTTTGCATTCAGGGTGAGAAAAAGAAAGTTTGATTAAAAGTTTAGTAGTGTCAACTCTCTACTCCTCCGAAGACCACCAAAGAAGCCCATCGATCAACCATGACTAAGTTTATTTGACTCATAGCATGAGGGAGAACACCAACTTCAAAAAATAGTGATTGCTTCTCAAAATGAGGAAATTATGGAAGCATACTTACAGGGTTTTAGAGCCCACTCTGAGTTCTGCAAGACAGGCAAGTTGTTAGGATTGGGCAGTCTATGATAAAATAACTTTGGATTTATGGGCACAGCAAGATGAAGGTCTTAAGGAGGGTCTTGATAAACACATTTTTAGTTTTGGTAAGTAAGCTGTTAAATTGGTTCACAGGCTTATCTTGGGAGCAAGTAATTCCTAAAGCAAGCAAGTACCTATTTTTGCTCTGGCCCAGTATTGTTTAAAATAGGGACAGGAAAATTTCCTTGGTCTCAGTATTAATTAACCTAAAAGTGGGAATTATGTTGCTTTTAGTTCTCCGGATTCCTGTTGCTCTTTCTTCAGCTGAAGCTGTAGGATAGACCATTATTACCTAGGGATGTGACAAATCAGGGTATATGTTGGTATTTGATGTATTGTGGTCATGTGAAGCATTTCTGAGCATAGTTATTCAATCTCTATTAGGGACAGATTTGCTTGTTCATTTTGCTGAAGGATCATGTTTGGATCATTTGATGGAACAGCATCTGTACAGCAGAATTTAAGACTCAAGAATTCATACTTTTTAGAGTTGCAACATGGACAATTACTAAGAAGAAGACTGTGATACGACTGTGAAGCAAAAGGCAGGAGCCAAGAGTGACCAAATTAAAATAAGAGAATACCAGTCTCAACCTGAAGAAGCCACACAATCAGATATGAGGATATTAGCCAAATTGCATAATTTTATGATTTAGATGTTTGCTTCCCAGATAATTTTAGCACAGTATCTATAGTTATGTAAGTACATTTTCCCCTAAGTCCCATCTGAAAAGAATGTTTCTATACATGTTCCACTTTGAAAGATCTCTATTTTGAACCACCTGTCCAAATTTATGAACCCCTTGGGTGAGGAATTGCTTCAGTAATATTGTCATTCTTCTGCTATTCTCTGTACCATTGCCCGTAGAATTCTGCCTACTTCTCAAGCCTCATGTGAAGTGTGAAATAGCAAAAAAGCAGTCTAAAATATTCTTTTGGTGGCTATTTTTAAAATTTAAATTGAAGCCCAGAATTTCTCCTTTTTGAATTAAGTTATCTAAATGTCTGTTTTTCTTAGAAGGGAAATTGATGGGTCAAAATGAACCCAGGATGATATTAAGAATTATTCTGAAGGCTGTCATCAGTTTACTGACATTACTGATCCCTGTTCAATTTACAAATTTCTGATTACAGTCAGTACTCTTTTGTGCTTCAAATACTCACATATGGATATCAAGTAGAAAAGGCATGACACCCATCCCATTACCTGGACCTGAGAGAGTCATTTCCTTGGCCGGCTGATAAGAAGTCTAGGGGTTCCCAAGGAGAGAGGGGTCTGGAATTCTCAAGGAGGAAGAAAGGACAAACTTATTTCTCTACATTCCTTAGGATTATATAAACAATGTATTCTGCCTGAGGACAGTCTCTGGATTAAACCTTCTCTTTACAAGGATTATATAACAACAATGTATTATGTGTTCTGCCTGAGGACAGTCTCTGGATTAAACCTTCTGGCTAATTCTGTTATCTTAAAATGTAAATTATGGGAGTAGATCTGATGAGGTCTTTACAACCTCCAGACATTCTTTTGATTTACTGGAGAGTATATAACTCCATTGTTAGCACTAGCAAAGGGGCACTCTTTCTACCCCCTTCTGATGCCTATGTCAGAAGCTTTCTCTATCTCCTTTACACTTTAGTAAAACTTTTTTACACAAAAGCTCTGAGCGATCAAGCCTCGTCTCTGGCCCTGGATTGAATTCTTCTCCTCTGGGGGCCAAGAATCCTGGCGTCGTGATTCAACAACAACCTTTCAGACCCAGGCCGATTCTATTTGACATCCACATATGAGTATTCCCAGTGAAAGCAGATCATTGTGTGGTTCCTCACAAGTAGATCTGGGTTTAAAACACAAAAGACTATTGACTGCAATCTGTAAATTGGACTGGGGTGAAGATTTATCTAAACTAACACCTTTCTTATCAGATCTGTAAAAGCAAGGCAGCCCCTCAATGTACCCATGATTCCCTGGATCTTTCTATGCTCTATTTCTATGAAAGCTGGATTGCAAAGACTAACTCCTCTGTAGATTTCTTTTTTCTACAGAAAAATGAACATTCCTTCTAGGTTTGACATATTAGAAACTTTATGTTTCTGTCTGGTCTATTGTGGTTTTGCCATCTAAATAAGTTGTTTGGTAGTTCAGTTAGCAAAGATTATAAAAAGGACTGTGTTTTGTCTGAATTGTAACAAAGAAATGGTACCAAATGAAGGTGGGTAGCTCCTAAAGTAAAATCTCCCATTAGAATATAATGGCTTTTGAAATGAAAAATTAACATTGTGAGATAAAATTTTCTGTGTACTTCTTTCTGTGTATCAGATGTAATGTATTCCACATGTACAACATGAGAGTGGATAAAAGGACATGTGTTTGTTGCAAAGTTTTTGTATTTTTTCTGATGTGGCAAAACATTAAGTTTATATTTTAAGTTAATGAATTGTGAAAAGTGAAGCATGTATATTGTAATCCTTTAGAGCAACCGGTGGAAAAAATATGAGAAGGCATAGTAAATAAAAAGCCAATAATCAAAATGGTTTACTAAAAAATACTTGGAAAAAAAAAATACTTGAAATTCAAAAGAGTAGAAAAAAAGGAAAAACTGGAACAAAAGACAAAGGGACGAATAGACAAACTAATAATAATATTGTAGACTTAAATTCAACCATATTAATAATTGCATTAAATGTAAATATTCTTTTAATTAAAAAAAACCAGATATTGTCGATGAGAAAAAAAAATCCAACTATTTGCTGCCTACAAGAAACCCACTTAAAGTATAATGATATAAATAGGTTAAAAATAGAAGCCTGAAAAATGATATACCATGCAAATACTAAAGAATAAAAAGAATCTGGAGTGCCTATTTTAATTATAAGACAAAAGAAACTTCAGAAAATTTCTAGGAATAAAGAGGGACTCCAGTATTCTGGCCTGGAGAATTCCATGGACTCTGTAGTCCATGGGGTCGCAAAGAGTCAGACACGACTGAGCAAATTTCATTTTCACTTTCAAAGAGGGACTTAACACAATTATAAAAGGCTCAATTTACCAATGAAGCATTAAGATTTTAAAAGTGTATGCGTTAACAACAGAGCTTAAAAAAATCTCTGCTTAAAGTGATGCAAATGCTATAGTAGTTAAAGGAAATATAGACAACTCCAGAATTCTACTCACAGACTTTAATATTCTGCTCTTTATAATTATTTTTAAAGACAAAATCACCACAGATTTCAAAGACTTGAATAGTTTTATCAACCAACTAATCTGATTGTCATTTATAAAGCACTCTATTCAACAACAGGTATTTATTTTTTTTCAGTTCAGTTCACTTCAGTTCAGTTGCTCAGTCACGTCCTACTCTTTGCGACCCCATGAATCACAGCACGCCAGGCCTCCCTGTCCATCATCATCTCCTGGAGTTCACTCAGATTCATGTTCAAAGAGTCCGTGATGCCATCCAGCCATCTCATCCTCGGTTGTCCCCTTCTCCTGCCCCCAATCCCTCCCAGTATCAGTCTTTTCCAATGAGTCAACTCTTCGCATGAGGTGGCCAAAGTACTGGAGTTTCAGCTTCAGCATCATTCCTTTCAAAGAAATCCCAGGGCTGATCTCCTTCAGAATGGACTGGTTGGATCTCCTTGCAGTCCAAGGACTCTCAAGAGTCTTCTCCAACACCACAGTTCNCATGCTTGTGATGTATCTGTTCAGATTCTTTATTTCTTCCTGGTTCATTTTTGAAAAGTTGTACTTTTCTAAGAATTTGTCTATGTCTTCCAAGTTGTCCATTTTATTGGCATATAATTGCTGATAGTAGTCTCTTATGATCCTTTGTATTTCTGTGTTGTCTGTTGTAGAATCTCATTTTAAAATGGGCTTGATACTGAAAGAAAAACACCAATACATTATACTAACATATATATGGAATTTAGAAAGATGGTAATGATAGCCCTATATGCAAGACAGCAAAAGAGACACAGGTGTATAGAACAGTCTTTTGGACTCTATAGGAGAAAGTGAGGGTGGGAAGATTTGAGAGAATAGCACTGAAACATGTATATTAATATATATGAAATAGATTGCCGGTCCAGGTTCAATGCATGAGACAGGGTGCTCAGGGCTGGTGCACTGGGATGACCCTGAGGGATGGATGGGTAACACATGTAAACCTATGGCTGATTCATATCAATGTATGGCTAAAACCACTACAGTATTGTAAAGTAATTAGCCTCCAACTAAAATAAATAAATTTAAAATATAATAAAAGTGAAAAAATAAAAAGTGAAAAAAAAAGGGCTTGATAAGAGCATCTAATTCCTAAGTATTACAGTGATTTGGATGGGCCATGCTGCACTGACAAGTCCTCCAAAACTTTGGTGCTCAATCTGACAAAGCTTTATTTCTCATTAAAATCTCCCGAGAGTCAGGTAACTCCCCAGAGCAACTACTCTCCATTCACTGGGTTCGTGGTAATCTAGGTGACCTCAGTCTTGTGACATTGTCCCTTTAATGCAACTTCTAGGAGCAGGAGAGGAAGCTGGAAGAAAAGGGGTCATCATTCCCCAGGCTTTAAATGCTTCAGGTGGGAGGGGAAACGTGCCACATCTCACAGCCCATTTGTCAGAACTACTCCCATCACCTCCTCTAAAGCACCACTCCTCCAGAACTACTCTATAATTTTTGTATGTTTTGTAATAAAATTATTGAAAAAGGCTTTGGAACAAAAATATCTTTTTTTTTTTTTTTTTAATGCTTTCATCAGATCTCCTTGTTACTCTCTAATAGCTGACAGGGTTGGGTCAGCTTTAACTGGGCCTCTATTTTTCTCATCTATTTTAGGAAAATAGGTTTGTGAGGAGACTTCTGATTTGTCTTTTCATCTGTTGTTTTTCAAATTTTCGGAGTGAGCAAATGTCATTGGACTTTGTTCCCCTTTCCTTTTATGAGTGAAATGTCCTTTTTTGTCTCTATAGAAACCCTCTGGAAGTGCTACCAGTATTTCTGGTAGAAACCACTGATGCTTTATGTTTGAATTATTGCTTCCTTCTGGGAATCTGAGGCATTATCGTTTGATTGGGCAAAATCTCTGAGCGTGTACTCTATGTTTCTTCTAAAAGTCAATTTTCTCATGGAACCACAAGAAGAAGGCAAAGATACAAAACTCATGGTGGAACTTAAGGTGAGGGATGGTTTCCAGGGTGTCTTCACCAGAGGGTGAAGTTCCATGATGAGTCTGAAGAAGTTCAGAGTGGGAACAGCACCCCAGGTTGAACGTGGTGGCTGCCAGCATTGCACATCATGGGCATATCTTTCTGTGTGTGATTAGGAGCACAAATGAAGGCTCTAGGGGGAGTGGATCAGTACATTCATTCTGGGAATTCAGCTTCTCATGCTTTCTTTATGCAGACTGGAATACATTAAAATAAAAACCAATCCATCATGACCACTCCAAGGTACAGGCACCTTACCTAGAAAATGAAAAGGGAAGGAAAGGAATTACATCAGGTGGTAAAGCTTATTGCTCTCAGACCAGCCAAATTAATGAGTGCTTGGAAGAGGTCTGGCAGCCAAGTGGATTGTTGGCTTGTTGGTATCACTCTAGTGGTTGGGGATTTTGAGATGATGGGAAAAGTGGGAGAGGACTGGGGCATTATAGGCTAAGAGAGAGCAGACTGTATCAGAAGCCCATGAGAG
Organism: Neotragus pygmaeus; assembly: GCA_006410875.1. NCBI lineage: Eukaryota > Metazoa > Chordata > Mammalia > Artiodactyla > Bovidae > Neotragus > Neotragus pygmaeus. The sequence continues at coordinate 108,627 of SJYV01012405.1, read as the reverse complement.
CAGAGAGCTTAGATGTCATTTAAAAAATGACCTGACTAGCCGCAAAGATTGATGATAAGAAAGAAAAGGGAAAGAGCTTTTGAAAGAGTTTTTGCCTCAATCAGGTGGTAATTTATTTACTGTTTAATATAATGAGAGATACAAATGAGATTCTGGGTTAGAAAGAGGGATTTCAGGTATGACCATTAATGGAACCTTAAAATAGAGCTTCCCAAATCTGTTAGCCCAACAGGCATGGCAGCTTAGCAGTGTGTGCCTAAGCAGGAAATAGCCTACAGTGTTGTAGGGGAACCAACATCTGGTAGCTGTCACTGCACATAGACCTCGAGATAGAACTTGGAAGATTTGAAATCAAATTAAACCAAGTGTAGTGTCAAAGACATAAGGAGGAAGATCTCTGGGCCACCTTGTAGAGTAGATGTCCATCAAAATAGTATCTCTCATTTATTGAGATTTAACCATGAATAAAGGTATTATTTGAATTAATCCTTGCAACAAATTATGAGTTAGACCAAACTGTTGTATCCTTTTTACAGATGGATAGACTAGGGCTCACAGATGTTAAGTGATACAACCAGAACACAAAGGTAGGGTAGAGGGTTGAGTTGTTGTTGTTTAGTCACTAAGTCGCATATGACTCTGTTGTGACCCAATGGACTATAGCCCACTAGGCTTCCCTGTCCAGGGGATTTCCCAGGCAAGAATACTGGAGTGGGTTGCCAATTCCTTTTCCAGGGGATCTTCTCAAGCCAGAGGTCGATCCCGTGTCTCCTGCATTACAGGCAGATTCTTTACCATCTGAGCCACCAGGAGAGCTTGAGAGTTCAAGAATACTGGAGTGGATAGCCGTTCTCTTTTCCAGGAGGTCTTCCTGACCCAGGGATAGAGCCCAGGTCTCCTGCATTGCAGGCAGATTCTTTACCATCTGAGCCACCAGGGGAGCTTGAGAGTTAACTCAAAGTTGAAGCTCTTAGCTGCTCTCCTCACAAGGGATTGATTATGGGACTCACAAAGTATTGTATATGTGTGTGAAGACCAACGTAAATGTGTCTTGCTTCAGATAGGGGTTAAAAGGCAAAAATATGTGTTGGAAACCATTCTGTTTCTTATACACTTTCTTGCCTCTATTACCTCATATCCTTAGCCTGATATTTTTAGTTTTGTTTCCTTTTCCCCTTCCTATATTTGTACCCATCTCTTAGACTGCAGCTTTGATCTGACCTTTCATTCTGCTTTGCTTTTGTTTATATCAAAACAGTCAACAAAGAATAGTGGTTGAAGGTGTGACTTCTGATGCTGAGTAGCCTGGGTTCAAATCTTAAGTTTTGCTGCTTGATTAGCTATCATGGCCCTTTGTGATCCTGTTTCCTCATCAGTTTTGGTTGTCTATGGCTGTGTAACAACCCACCCCACAACTTAGAGTTTTAAAATAATCATAACCACTTATTTGCTCACACGTTGGCCAGAACTCAATGTGGATGGCTCATCTCTGCTCCATATGGTGCTGGCCTGCAGGGAGGCAGGGGTTTGACTGGAGCTTGAGGAGCTACAATGGCCTCATTCACATGCCTAGGGCTTCAGGGATAGGGATGAATGGAACAGGAACAGCCCAGGGTTGACAGACTCTCTCCCTCTTGTCTCTCATCATTCAAAAGTCTAGTCCAAACTTTTTACATGGTGGCTGGATCTCAAGAGTGCGAATACAGAACATACCAAGTCCCTTACAGTCTAGGTCCAAAAATAAATTGGCTGCATTATATGGTCAAAGAACGTCATAAGGTCACCCTAGTTTTAAGAGAAGGTGAAATATGCTCTACTTCCTGGTGGGAGGAACAGCATAGGTGGACTTGAGGGGGGCATTTTTACAGATCATCTACCATGGAGAGGTGAGTAGGTTATTGAGGTAGTTGGTTCATATTGTCCTGACCACAACTTCTTTAGTTATCAGGAGAAAAATATCATAAAGTATAGACTCTTGGATTCTGTTTTCAGATGAAATGCACACTTGTGCAAATTTGGAGCAGGAAAAGAATTCACTGGCACTAAATCCTCATTAGAAGCCAAATGGATGTGCTAATGTAAAAAATTAAAATATCTACCATTCAGCTGACATTTTTGTTTCCTGCAAAGGCAGAGTCACGCTGAGCTTTTCCAGATAGTTCATTAATTATAGTCCTCTAAATAGTCATCTAAATTATAATTTGAATTTCACCGGGGTTTTAAATTATTTGTTAAAGGAACAGAAATGAAATAAGGCCAACTTCCCTAATAAATCAGGAATTCACAAATTCTTGAAAGTAGCTAATTGACACTGTGAAATATTTACTATCTCCTGCTTTTAACAATGCCTGTATCACAGCATGTTGCATTTGTCATAAATATGTGGACCCAGTCAGCAAAGATATACCCATGACCATGATTGCTGAGATGTATCACAGCTTCTGAAGAGGAGCCCATGAGATATACAGAATTATCCAAGGCAGAAACAGAAAGGAGCCTTAGCAAATCCAGTAAGCTAAATATCTTGAATCTCACATCTTGTTGTTGACAAGAAGAGACTGATTGTTTTTCTTCCTTTCATGTGGAATCCTGAGATGCTCTTTTCTGAGGTCTTCCATGCCCCTTTCACAGACACAAAGCTAAGCACTAAGTTCTCAAGGTCGTCTCCACGGAGAACCATCATCTGCCCATCAGCTTATATGAGTTCAAGCACACACAAGAAGTGAGACCCCTGTTGCTTCACTTATCAACAGGCAGTGAATGAAATTAGTCTGAATGTGATTCCAGTATCATTGTATAGTCTTTTCCTGAATGTACGTTTATGCTCATGTGTCTGTCTTAGAACATCAGTTCCGTGAGAACAAGGATTGTTTTAATTGATTCAGCAAAAGCTTATATGTAAATATAGCATACCTACATATAATAGCTTATACAAGTTAGACATTCATCCATAGTCAACAAATGTTTACAAAGCACCCACTATGTGCCACACACTTTTCTAGGCTCTTTGGATAAAAAAGAAAATGAGATTGATATAATTCTTGACCTCTAGGATTTTAATCCAAAGTGGGACGGTAGATATTTAATAAATAATTGTTAATAGTTAAGTAAATAATTTTAAGAGTACATACTATCACAAAGGGAAAGTTCAAAGTGACATGGAGTATATATTAGGGAACTCAGCTTGGTCTGGGAAGTAAGAGAGTCCTCCCTGGAGGAAGCCCATGTTTAAATTCAGTCAATCAAAGGATAGTTATTGAGTATTTCCTACAATCTGGGTACTTTCCCAGGAATTGGGAATAGCAAAACGAACACAGTAACACTAGGGAATACCTAGATGAATAGAATGGAGAAGAATATCTCACACAAAAGGAATAGCATGTGTAGTGACCTGGAGAGCTCCTGGAATAATCTAGGAATTGAGGAAAGTCAGCACAGCGGAAGCTGAAAGAGAGTGGGTACACTGGAGGGGTATATAGGATATAGGTCATACCAGTCTTTGCAGGCCCTGGTGAGGTTTTGGGTCTTCATCCTGCAAGCAGTGGGAAATCTTTGAGCATATAAGCTAAGGAAAACAATTCATTCACTTATTTTCATCCAACAGATGGCTTTTGAGCCTTTTTAATTGGCAATCATTGGCCAGGCCTTAGGTATAGAGCAGCAAATAGGACAAATGTGTCTGAGCCTGCTAATTGCATTCTGGTATTAGTTTTTCCTATCTTCTTTAATAATAAAATCCCTGTTTTTTGTCTGAACCAGTTCAGAAACATAGACTACATTTCCTAGCCTCCCTTGCAGAAAATATGACAATGGGATTTAGTATAGGCCAGTGAGATGTAAGCAGAAGTATATTTAAGGCAAGAAGGGCTTTGCTTCTTTTCACCTAGTCTTTCTTGCTACTCATTGGAAAACAGAAGCCATGACTGAACATTGAGGTGAAAATTTGTTGAAGGCAAATTTAAAAGTTTGAAAGAACCTGAGCCCCTCAAGGGTCTTGGATTCTCCTTATCAGCCCTAGACTTCTTAGTTCTGATCAACTTCAATGTGAAAGAAAAATGAGTTCTTATCTGGTTGATGAATTTCCATGAACAGCAGAGCAAACTCATCTTAATTGGAACAACAGTTAAGGCTCCAGTTCTCATGGAGTTTATACTCAGTTGTAGGGAAATAAGTCAGAAAAAAACTGGAAGGGAAAGTCAGGGAAAGAGAGGCACTGGGAAGACAAATGTTGCCTGGCTATTTTAGATTAATGGTTCAAGATCTCTTTGAAGAAGTGTGAGTTAAGCTGTGGCAGTGACAGATGCTGTGAAAGATTGCTGGCAGAAGTGTGGTGTGGCAAATCAGTTTTAAGAGGAGACATTCTCCTCTTCTTTGAACAACACAAAGGGATATGATTTATGGGAGTTGTCTAACATCAGTCCCTATATACTTAGATTAAACTGTGTACAACATCCTCTAACATACAAATATCATCCTCTCACATGATGGATACCTCAGACAGAAGTCCAAAGAAACATCAGCGCATTAGGTCTGCATACCTGCCCTCATAACAGTTACCAAAGTATTGTTCTCATTTCCCAGCCATGGGGACAGACTACTCTGGGTCCGAATCAGTGATGAAATATGAGTGCATTTGTAATACATTGAATGATAGATCTTGTGGCTCACATTACCAATCTCCACTGGCAAATTCCAGATTTTAAATGAATTCAGTGGTTTACCCCATGTTGAACATTTTGGAAAGCATCTAATAGATAAATGAGAAGAGAAAGCAGTGATCTGTGAGGCCCCCTCTTTACAGAGAGGTTGCATTTCGCCTACCAGTGAGGATACTCTTTCCTCAACACTACAAAATTAAGACTTTTGTTCTTGGACTAGAGGCCACATTTAGAGCAGTTGACATGTATACTTCCCCTCTCCTGATTTGGTTTTCTCCTTTTCCCAGAACCAGAGCATCATTTTGTCTCATTCACTGGGACTGACAGACTAAGATACTCTTTTAAGTTGTTAGGGAATGGATGTGGCAGAAGCAATCTTGTCCTGTGGACGCAGTGAAATCAAATACTTTACTACAGTCTTCACCAAGATAGCAGGGAGTGTAAGAAGGACTTCTGTAACCAGAATTTGGAAGGAGAGTTTAGATACCTGCCATGACTGTGGTCCTTGTCCACAACTTTTGACTTGTTTAGCAACCATGGGAAAACTACCACAGTTCTCCCCTATTGGGTTTGCCCCTTTCTTTCAAGATTAGTATCACTTGCTGACATTTAGTAGGGGGCCTTAGGGGGTTACCTGGGTGAGGAGAAGAACCCCTGAACTTTATGGGAGAATGGTTTGTGTTCTAGATAGGAACTTTTTTTTTTTAATCTATGAAACGAGCTGTGGCCTAGGAGTGAGAAAACTCTGGTTTTAATTCTAGTTCAGTTCAGTTCAGTCACTCAGTCATGTCCGAGTCTTTGCAACCCCATGAATTGCAGTGCACCGGGCCTCTCTGTTCATCACCAACTTCTGGAGTTCAATCAAACTCAAGTCCATTGAGTCCGTGATGCCATCCAGCCATCTCATCCTCGGTCGTCCCCTTCTCCTCCTGCCCCCAATCCTCCCAGCATTGGAGTCTTTTCCAATGAGTCAACTCTTCGCATGAGGTCGCCAAAGTACTGGAGTTTCAGCTTTAGCATCATTCCTTCCAAAGAAATCTGATGTACTCTGCATATAAGTTAAACAGCAGGGTGACAATATACAGCCTTGACATACCACTTTCCTATTTGGAACCAGTCTGTTGTTCCATGTCTAGTTCTAACTGTTGCTTCCTGACCTGCATACAGATTTCTCAAGAGGCAGGTCAAGTGGTCTGGTATTCCAATCTCTTGGAGAATTTTCCACAGTTTGTTGTGATCAAAGGCTTTGGCATAGTCAATAGAGCAGAAATATATGTGTTTCTGGAACTATCTTAGAATTCGCAGAAGCTTAGAATTAAAGGAGATCAGCCCTGGGTGTTCTTTGGAAGGAATGATGCTAAAGTTGAAATTCCAGTACTTTGGCCACCTCATGTGAAGAGTTGACTCATTGGAAAAGACTCTGATGCTTGGAGGGATTGGAGGCAGGAGGAGAANCTAGGTTAAAGATGAAAGGCTTCTCCACATTGAGGGTCACCCAGAGAGGTTCACTGAGTTACATGGAGAATAGAAGAGGGAGAGGGTAGTTAGAGGTGACTGGAATTAGATGAGGTAGGATCAAAAGAGGAGAGAGCAAGCTAGCCAGTAATCAATTCCTTATGTGCACTCCACAGTCTGAACTGCTCAGAGGTGTTCATGGAGTTATACAGGGAAGAAGAGAGGGAGGAAGCAGACAGAGGTGGCCAGGAGGATAAAAGAGGGAAATGAAAAGGAGAGAGACAGATCTGGCCAGTAACCAGTTCCCTAAATGCTCTCCACCGTCTGGGACACACATAGATTCACAGAGTTGGGTAGAGAAGAGAAGGGGGCGGGAAGAGACAGAAGCTACCTGGTGGAGAAAAAGGAGAGTCCAAAGGAGGAGAGAGTGGTCAAGCCAGTAATCTCACTCTCAAGTAAAATTGGGTACTGAAAATTGGGTTTTTAAATGTACAAAATTGACAAGACATACCAAAAAGCAAAGATTAAAAATCTAGAGTAGAGATTGGATTTTCAAAAATACAATATTAAATAAAAGAAGAATAAGAAGAAAAGCCACAAGAATTATTAAAAAAACAACAACAACAACCACAAAAAGACTATATACGGCGTTTGCTTTAAAACTAGTGTCTTTTTTTTTTAATAATAGTAGGTTATAAAAATAAAAATTAGAGAAATAGAGGACTTAAAAATTTAAGAAAGTTAAAAAAAGAAGAAGAAAAAATAATCGCTNAAAAAAAAAAAGGACAGTAAAAATATCTTCCAGTATCTGCACAAGTGTACAAGAAAGACACACACAGACGCAGACACACAGACACACACACACAGAGACACAGACAAACACACAGACAGACACACACACACACACAGAACCGGAGTTATTTGAGGTGGGGAGAGGGAGGGAAGAAAAAATTTTTCAATGTTTGTTCATTCTGTTTTTACATATGCATGCATATATATGTGTACACATAAAATATATACAGATTTTAAAACTATGCCAATGTATTGCCTTTTACCAAAATTAAACAAATCAAACAAAAGAATAATGCCACAGAATTAAACGTAAGTCAAGCTGTCTTGACATTTCTATTAAAAGATATGCTTCTAACCTTAGATAGCTAAGAATAAGAAGTACAGATTGTTATTTTCTATTCTGTGCCATTTCAGCTCACTTAGGGCACCAGTATAGGAGATAACAAATGTCAGTCTGAGGCCTGTTTATTCTAGCAAAATGTCCTCTCTATCTAACATGAGCCTTTGGTACCCATTTTCTTCCACGTGCATTTATGTCAATGGCCTGTACCTAGCCACCTTTTAACTTGACTACTAATTCTTTAGGTATGCCTAGCAAAACAGGTCAATTTTTAAGACCTAGTAGTCTAGGGGATTTAAATCAGGCAGTTTTAATTACTCCCTCTTCTTTAAAGAGTCTTTCTACCCAAAGTTTTTATTTATGAACTTAATTAACCCCATAAGACCTTGAGCTTCCAAAGTCTTTGTATACCTACCACATCTCAAGCAAGGTAGCTGGTGACTAAATTAGTATTTTTATAGCATAAAAACTGAATCAGAATGTTCCTGGGCACATTAAATCATAATACTTTAAATAACAGTGAGGAAAATGGCTCTCTCAGGTTTTCAGTTTGTTAACAAGGAGTGGCAAGTTATAACTGCAAATATGGACAGTTCCTAAAAGATATTAAAAGAAGTAAATGCAGGAAAAATGTCAGAAAAACAGCACTGATTACAACTACTTTATAAAACTCTTTGTATGTTCTCTATTTCAATAAATCCAAAATGCAATATTATCTTATACTAAATAAGGAAAAACTTCCAATTTTATTTATATGATGTGTCCCAAAGTGAAGAAATGCACATCTGAAAACCAGTGAAATACGTAATAACAATTACCTTTATAAGTCAGCCAGGCCATATGCCAGGCATAATTAAGTCTTTAAATATATTATGAACCTCATAAGAACCTGCAAACTACTTACTATCTCACTTTAAATTTAAGGTAACTGAGCCTCAGAGGGACAGTAAAACAATCTCCTAAGAAGTGGCAGGGCCAAGATTCCAGCGTACTCTTGTCCAACACTTTCCACTTCACCAAGAGCTTTCTGAGTTTGTTTTCACAGCACCTCTGTCAGCATTTCTGTGACTAAAACCTGGGGATCCCTGGGCACCTCAAATACAGTACTGTCGGGAGTCTGCAATAATTTTTTTAAGTTGTATTTTCATCCCGAGTAAACTGTAACATAACCTTCTAGACATGTGTTCTGGATAACCTGGTAAACACCAATCTCACCTGCGGCATCATCTCAGTGCCTCAGTTTGGATCAGGGTTTGACAATCACCTCAGCACCAAACGTAAGCAGAGAGACTGACTTAACGTGTGAGTGACGAGACCACACCAAAAAGGCCAAATGGTATTAGGATGTGCTAAATAAACTATGCTTCCTAGTACTCTTAGAGAAAAGAGGTACAGAATTTAGCAATACAGGGCAGATGATAATATGCTGACCTTAAAAGAACCTTAGTCATTCAGCACCACAATCACAATGGAAAATCAATATTAATGAATCATTAACTTGATGCTATAATTTTCTCACAGAACTCAGTATAAATTAGCCTTTTGATAATCATAAACCTTCACTAAATTATGTTTCTACACATTTAAACAATATTAAGAAGTCCACAAGAAGTGTCTACATCACTTAAAAGTGAAACATATCAACGTTTCACTGCTATAAGGAAGAGAAAGATGGGTCTGAAAACATTAGATGGATAAAAATACTTGATAGGATAAATTCATATGTTCCAAAGAAGGTATTACACTTTATTAATTACAAAATAAACTGTAGTAATAGCACTGTCCCATACACATTAGCTCAACATTTCCTAAATCTGACTTTCAGTTCAGTTCAGTTCACTTCAGTGACTTTAGGACAGTCTAAATACTCAAAAGTTTAAAAAATTTTGCATGCTAATTGGTTAAAAACAAAAAGTGGTCTCAGATAAAGTCAGCCTGGTCAAAATTTGATATAGTTCCCCAGTGCAATTAACATACAATAATATGCTGAAATAAGACAGAATGGACCAAGCNCAACAACAACCACAAAAAGACTATATACGGCGTTTGCTTTAAAAATAGGGTCTTTTTTTTTTAATAATAGTAGGTTATAAAAATAAAAATTAGAGAAATAGAGGACTTAAAAATTTAAGAAAGTTAAAAAAAGAAGAAGAAAAAATAATCGCTCAACAACATCAACACACACACACACACACACACACACACACACACAAGAATGATTGTAAAAATAGTAAACATATATCTGGCCCTTTCTCTGGTGTTGTGGGCAGTGTGGGGTCACTTCCAAGGCAGTTCCCTCTGATTAACTTCTTCTGTTTGCTGGTCTCTTCCATGTCTGATTTCCATCTTAACACAAGGAGGGCAGTGATAGACACTTACTTTTTTTTTTTTTTTAGGCTCACTTGTTCAGTCTCACTGTGGGGAGAGAGGGATGCTGCAAACAAATAGTACTGTCATGTGCTCGCAGTGTCTCTACGCTGGGCCTGCCCCTGCTCGTGGTGCACACCGCTCAGGCTCTGCGTTGCTCTGCCGGGGAACCATTTGAGGCCGGCCCTAGGCTTCATGCACCTCTGTGGTCTAAGCTGCTCAGCCTCGGTGCTCAGGTAGCCCTCAGAGGCGTGGATTTGGTTGGGCCTGGGTTTTGTGCCCTTTCCAGGTCCGAGTAGCTCAGGAGTTTGGCGAGCGCAGCCGCTGCAACTTATCACCTTTCCCTGCTGCCCACTTTTCTGGGTGTACCACTGGCGTTCTTTCTCAGGCGGATGATGACTGTCTAGAACCCCTAGAAGTCTTAGTTAACAAAGAGGCCTGCTTGCATTTTGGTAGGTAATGTCTCTCTTGAGCTGCAATTGCACCCTTCCAGCCCTTAAGGCTCTGGCTGCCTGTCACTGGAGGGGGATGTTCTGTGGCCAGCTATTTCCGTTCTGTCCTTTGTTCTGTGCATGGTCCTGGCGGTGTCTTATGTTCGAGTGTTTCACGTGGTAGCTATCCCACAGTCTGGTTTGCTAGCTCAAGTTAGTTTGCTCTGGTTACGTGTGGGACGTTCCAGCCCAAATAGCACTGCAGCCCACACCTCCCATGGCCCGATTCTTAAAAAGCACTGCAGCCTGCACTTTCTGTGCCTCCCTGCCCATCCCCCACTTGCTAGTGGCAAATGCAGGCATCTGCGCTGCTTTTCCGCTGGGGGAGTTACTGTTGGGCTCGTAATCTGTTGGTTTTAATTATTTATTTATTTTTCTTTCCTGTTATGTTGCCCTCTGTGCTTCCAAGGCTCGGCACAGACTCAGCAGCGAGAATGTTTCCTGGTGTTTGGAAACCTCTCTTCTTGAGTCTCTTCCTGGGATGGGACTCCCTTCCCAGGATGGAGCTCCCTCCCTACCTCCTTTTTTCCTACCTGTTTTTGAAGCCAATGATCTGCTTTTCTGGTTGCCTGATGTCCTCTGCCAGCATTCAGAAGTTGTTTTGTGGAATTTACTCAGCGTTGAAATGTTCTTTTGATGAATTTGTGAGTGAGAAAGTGGTCTCCCAGTCCTATTTCTCCACCATCTTAGGACTGCCCCATCAGGGAGTTTTCAAGTGAGGCAGCTCTTTGCATCAGGTGACCAAATTTGTGGAGTTTCAGCTTCAACACCAGTCCTTCCAGTGAACACCGAGGACTGATCTGCTTTAGGATGGACTGGTTGGATCTCTGCAGTCCAAAGGACCCTCAAGAGTCTTCTCCAACACCACAGTTCAAAGCATCAATTCTTGGCACTCAGCTTTCTTTATAGTCCAAATCTAACATCCATAAATGACTACTGGAAAAACCATAGCCTTGACTAGATCGACTTTTGTGGACAAAGTTATGTCTCTGCTTTTTAATATGCTGTCTAGGTTGGTCATAACTTTCCTTCCAAGGATTAAGTGTCTTTTANCTGGAGAAGGAAATGGCAACCCACTCCAGTATTCTTGCCTGGAGAATCCCATGGTTGGAGGAGCCTGGTACACTACACTCCACGGGGTTGCAAGGAGTCGGACATGACTGAGCACTTTCACTTCACTTCACTTGAGAGTCCCTTGGATGCAAGGAGATCAAACTAGTCTATTCTAAAGGAAATCAATCCTGAATATTCACTGGAAGGACTGACGCTGAAGCTGAAACTCCAGTACTTTGGCCACCTGATGTGAACAGCTGACTCATTGGAAAAGACCCTGATGCTGGGAAAGATTGAAGGCAAAAGAGAGCAGCAGAGAATGAGATAGTTGGATGGAATCACTGACTCAATGGACATGAATTTGAGCAGACTCCAGGAGATAGTAGAGGATAGAGGAACCTGGCATGCTGCAGTCCATGGGGTTGCAAAGAGTCGACCCCATGGACATGACTGAGCAACTGAAAAACAACAACCAACCTCTGCAAACTCCTCCAGAAACAAAAGCCTGCCTCTCTGGCCTTCTTGCTGCCTCAATGTGGGTCAACAACCTGCCTTCTGTCTCTGTCCTACCTCTTTCTTGGAAGGCTTTGTGGCCTAGACCTGAGTTTGTGACAATCTTCCCCGCAGGACCAGAATCACTTCTGCTCTCTCTGTTCTGCTGCCTCACAGCCCACCCTCTATTTCCTCTGTCTCCAAACCCTGAATCTCTCAGACCGTCTAGGGGTGGACCCAGCACCGATGTTCCAAACACGATCCACCCCACCCCCACCCCAAAGAGACTCTTACTCTAGTTTAGACCATGCATCCCTTTAAGAGGCAGGGCTAGAACTGTCATTCACTATGCCCAGTGCCTACTGCAGGGCTGGTCACACAGCAAAAGCTCAAAAATATTTATTTAATGAAAGAATCCACAGTAATTTCAACTTCAAAAAGGATATAAGTCTTTAAATCTCCTCTTTTGCAAATGAAAGCCTCCTCCATTCCATGTCTCCCTCACCTCAAACCTCAATTGCACCCCATCCTGGGTAGCATCTCCAAACAGATCCCTAACTCGGAATATTTCCTAATGGGAGCATCTGCTTCCCTGCTTTCCATTTATCCTTGACACTACCTCCCACCTACTGGATCAACTTTTTGTTTCCATTGAGATCTCCAATTGCCCTGTTCTCCTAACCCATCACTACTGTTTCAGCTTTGCTAACCTTGGAGAAGGAAATGGCAGCCCACTGCAGTGTTCTTGCCTGGAGAATCCCAGGGACGGGGGAGTCTGGTGGGCTGCCGTGTATGGGGTCGCACAGAGTTGGACACGACTGAAGTGATTTAGCAGCAGCAACCCTTCTTTGCAGTTGGGCTGCATGATTGACAATTTTAGATGGAATCACCATCTCCTGATTTGCCGAGGCTTGGACCACACGTACTCTGCACCTATACCCTTAAACAACTCAATTTAGTGGGTGGCTCTCTTCCCAAAACTTCAACGACCACTTCACTGAGAGCAACTTTCAAATTTACATTACTAGTCCAGTCTTTAACAAGATCCCAACATGACGCCTAGATAGCTTCACATACATAGCTTTTTGGATAGCAACAAGTTTAACATCTCTCCTTCCAAAGCAGATCCTTCTCCTGGTTTTCCTGTCACTTCTAAAACTACTACTAGTAGCTTTGCCACAGAGATAAATGTCAGTACCTGTCTTCTCTGTGCAACCCCCCATGCCGGTCTTCATCATTCCATTCTTTTATAAGGTCTGTTCAATTTATTCCTTCACTGCCTCTCAAATCTAAGTTTACCTTTCTATTTGCACTACCCTAATACATCCTAATGGCAGCTTATATACCAGCACTGCCCAATAAAGCCCTCTGCAATGATGGAGATATTCTATATCTGCACTGTCCAATATGGTAGCCACGAGCCCCATGTGACTATTGAGCACCTGAAATACAGCTAGTGCACCTAAGACCGGGAATTTTAAATCTCATTTCATGTAAACAGTTACATGTGGCTCGTGGCGACCATACTGGACACTGTTAATTACTCCCCATTGTCTCAGCATAGATACAGCCAATTATAATACCACATGTGCCAGTCATTTGTCGCCTCTCAGATCCATTCCCTGCTGCCCAGCCCCATCTCTGTTTTACATCACAGGGGACTTCTAGTTCCCAGCTGCTTCTGACAACTGGCTTCCAGGCAAGTGAGCGGCTTTGGTAAACAGTGGGCAGGAGCAGTAGAAAAGTCAGGGAGCTTCTCCATCCCTAGCGTTGCCTCGGGTGGCATTTCTAGGCCCCTCCCTTCCAGAGTCCCAGCCCTCACTGGCAGTCTTCATCATACTTCTATCTCCCACTGAGCAGCCTCACTCTCTGGGCTCAGGTCACACTATTTTCTTCCTGGATCCTTTCAGCTCTAGGAATAGTAGCACTTTCCTACCATTACTAATCTCTGGGTTGGCTCACTGTCAGTTTAGGCTTCTTAGCCCTTAAACCATCACCAATCCATCTATTAAATTCCCTCTGTTAAAATATCCAATATGGTTCTTGTTTTCCTTAGTAAAGACTGATACTCCATCCAGATGAGTTTCCTCTTTAATTTATCCTGATAATTGTTATCATGAAACCAGCCATAATCATCTTCACCATCAAAATATGCGATATAAAAGTACATCAGAAATCATCATTTAAACAGTGCTTATGTCAAGCATTGGGGTTTTGACATATCATAGTTCATTTTTTCCTTATAAAACCCTAGGAGGTCAATATTTTTATCCCCATTTTATAACTGAGTCCAGTGAGGCTTAGAGATCAGCTTACACAGGTTAAATAGCAACTAAGTGACTCAGTGTGTCTCAAGAGTGCATATCAGGTCACACAAATTCCTTCTTCTCTAGTACACTATTCAGACACTGTCAATTACTCCCCATTGTCTCAGGAAAAACTTCAACTTCCTCAGCCTGCTCTTCAGAAGAGAGTCTCAGCCATCCAGCTTTAATCACCCTTTCAGTCTCAGCCCTACTTTCTCCTTATTCATATCCAGACTGACAATATGCAGCTTTCCCTACATATGTGATTAGTGTTTTCCCACCACTATTCTATCCCTTAGGTACCTGTCAAGGCCTATTCAAAATTCAATTTGACTTCAGCATAATAATTATAATTATTGGTGCTTTGGAAACATTATAATTCCATCTGTGCCAGTCATTTGTTACTTAGATCCATCCCTTGCTGCTCAAAACCCCTCTCTGTTTTACATTACAGAGAGGTGATGTCTGCCATTTCCAAAGCACTATTATCTCACCTTTCTCTAAAATTTCCCACTTAATAAGTTCTCATTTATTTCTCCAATGTTTGGCTTATATTCTAGCCGTGTTCTTATCTTAATACTACCTTTATAAAATGCAAAGTCTTCGGAGAGAAGAGATTTTTAAAAAATCTCTCACCAGCATCTAAGAGTGACATTTACAAATGAACTTTTAGATGATCTGCAAAATATTTGTTTAGGTCATTTACACAAGCCTTCACAGATGCAGCATCATGTGATTTCTCAGGAAAAAATGAAAGTCAAAGACCTAGGTTCTGTCCAAATTCCTACCTTCACCACATCAGGAGCATAGACTCTACAGTCAAACCACCTATTTTTTAACTCAGCTGCAGCTCCTAACATCTGTATAATTGGGGACAAGCTACTTAATGGGCTTCCCTTGTGGCTCAGCTGGTAAAGAATCCGCCTGCAATGCAGGAGACCTGGGTTTGATCTCTGGGTTGGGAAGATCCCCTGGAGAAGGGAAAGGCTACCCACTCCAGTATTCTGGCCTGGAGAATTCCATGGACTGTATAGCCCATGGGGTCACAAAGAGTCGGACATGACTGAGCGACTTGCACTTTTACTTAATTACTAGGGCTACTGTTTTCTCACTTTTAAGATGAAAATGATAAAATGACTTCATAGTTCTACCAGGAGAAATAAATGAGCTATTTATACCAAGTGTTTACTTACAATAGTGCGTGGAATATACTAAGTGCTCAATAAATGTTAGTTCTTACTAATATGACATCACCTCCCAAACCAGTGGTATGGTGGAACGGGTTAAAATGCACCTAATTTCCGTAAGTCATGGAGGTAAAGTTCTCAGATCCCATAATCTCCCTCCAGGTTTTATTATGGCCTTCAGAAAACAGATAGTCTATACCTATAAAAGAATAATCAGATTTATTATAAGTATAATAATGTCAATGAGACTGTGAAAGCAAGATAAAATTGACTGTTGAAAAGTTAAAATATTTCAAAAAGCTTGTCTAAATTGAGTTATGTATCCAATAAACCCACTATATCTGATATAGCACGCCTCCTGTAGGAAGACACATTTTCCCTGTATTTACATAATGTGTAAATTCTGGGTTTTTAGGTTTGCTGTGCCCAGTTTCCAAATGGTCCTTTCCCTCTGTGTGCTCTACCTCTGATGGTCTGAGCATCAGTGACAGTGTACTGGTTGGCATGTCTTTCTTACGTAGTAACAGAACATTGTCCTTGTCCTTGAAACCCAGCCCCCACATATGTAGTGGGGAAGTCTAGGCCACATGGAGAGGCCACAAGTAGGTACTCCGGTGTTAGTCCTACCCAAGGTTTCATTGACCTCCTGCATCATCCATGAAGCATGTGAGTAAGTGAGCCACAGATCATTCCAGCCCCCAGCCCTTAAGATGACCCAGCAGATGCTGAATGGAACAGAGACAAGCTACCTCTGCAGAACTCTGACCCAATTGCAGGTCTATGAGTGAAATAAAGTCTGTCATAGTTTTCAGCCACTGAAGTTTGGGGTGCCTAATTAGTGAAGGAGGCACAGTAACTAGAGCAGACAGTATGTTAAGTGGCAACAGCTAACCGATAAAGGCAGTGTCTTCTACCTGCCCCTACCTTACTGTATCTTCCTCAAAACTGCCACATTGGTCAAGGAAGGTGGTCCAGGGCACAGTATCATTTTAAATTTACATCTGATCATTTTTTATTTAATTAGTTAAGACAATGTGTATTACTTGCTGCACCTGGGAAATTTGTGGTTGCTCTTTTGTGCAAAAAAACATCATCCCTCTCTCCCCAAATCAAATGAATATAAGAGAAATTAGAAAAATGCATCAAAGTAGTACAGATTTCTGAAGACTACAAAAACAGAGAATCCAATTGGATTGTTCATTTTCTCTGTTAATAAAATGATATGGTATGAGCCCCCAAACAAACATTAATAAGCTGTATGAAAAATATAAACACAATCATGTTCAAAAGTAATACCTGATAAAGCTGTGCTGCTACTGAGGCATAAGTTTTATAACTCTGATGGATCAAATATTTTTATTGACAAAATCATTACTGTAATAAAAGATACTGAGCTAGCTATTCCATCAATATCATAAAAACCCAAACTCATGCAGGTAAAAAAAAGACAGGTGTCTCAAATTCGGGAACTAAATAAAAACAGAAATAAAGGAATATTTAAAAAACAAAAGGACGTACTGCATAGCACAGGGAACCCTGCTTAATATTATGTGGCAGCCTGTATGGGAGAGGAGTTTAGGGAAGAATGGATAGATGTATATGTATGGCTGAATCCCCTTGCTGTCTACCTAAAACTATCACTATCAGTATCACTATCACTACCTAAAACTATCAGTATCAACTATCAGTATTGTTAATTGACTATACTCCAATACAAAATAAAAGGTCTTTTAAAAAGTAGTAAGTTTTAAATATTGGGAACATATTCAATATGCTATGATAAACCAGATGGAAACGAATATGAAAAAGAATTTATACACACACACACACACACACACACACACACACACACACACACACACGGTGGTGATTCAGTCGCTAAGTCATGTCCGACTCTTGCGACCCCATGGACTGTAGCCTGACAGGCTCCTCTGCCCATGGGATTCTCCAGACAAGAATACCACAGTGGATTGCCATTTCCTTCTCCAATATATATACATATATATGTATAATTAGTCACTTTGCTGTATAGCAGAAATTAAACACAGCATTGTAAATTTTTTAAAAAAGGAATGTTAAAATATGAACTCACCAACTGGATAAGTAATTATATTAATATTATATTAGCAATGGCACCCCACTCCAGTACTCTTGCCTGGAAAATCCCATGGACAGAGGAGCCTGGTAGGCTGCAGTCCATGGGGTTGCTGAGAATCGGACACGACTCAGTGACTTCACTTTCACTTCTTACTTTCATGCATTGGAGAAGGAAATGGCAACCCACTCCAGTGTTCTTTCTTGGAGAATCCCAGGGACGGCGGAGCCTGGTGGGCTGCCGTCTATGGGGTCACACAGAGTCGGACACAAGTGAAGCAAGTTAGCAGGTATAAATGAACAAGGACTTTCTAAATCTTTAAGGTCAAGTCAGAAACCACCACCATTGGATATGGTGCCTGAAGCCCGAGTCCGTCCTTAGGAACAGGTTAACGTAGCCAAAATGATTAACAAAACTCTTGGCATTCTAGAGTAACCACAGCAGTTAACAGTGTAGGGCTTAAATAATTCATCAAACTCGGAGCGTTAAATGTATCTGTGTACTGAGTCAAAGCAACCAAATGCAGAAGTCCTCACCAGCATGTGTGCAGGATGGCTGCTTGCTTGCTTGCTAAAAATCATTTTGGGCAAGGTATGAAATAAATCTAAGAGAAGACTAAATAGACGATGCCAACCACCTGGAAATGCATGCGAGTTTAAGCTACATTCTCAGAAGTTGACTTAAAATAACTGAAGATCACATGCAGCTGACCTTGCACACAACTGGACTAAAGCCATGTCCTCCCCAAGTCCCCAGGCTCAGTTCTAAGGACCGATTCTAGCAGTGCCTCTCTCTCCAATCCACACAATCCACTGGTTCCAACCTCCTCATTCCTGGCTCACTCTTCTCCTTTTAGGGTCAAAGGAGACATACCCAGATGTGGTCAACTAGAATTTGCTCACAATACTGTTTGATACATTAAATAACAAGTCATCCTTTTTTCTAAAGCCATACTTTTAAACACTGTAATTAACAGCCATCTCCCCTTTGTTCATCTCAGAACAGCCAGCTATTGTTTGCCTTCAAAATTGGGAAAATTGTATTCTAGAAAAGAAAATGCACGTAAATATTTACAATAGTCAAGCCCACGGAGAAATACAGTATATTTAATGGCTATATCTATAGTATTCACATCAATAATCCCAAACTAACCAGCTAAAGGAATGCGTTTGCATTAAATTTGACAATGTCCTTGAATGTGCACTCACACACACACATACACATTCATGCACAGGCGCGCACACACACAGCTGTAAAACCCTCAGGAATAGGTTTTCTGTGCTATCAGAACATCTGATGCAGAATTAGAGGTCAGGACTTCGATCTCCCTTTTTCTCACCACTGAGCATAGAATTACCCTTAAAGCACATCTACCATGTGTGAAAATAGCCTAATAATCAGATCAGATTCACAAATACTCCCTAGAAGATTGCCTGCTGGGAACGCGGACGTGCCTGGCATAGCTTACGTCTCGGCTTTATCTTTTAGAAATATCTGTAAAATGTGCACTACCACTAGACACACCACCTAGAGTCACACTCAGAGGGTTATTCAAATGCGACAGATTTCTGAGGAGCCTCCCGGGCAAACATACCAGGAGGGGCGCGGCAGGCTCAGCGCAGTGCAAACAGCTGGCCACGCCCACTGCCAGACACACGGCTGCTCTGCTTCCAGATGGACATTCTCTCTCTCCTGATCACCCGCCCATTGGAAAAAGCTCCATTTTTATTAGTTTCCATTTAGCAAACGTTTCCATTTTTTAAGAATGCAAGTGGAAGCGTTTAACAACTTCTTTACCATCTGATGAAATAGAAATTTAATTTTTGTTTAACTGAATAAAGGAGTGATTAAAGAGAACCAGTTGACTGTTAAATGGGCTCACTCTCTTATTTCCCAAGCAGCTTCTGCCCAGACCTTGAAGGGGTTTATATTGTAGTGGCAGGTAAAAACATTAAGCGTGCATAAATTGCAAATAGCAGTCAGGACATGAAGGGGGCATGAAGGCAATTATGGAAGAGGACAGTGGGGGAAGGGGGTGATTTCCATGAGCTGGGAGGACAGGATTGGACAAGCCTCTCCAAAGCAATGGTATTTAAACTTAGTTCTGAAGGGTGAGTAGGAGATGACCAGGTTAAGAGTGTCAGAAGGGACTGGGGCAAGAAGAAAGTGGGTTTGCCCATCAACAGAGTCATTGGTGACTCACGCAGCGCTAAAGTGTTGTCCAGGGTCAGAAGGGATGGTTCAGAGTGTGTCATACGTTTATATTGTGATTAATAATAACAAGTATATACTTGGGAAAAAATACTCAACAATTACACAAATAAACCTAGAAAAAGGCATACAAACAATAAGACACTCTAAAAGAGAAAAGAACAAAGGACATGAACAGAAATCTTACAAAGGGAAAAATATATATATATGTTACTATTTATAAGATGTCCAACTTAACTAATGTTCAAAGCAAATTAAAGCAAAGAGATACCATTTTCTCCATTTTACTGACAAAGAGACTAGTAACCTCAGCACTGGGGCAGGTGTGGCGTTGAGAAGTCCTCTTGTCTCTGCAGTCCTTCTAGAACACCACCTGGCCACCGATCAACAGCACACAATGAGTACATATCTTTTGTTGGCAACCCCAAATCCAATACAGTGAAGTAGGAAGGGTGTGAGTGATTTCCCAGAACACAGCAGGCACTGAAGTACATACACAAATATTTACCAAGCACCTAGAGCATACAAGGCCCAGGTACTGTGGGTGCCGCAAAGATGAGTAAGATCTTCTCTATCCCCAAGAGCTAGTTTATCAGTTAGGGGCAACAGAAAAGTACACATTTAGATATAAGTTGGGTCAGACTATGGTAAACATAAAAGAGATCCAAATAAAATGCTTCAGGCTCATCCCCAAAGAAGAAAGAGCCATCTTATTTGGAGGGCTCAAGGAAGACATGGCATCTAAAATCGGCCTTGTGGTACAAGGGAGGGGATGAAGGAGTCAGATTTAGATAACTCCTGGGGATGTGAGGGTAGACAGGTGCTGACCCTGCCTCTTAAGAGTCTATACAGTCCGGCAAGGACAAGTGTGATGAGAAGACAAAAGTTCAGGGAGCTATGAGAATATCATAAAGGCAAGCATTAAAAAAGACAACAGACTCCGTCGTTAATGAAAATATACCGAATTGAACTCAAATTCAGTGCTGGTAGGAGAGTCAGTTGGCATAATCAGTTTGAGAAGCAATGAACTGATGAAAATCTAGAAAGCCTGGAGTTAACACAGCTCGTGTGACTCAACAATTACACAAACAAATCTAGAGAAACTTTGTACAGGGACATGTGCAAATTGTTCCCTCCAGCAAGACTTGCCATGGTGAAAAACTGACAAATCCTAAGTGTTTATTGGGCTTCACTCGTAGCTCAGTCAGTAAAGAATCTGCCTACAATGCAGGAGACCTGGTTCCAATTCCTGGGTCAGGAAGATCCCCTAGAGAAAGCAATAGGAACCCACTTCAGTATTCTTGTCTGGAAAATCCCCATGGACAGAGGAGCCTGGCGGGGTACAGTCCATAGGGTCGCAAGAGTCGAACACCGCTTAGTGACTAAACCAATACCACCAAGTGTTTATTAACAGATGGTATGAACAAACAATGCTTCTTTCATATAACAAAATTCAGGAGCAAAAATGATGCATTAGAATTACGTAAATAAATCTCAAGGCAAAGAAAACTGGTTACAGAATGATTCAATCAGTGTGATGCTATTTCTATAACGTTCAAAAACATGCAAAACAATATTATGCATAGTTTATGGATACACATATATGGGGAAAATATAAAAGTTTATATGGGAATGATAAAAAACCAAAATCAGGCTAGTGGTTGCTTCTAAATATGCAAAGAGTATAACTGGGGAGAGGTATAGAATGGGCTTTAGATATAGGTACTGCCTTCCCTGCTCTTGAAACCAGGACAACAACTATCATCTCTAAGTCCTCAGCATCTACACTCTGCCCCACAACTTATCAGTGCTCAAAAGTCTGTTGAATGAGTCAGCAATTCAACATTTCATATGAGCGTTTCTTGGATGCTTGCCTCCATGGCTTTGTTTGAGCACATCACTCCTTTCTACTACTGTCTCCTAACTGTTTAACAGATGCAAATGTTTGTATACAATCCAGGGAATCTAAATGGTTGGAAAACCCAGTGATAAGCTGACATAATGGCTGCCCTTAGAAAGGCAGTCTTAATATGAAAAAGCTACTGCAGCAGGAGATGGGTAAGGTTGAAATGGTATTCCCAAAACAGAGTGACTTTCCCAAACAACCCTGAAGATATTTATAGTGAAGTGAGAAATCTACTT
This sequence comes from Neotragus pygmaeus, assembly GCA_006410875.1. Taxonomy (NCBI): domain Eukaryota; kingdom Metazoa; phylum Chordata; class Mammalia; order Artiodactyla; family Bovidae; genus Neotragus; species Neotragus pygmaeus. The sequence goes on along the minus strand of SJYV01012405.1, from coordinate 87,038 downwards.
GGGGCAAAACTTAGGAAAGGGATTCAGGAATCACATCACCTCAAAGACTTCACGATTCTTGCTCAATGACCACCCAAAATTCCACCCGAAATTCCTAGTCACATCACTAGAAGCCATCTGTGTGCTCCCCTCATTGCCTGCACTTGATTCTGTTTTCCCACGGTCTTCTAGACATCTCCATCCATACTAATGGTAGAAATTCAAGCAGTCCCTGAGAGCTGTTTGTAGGTCAACCATTGTTAGGAGGAGTAAAGAATTTTTGCTTTCACAATGGCCCAAAGTGAGCTACCATGTGTTAAGTCTGAACTCTGGAAGATAATACCCTATTTCAGATTCACAGCCAATTCATCATCCAAGACATATTTTCAAACTGAGAGTCAGCACAGCAAGCTGATGCACCACCTCACACTGTGGGACTTATAAGTCTATGAAATGCTCTAGAGGGCATCGGCAGGGGAAATATTCTAGGTTATCTGCCGTGAAGAAATCTATGCACTAAACAGCTATAGTAAAGGTTCTGAAAGGAAGCAAGAGAAGCCTTCAAATGAAGACAGGGAACAGTGAAGGCATTGAGCCCAGCTATTTGATAACTTGATGCAAATTAGCCTTCACAACAAGGAAATAACTTCAAAAAGGAGCTAAGAAGTAGCAGGCGATGGTTGCCATGGCAGCAAAAGCACATTTTGCCTCTTTGCAGTTTTTTCTGTACTGGAGGGATGGGGGTTCTGTAGTTGAGATCTCGAGCCTAGAGGAGGAGCCAGGCAGGGGCTGGGTTGTCTGATGGTGAAAATAAAAGACTTTGTCCAGAAAGCCTGTTCTAGGGCTTATGAGGAAGCATAGTGGAAGTGAAGACCCCCTCAAGGAACATGCCCTAAGCCAAAGGAAGAGGATGGGGTGGGTGGAACTTAGCTCAAGAGATGAATCTTTGTGCATCATAAAAAGAAGAAAGAAAAGCCAACGGTGTAATAATTGAATGTGCAGTGCCACCCAAAATGTAGACGCTTGAACTGAGCACTGTAATAAGGCAGCCAATTTCAAGGCAGTTCTTTGAAACCAGGAACTGCAGGTCTGTGACATGCAAAGGTTTTTCATGCTTTCAAAACTTAAAATATTTCTGCTTTCAGCTACAGGATTTGAGATGAAGCGTGAAATGTCGCAAGCTGATACAACAGGCCAATCCTCAAATATTCCTGAACCAGCACTTGACTGGGAAGGGAAAGAACGAGGAGGAAGAAAAACTCCCAGGACTTGGAAAGACAATAGGGTATAGAACAGGAAGTTTTCTTTTGACCATGAAAACAAATGTTCTAAAAATACCTTTTGAAACTATTTCTTTTTTCCCCATGTAATATAAATAATTTTCGGTTACCTGTACTTCTAAAGACTAACATGACAAGGGAAAGGAGACCCTAAGTGGTAATGAGTTTATGTGAACTCTTTCCTTATAATAATATTTCACCTCATATACTATAATAAACTAGTATTCCACTAGTATACTACTAGCTTATTCTATGATAAACTATACACACAAAGTAGATTACCCCATTTAATTCTCAGGCTATTCTGATAAAGGACAATTTTAGACTATTTCAAATATATAAGTACCCCTAAATTATACAGCAACATTTCCCACAATTTTTACATTGCAAAATTAAATTTTCTGCCTTATGATTTTACTCCCTCCAGCAAATTTGTTCCATGGACATTTATGGAGTGCCAACGATCTTCTAGGTACCTCACTTCATTCTTATATCTACCTAATTTTCCTAACACAGTTCACCCAGTGTCCGTATTCTGATGTTACTTCCCAAATACTATAATTTTCTAAGTGCCTCAGGTCAAATAAATCTATAGAATGTAATTGATACAACATGTTAACAGGACTTCAATAAAAAAGAGCAATACATCTTGTTCCTGATTAGAAAAATTCCAGTATTATAAATATATCACACTTCCCCCCAAAAAAATATAAATTCAATTTTGTATCAATGTATGAGTTGAACTGTTTCCCCTAATTTAAATGTTGAAATCCTAACCCCACAGAACCTCAGAATGTGACCTTATTCAACAATAAGGTCATTACAGACATAATTAATTAAGCTGAGGTCATAGTAGAGTAGGGAGACCCCCTAATCCAATTGACTGCTGTCTCTACAAAAGGGGAAATGGGGGGGGATTGTTTTAACTTATTTTATATTGAAGTACAGTCAGTTAACAAGTGTTGTGATAGTTTCAGGTATACGGCAAAGTGGTTCAGTTATACATATACATGTATCTATTCTTTCTCAAATTCTTTTCCCATTTAGGTTGCTACATAACATTGCGCCGAGTTCCCTGGGCTATACAGTAGGTCTCTGTCGGTTATCCATTTTAAGTATAGCAGTGTATGTATGTCAGTCCCAAATTCTCTCACTCTCCCTTCCTCCCACCAAAAGGGGAAGTTACAGACACAGGCACACATGTGGGAGAAGGCCATGAAGCAGCCCAGGAGAGAGGCCCAGAACAGACCTTTCTCTTGAAGTCCTCAAAAGGAACCAACCAGGCCAACAACCCAGATGTTGGACTTCTTTCCTCCGGAGCCCTGAGACAATCACTCATTTTTCAAGCCATCTAGTTGGTGACACTTTGTAACAGAAGCCTTAGCAAACTTGCATAAGTAACATCCCCATAAACAAGCTTTAATGCTTGAAATTACTTGAATCCCATATTCAAGCCACTTCGCAATCTTGATCCCAACCTATTTTTCTGGATTTTTTTTTTAAGTATGAGAAAAAAATGACATGGACATTCTAGGAATCTAGCCTAAGGAGATGGGTGGAAACGTACACAGATTCATGTACAAGGGAAAATATTCCTCACAACACTGTTTCTAATAGGTTAACTGACTTGATGAACATGAGCTGCAGCAAGCTCCGGGAGTCGGTGATGGACAGGAAAGCCTGGCATGCCGCAGTCCATGGGGTCACAGTCGGACATGACTGAGCGACTGAACTGAACTGAAAAAAAGAAAGCAATCTACAAGTTTATTCCTTGTCATCTAGCATGGGACAACAACAAATACATTTATTAAGTTATAATAAATTGGCATGAACTGTTAAGGGAAGAGAGAGGTAGGAACACCTAACTGTGCTTAGGAGATTAAAGAAGACTACCATAGGTGGTGAACCTGGGAATTCTTAGAGAACAGTCCTTCAGAAGGACAACGAGACAGAGAGCATTCCAGGCACAGGGAGCAGCTAAGATACAGTGGTGGCAAAGTGGGGGCAAAAAAAAAAAAAAAACGTGGAATCTAAAAAAGCCACCTGGAGTTTGTGAGAAGTGGGTTGGAGGGTGCAGAGGGCAGGAAGAGAGACTAAGAGGTTTCAGGGCCCTAACTGAAGTGGGCTGTCTATGATGTACCAAGGGCATTAAAAAAATAAAGAAGAGTGTGGGGTACACCAGATGACCACAGAGGAGTGTGGGGAAAATACCAGGCTTCCTACTTCATCAGTGTTTGATACAATAATACATTAGTATAGTGACATATATGGTTTATAAAGGTATTTCTATACAATAAACTGTAAGAAGCTCACCTTGTTCCTCAAAGCTTTTGCTGAGTCAGCAACATCAACGCAAGAGAAGAAAGACTGGGGAACCCATGACAGCTAGAGGATACAGGGCTTCCTTTTGAGATGGTAAAAATGTTTCAAAATTGATTGTGGTGATGCTTGCCCAACTCTGTGAATATCCTAAAGACATGATTTTCATACCTAAAGTGGGTGAATTATATGGTATTATATATGAACTATTTCTCCAAAAAGCTATCCAAAAACTAAAAAAGAAAAAAGAACTAGAGAATTGTGCTTCTTTTTACATGACACCTCCTGGAGTAGGAAATGGCAACCCACTCCAGTATTCTTGCCTGGAGAATCCCATTGACAGATGGGCCTGGTGGGCTGCAGTCTATGGGGTCACAAAGAGTTGGACACAACTGAGCAACTGAACACAAACACACACACACACATACATGACAAACGTATCTAGTTCCTGGGTCAGTGCAGGTCAGGAGGAGAGCAGGAAACACTTAGGAGCACTATGATAAATGAAAGCATTTCTTCACCTGTTGGGGGACAGACAAGTGCAGGCAGCTGAACCTGCAGATATAATGCAGCTTCCAAGTAAGGGATCAGAAAGCTGTAGTGGTATGGAAGCCCTCTGAGTCAGACCGAGGACCCTACCCTGGACTAGTCAGCCTTACTCCTCCAAACAGTGGTAGGGTTTTCTGGCCTGCTGCTGCTGCTAAGTCACTTCAGTCGTGTGCGACTCTGTGTGACCCCATAGACGGCAGCCCACCAGGCTCCCCCGTCCTTGGGATTCTCCAGTTAAGTTTCTGGCCTAGAAAGAAAGCAAGCCTAGCAAGCCTAAAGCAGCCTCCAAAGCTGAGGCTCTAGAATATAGAAAAAACCTGTCTTCCATCATGACTACTTACACCTGCAGGACATACACACATAGGGCTAATACAAAGTTTGCAGAACAGTACTGACTTTTCACTAGAGTCAACGTACTGTGATATTTTCTATTCCATTCCATCTTTTAAAATGCTAGTCACAACCCACTAGCTTGATTGGATTATTCTCGAAAGGGTCACAACCAGCAGTTTAGAAATCACTGTTCTGTGGGTAAGAGGTGAGACAAATGGGCATTTGTCTCAATCTGCTCTTCTCCACTGTTCCACATTCCTGGGATCTAGAGTTAATCCACTGGACAAGAATTTTCCCTCCGTTTAATAAAAGATGGAGTGATTAACATATGTTCCATATTATAAAAAACAGATTTTTAAGAACAGATGTGAAAATCCTAACTCTATTACTTTATTTAAAAAAAAAAAAAATCTGGTTTTCCTTGAAGATTCCATGGATCACAGTCATCTAGTTTGGATTGACATCACTGCAACAATAATAAAAACAGCATTTTTCTGCCTAGCAATCATGTTACTTATTTCCAGACATAGATGCAAATGGTTATCTTGTTAAAGAAGCAAAAACCAGTATTTAGCCCCACTTACCCAAAGCCCCTGAGCCTTCTCACACAACACTTGCTCCTCTTGTAATGAAATACATTAATTTAACCTTCAAATTTGTCTCTGATGCTTCCATTAACACTGATCCACATCAGAACCTTCAACGCAGAAACACACACACTAACATCATTCTTCCTTTTCCTCTCACGCTAATTCAATTTCTGAAGTCATTTTCCATTTTAAAGACAGTTTGAGAGATCAAGGAAAACATTAGGGATTTTATCACTTCTCTTTAGATAAAGCATTACCAATTAGATTTATATACAGGCTTTTACTAGTCTAATCAAACACATGGTTTATTCCTTTAAATTCCAGCTAATTGCCTTCGGGCTCATGTTGTCTTCCACCACTTACTCAGCACATCTCTCCATTTGTTCACCATTCCAGAAAGGTTAGAGGATGTGAGGCACATTAACTCATTAACTGGTATGAAAATAAAGCAGTTGTCGGCATTCAAAACTCACTTTATTCCAGCTATTTCCATGCTGAGCTCTGAGTACTGCACTTCTAAAAGTTACGGCTCCACTAACCTTCTGTGTTTGTGAATCTCTCGGGATAATGTTCCCTTTCTGATTGGTTAGGGATCTAGTTGTTCATCTATTTTATAACATACACTTGTATGAGGCAGTCATAGACTCAGAGGTTTCAAAAGTGCAACAGGAATAGGACGGCTACTCTAAATCCCCTAGATCCTACTGCATACCCCACCCCACGCCATGCTGCCCAGATCTAACAGCTCCCATCGGCACTTCAAACAAGGGATGAGGGCCAGAATGGAGACTTTCCCCCAACTCTGTTCCAACCGAACCTGCAGTTTACAACTGTTCCCCTCATCTTCAGTTTGCATATGAACCAGTGGCAAACCCTTTGACAAGAGGGACCTATCTTAGAACAATCACTCAATGTACTGAGGCTTCAAACCATAACCGTTTAGGGAAACTTCATTCTATCACACTTCAACTTCTCAGTTCTTTTCACAATGGCAATTCTCTAAGACTCCATTCATGGAGGGAAACAAAACCCACTTTAAGTTGACATATATTTATCTCAGCCACAAGGAACCAAAGTTCTCCAAAGATTGCATTTGTTTTACTGAACCATTCTGGGAAAGTGCTGTGGAAGAGAAAGGTGCTGCCAAGACCAACAGATAATAAAGCAAGATATCAGTCAGTAGCTACCCCATCTCCAGAACAGACAGAAACTCAAGCTACCATGCAAAATTAATTTCCATTTTTAGGCTAAATAAATTCCATTTGAAAAGGACTGTGGAAAGATACAAGTCAGCAAACAGATAACACTTCATTTATTTTTATGCTTTCCTTGAATATCTAATTGGAAGAACTAATTCTAACAGTCTACTTTTACTGTTTTTCTAGAAAATACTAAGAGTGCTTCAATTGCAATATTCATTGCTGAAAAATTTAAGGATGAAAATTCCACAGGTGCCTCTGATCCTTTCCACTTTATGGTTACTTTACAAGGGCTCTCATTTCAGAGGGCTGCTGTCGTTCTCCACCTAAACTAACATTGAGGAACAGAGGATGAGTTGAGTTCACCTCTCACAGGCAATCAATGAAACGATCATCAACCAGAGGCTTAAGACCCTAAGATGATTCCTACAGGTTAACAAAGAAAGGGGAAACAGTGAAGAGTCTCTTACTCTGTACCTACGAAAGCATATACTGGTTATTCAGCAAGACCATCTGAGCCAGCAGAAGTTGGCAACATCACCAATAAATCACCCAGCGCTGTGACCTCAGTCTGATGAGCTAGTCATTAAACAGAGACTGTGGATGCACAGATTTAGGCAAAATATAGTCCACAAGAAGATTTCTTTTATGATTATGATATCCATAACCACTTGGGAAGGGAAGATTGTCTTAAGAGATATTCAAATCCCCAACGTTGAACAAGAGTGAAAATCCCATTGCTGAAAGGGTCAACCCAGGGGTCTCTGAGGTTTCTAGGGATGGTCCTCCTTAGGGCAGATGGTACCTCATGGTACTTGGCGAGGGTTGATGGCTGTGTCAGCGTCTCTGTTCCAGGGTTATTTGGGGAGGGAAGCACTGCTGTGATATGCTGACTGCCTAATGAGAGGTAGAGATGCCAGGCAAAGAAGCCATTGTGTTGAGCAATGAAGAGTCACCACAAACACAAATGATGTACTGGCCTGACACCCACCAAACAGTTCTAGGACCAGTGACTTATCCTGAAGGTCAAGCTTGTGTATTGGTATGGATTTTTCCCCAAAGTCTATAACTGTATAACATCCTCATCACTTCTCAAAAAAAAAAAACTATAAAAATAAACTAACACTATGCCCCGAACAACAGAGAAAAAAATACACACACATATGGCACTGAAAAGTTACCAAGTGACTGTTTAGGAGTATCAAAAATAGAATTTTGTACAAAGGAAACCTGCCAGATCTTAAATTCAAGCCAAACAAATGTCTTAAGTTTGGAACTATTCAGACTCAGGCAAATTGGAAGAGCTCTTCTGTGAGCCATTCCTGCAGGCATTTCAACTCCCTTCAGTCCCACTGACAATACCTACTCGGACTGAAACAGCTGCACTGTCGTAGCTTTCTCTGAAGGATACGTGCAGCCTTTTCTACCAATCACAGTTTTACGTAGGTCTAGGTCAGCCTGCATTTCCTTGAGCCAATGGATTTTATGTGGGTACATCCTTCAAAACAAAGCCAGCAACACAGAAGGAAGTTTGCTGAGTTGCTTATATTAATAGCTCTCAGCCCCTGAGGCCAGAGAAATCTGCTCATATCCTTTGCACACTGGAACTGGAGACCTGGCAGCACCTGCTCCGTGAGTCTCTTTCCCCGCCAAGCTGCTCCCTTGGTTAACTGAGAACACTCCCTTTTATCTGGCAGGAGAGCTTTCCGTCACCAGGTGTATGTCTGAGGTTTTTAGAAAAGAGGTTAGGTATTGCTTACAAATACTGTTTATACACAGAACTTCATTTCTCCTAGAAAATGGTGCTTTTGGATCACACGTGAGGTTTTGAAAAATACAGCTGCCCTGGCTTCCTGTAATCTGGAAAGCTTTACAAGATGAAAGCATGGTTTCATTGGATAATAATCCATTTGCAACAAGAGTAAGGTCCATACTACTATTAAATGTGTTTATCCACTGATTCATCTGAATATTCTTTGATTTGCTTTAAATACTATAATCAACTGTTGTTACTTAATTCAACATAGATTTAAGAAAGCAATTTGGAGTCTCACAGGTGGTCTGAACTCACAACATTGCTCACATTTGCTGCACTCCCAGAGCAGAAAGAAAAAGACACACAATATGATTTTTTTTTCTCTTTATGTTGGAGCATGGAGACACAAAGCTTTTATGCAGGAACTCATTCCCCAAATTTGAGACTGACGCTTGCTAGCTTATGTTTCCATTTAAACAAATCTCTAACTAAGCACATGTGAAAACGATATGACCTTTCCTTCGATAAAAATCTAGCATCAAACATTGGCAGGCAAAATTTAAATCACTTCCTGAATTGCTAAACAGTTACACAAAAAGNGGATCAGATGCCATAATCTTAGGTTTCTGAATGTTGAGCTTTAAGCCAACTTTTTCACCCTCCTCTTTCATTTTCATCAAGAGGCACTTTAGTTGTTCCTTGCTTTCGGCCATAAGGGTGGTGTCATCTGCATATCTGAAGTTACTGATATTTCTCCCAGCAATCTTGATTCCAGCTTGTGCTTCATCCAGCCCAGTATTTCTCATGATGTACTCTATATATAAGTTAAATAAACAGGGTGACAATATACAGCCTTGATGTACTCCTTTCCTGATTTGGGACCAGTCTGTTGTTTCATGTCCAGTTATAACTGTTGCTTCTTGACCTGCATAAAGATTTCTCAGGAGGCAGGTCAGGTAGTCTGGTATTCCCATCTCTTTCAGAGTTTTCCACAGTTTGTTGTGATCCACACAGTCAAAGGCTTTGGTGTAGTTAATAAAGCAGATCAAACCTGTGTCGCCCGCATTCCAGGCATAACCTCTGAGCCACTAGGGAAGCCTAATAAAGCAGAAGTAGGTGTTTTTCTGGAACTGTCTTGCTTTTTCCATGATCCAACAGATGTTGGGAATTTGATCTCTGGTTCCTCTGCCTTTTCTAAATCCAGCTTGAACATCTGAAAGTTCACGACTCATGTACACTGTTGAAGTCTGGCTTGGAGAATTTTGAGCATTATAGCATGTGAGATGAGTGCAATTGTGTGGTAGTTTGAACATTCTTTGGGATTAGAAAGAAAAGTGACCTTTTCTAGTCCTGTGGCCACTGCTGCATTTTCCAAATTTGCTGGCATATTGAGTGCAACATGTTCACAGCATCATCTTTCAGGATTTGAAATAGCTCAGCTGGAATTCTATCACCTCCACTAGCTTTGTTAGCAGTGATGCTTCCTAAGGTCCACTTGACTTCGCATTCCAGAATGTCTGGCTCTAGGTGAGTGATCACACCATTGGGGTTATCTGGGTCATGAAGATCTTTTTGTATAGTTTTTCTGTGTATTCTTGCCACCTTTTCTTAATATCTTCTGCTTTTGTTAGGTCCGTATCATTTCTGTCCTTTATTGAGCTCATCTTTGTATGAAATGTTCCCTTGGTATCTCTAATTTTCTTGAAGAGATCTCTAGTCTTTCCTTACTCTATTATTTTCCTCTATTTCTTTGCACTGATACTGAAGAAGGCTTTCTTATCTCTCCTTGCTATTCTGTGGAATTCTGCATTCAAACGGGTATATCTTTCCTTTTCTCCTTTGTCTTTAGCTTCTCTTCTTTTCTCAGCTATTTGTAAGGCCTCATTGTCCTGATTAATATCGTTAAAAAAATAAAATTACTACAAATACCATATTTAATCACATACAAAGGATGTAATTAAGCATTAAAAATTTCTTAAAACTGTTACTTAAAGAAAAGCAACTAATAACAAAACTAATACTGGTTTGTTTAAGCGTCTTCTTACTGCTTCCCTCCCTCCAGCAGCAGTAAACTGTAATGTACACAAACACTACCATAATCATGAAACGTCTACCAAGAGGCAAGCGTACAGGTGATGCTCAATACATGAGTTGAACAAATTTCCAAGTGATTAAAACGGACTTTGGGAAAACAACTGCAAGACAGGTACTTAGTTACCCCCCTCTTTATGAATCTCCCCACCCATCATCCCCACATGTCAATTTTGTTATAGGTGTTAGAAATCTCCTGGGGTTTCTCTTGCAGAGGAGGTTGCAATAGGTTCCCATCTGACTTGACAGCAATAACCTGGGTAGACAGGCTGCAAACATAATCTTCCAGAATTCAGGATTGTCCTGGAGAGAGTAGGAAAACCACATCTTCCAGCTGGAAGGGTCTATCTTCTACATATTCACCTTCACTCCCAGTGTTTCCTCCTGAGTCAGAGTCTGTCTTTTCCCCCCATACACACAGTTCCCTTCAACCGCACACCCAAGGGGCACTACTCAAAGTGCCATCTGTGGGTCCATCCTTACCAGTCTATGATGTCACCATGGACTTGAAGATAAGCATTCAGAAACTTTCAAAGCAATCTGGCACTGGCACCCCACCCAAGCATGTACGTCATTAGAGGACCTGTCTTGATGAGCGGCATCTCAGGTGGTTTAGGTGCTGGCGAGGTGGCTGGGTTAGTTGCAAGTGATGCAAGTTGTGTACTAATCACAGCAAAATACTATGTGTACGATATTAACAATGGACTGGAAATTTTAAGGAGAAAACAAAAACTTAGTCCATCCCCACCGATATTTGAGAAGCCCTGTGATAAAGAGCACAGGCACTGGAGTCCGACAGACCCAGCAATGTGTCCTCTTGTTCCTGTGACCTGAGCAAGTTACTCTCTGAACCTCCATCCTCTTATTTGAGCAGATCAGGATGCAGGAGGCTGTGTCTCTCTTAAATAACCCACTTTCTCCCCATGTGATGGGCAACAATTTCAATCCATGTGATGGGTGACAGTTTCAATATGTGTTCAATACAAGGGTCAGTCACACACTGAATGTGCTTCAGACATATGAACAAACTGATATCTGTTCTGGGCAACAGCTTGCCTGCAATAATACAGTGAGTGTCTTAGCATCTTCCCATACCCCAGGTGGAAAATCTTTTGGCAACAAATTCCATGCACAATGGGCTGCACAGGACTAGATCCTGTAGTCACTATGAGGTTCAGACTTAACCACATGCGACAATTCACTTTGGGCCATGGTGAAAGTAAAAATTTCTCAACTCCATCCAACAACAGCTGCAGACCTAAAAACAGCTTTCCAGATGCCTTTGATGACTTACAGTCATAAACATGGAAGAAGATGTCTGGGAGAACAACAGGGAAAAAATGAATCTCTATGGAAAATAGAGGGAAAAACACAGAGACCTAACTGGTATGCATTAGGCCATTCTGATCACTCTGTAAATGAAAACAAAAACAAAACCCTTTTCTCATTGTAGCCAAGACCATCTGCAACACCCCAAGCACAATATCTGGAAAGGCAGATAGCAAAGAAAGACTCCCCTTTGATCCTCCTCTGCTGTTCTTGCCTGTAAAATTGGGCTTTAATGCTTCCTTCCTTCATGTCAGTTAATTACATGACAGAGTTTCCTTTCTCTTAGTTATAAATGCCATCTGGGTGGAAACCTCACAACACATTAGTGCCACTAGTCACGCTCGTTCCAAAGCTTTTGCACCCTCAATCTGTAGGGTGATCAGCAATCGTCTTTAAGAGGCTCCAAACAGGAAAGCTCCATCATGCCAGGTCTGCTTTATAACATCAGTCGTCAAGCTCTTTACACACTCTGGTTCCTGTTACACTAGTTGAGTGAGAGGTCACTTGGGTCACATGGGATCTTACAAGGTTTCTGGGGAGAATAATAGTTTTTCTGTATCCCTTCCTTATGAAAAACAAGTGATCAGCACTACTGTCTAGACAGGCAAAGATATTTTTCATGAACACAAATTAGGTTTTGTGTGTGTGTGTTTTTTTAAGTGAAAAACGGATTCAGTTTTATTCTAAAGCATGCACACAGCTACAGTAGCCCTTCTGGAAATCCTTCTTAGAAGATTTTTGTGTCAGGCTCACGTTCAGAAATAACAAAGAGCGTAACTAAAGGGATCTGAGCTCCATGACAGTGTTTGACACATTACCTAGGGGACTGTGGAGATGGATTTCATTTTTAAAGAATTCACCTTTCAGTAGGAGGTGTGGAAGAGCAGCTAGAAGCCATGTCTTTTTACTCTAGTGTGGCACTTTTTAATGCATCTCCTTAGTGGACTTATTTCTACCAGTGCCACACTTCCAATACATACCTGGACGTTCACCAAATCCACGTTTCCCATCCTTTGCAAACAAAGCGATGAAAAACATAGTAAAGTTCCTTGGGTATGATCAAAGAGCATGCACAAAAAATTAGAAATGTCTGAATTCCATGCCCCATCCTGACAGCCTCTCTCACACAGGTTGCCCTGGCACCATTTTTCAATTGCTTTACATGCTGCCTCCACAATCCTGATGATAAAATGGAAATGCTGTTTTGCTGGAACTTGTGCTGCAGATAGCACAATGACAATGTTAGGAAAAAATCTTCCATGGTATTAACTGGCTCACAAAGCTTATTCTAATAACACAAGCTGTCCCCAACATATGGATATTATTTCTGAGTGACCCAGATTAGTGAGCAGGCCATGACTAAGCCTGTGATCCCAATCCTCCGTTGGGGGCAAGAATCCACCTCCTGCAGGTCAGAATCACTCAAGGAGAAGTAACATGGAGGTGAGCCCACTCAGTCCAGTGGTACCACAGTGACGGACAAGCACAAAGAATGAAGGAGCCTGGTGTCCAGAAGTCTAGATGAAGATGAGGAAACATGAGGTTCAACCCTCCCCTGCCACCATTACCACCAACAATGGACAACAATGGACTTCTGGCATCCTAATGTAGAAAGCAAAAGGATTTTTTTCTTTTATTAAAAAGCCAGAGCACTTTCCTGTGGTTCTGTGACCTTTCCCATCAAAAGTAATTAGAACTCAACTTTGTCAAAAACTGTAAAGAACTGAAGGCTGCCTACACCATTTAAAGTAGAATATAGTACCTTGGTTATTTCTTAAGGAATCGAAATATTTAAAAGTCAGGATGTGTGGATCATTTAGTCATGTAGCGGCAATTGTTGTCATATTATTTCTAGGAAGCATCATGCCAGTAAGTTGCTACCACACAGAACTTTTTCTTTAGTTTTTTTGGCTACGTCAGGTCTAAGTTGTGGCATGTGGGCTCTGTATCACCACACGTGGGCTTCCCTCTAGTTGTGGTGCATGGGTTCCAGAGCATGGGCACAGCTGCCTCATGGCACACAGGATTTTAATTCCCAGACCAGGGATTGAACCCAAGTCCTCTGTACTGAAAGGCAGATTCTTAACCACTGGACCCACCAGAGAAGTCCCTCAGTACAGGACTTATAAGATAGGATTTTTGAGATCCTGAAAGTGTACTGTCTATATAGATTTCCACTTGACACACTTTGGTACAAGACCAAGCTCTTGTGTGATGTCCCCAGAGAGCTTCTCTGTGGCTCAGAAAGAATTGAGCTCTAGACCTGGCTCAGTCATTAACCATTCAGTCTGGACAAAGCTTCTGAACTTTACTCCCTACTCTTCAGTGTTCTTATTTACCAAATAGAAATAATACCTTACTAGGAGAATGAATGTGGAAAAAAATTAAGCTGATTCTAGCTCTGTTCTGCACCCAGATGAACAATAAAATTGTAGCTTCAGTGTTTCCAAGGGACTTTATTTAGTTTTCTACTGCTGCTGTAACAAATTGCCAAATTAATTTTAGTTGATTGAAACAATACAAATTTATCCTCTTACAGTTCTGAAGGTCAGAAGTCTCTTGCCAAGGTGCTGGCAGGGCTATTTTCCTTTTCAAAGCTTCAGAGCTTCCCTTTTCTTTTCCACCTTCTAGAGGCTCCTGCGTTCCTTAGCTCATGGCCCCTTCCCCCATCTTCAAAGCATCAAGACATCACTCCAACATCTGGCTCGGCTGTCATGTCTCACTCTTCAAAGACTTCTGTGATTATACTGGGCCCACTCAGATAATCTAGGGTAATCTTTTCATCGAATGAGCCTTAATTTAGTTGCAACTACAAAGTTTCTTTTGCCAGGTATGATAAGATATTCAGAGGTTACAAGGTTTAGGACATGAACGTATTTGGGAGCCATCATTCAGACTACCAGAAGAAAAGAGACCTAATTATAGACAAATCAGGCAAATACTTAGTCCAATGCAATCAATTAAACAGTTCCATTAAGTTCAGTCATTTTAGGCATCATGATCAGTTGCTCCGATTTCCTGCTTTCCTCCTGCTTATCTCCAGGATAGTAACTAGGTGTATGGAGAGAAGGTGATGTATCTCCATTATTACAGTGACATGGGAGATGGGGAATGCAAATTGGATGGTATCCTCTGAATCCTGTCTAGCCCCTGCTGCCTTGCCTAGGGGCCACAGAAGTGAGTTTGGCTGTCTCTCTCACACTTGATATTCCATGGGCATCTGCTATTGACATCCATGGGCAGTGGTCAGGGACTTGGGTACCACCAGCCAGCCTCCAGTAGGACTGTAGCCAGCTCTGGGTCTCAGGCTCCACCCAGTTCCTGCCCTAAGCCCACTGTTTTTTAATTCCACTATCTTGTGAGTTCTCCCTTGAAGAAATGAAGAACTTCTGGTGCCTTCCACCACCACAAAGAAGCTGAGAAAGGATAGTGAGTGCAGCTGAGACCTCCTTCTACCTGACGTCACCACTGTGTCCCTCCTCTTATGCTGCTGTTCACTATGTTGCAGGTCGGCATGAGGATACTCCATGAGGCAGTCTCCACCCAGAACTCTACACAGGAAGTGGGACAAAATGTGCCTCTGCCTTTGGCATTTCCATCAGCCAGGACAAGGCTCTCTACCCTCAAGACTGCCTCTACCTATCTAGTTTGGCCATCAATCCTTCCATCCCTTTAGGCACACACCTCTCCATCCATCAAGAGATGGGGTCTATTCGCTTCCCCTTGAATCTAAACTAACTTTTTTGACCAATAGGATGTGGTGAAAGTATATGGTCTGAATGCTTTTGAACTTTGGGGTTGACTCTTGAGAGTCCCTTGAACTCCAAGTAGATCAAGCCAGTGAATCCTAAAGGAAATCAGTCCTGAATATTCACTGGAAGGACGGATGCTGAAGCAGAAGCTCCAATACTTTATTTAGCCACCTGATGTGAAGAACTGACTCATTGGAAAAGAACCTGATGCTGGGAAAGACTGAAGGTGGGAGGAAAAGGGGACAACAGAGGACGAGATGGTTGGATGGCATCACCAACTCTTTGGACATGAGTTTGAGCAAGCTCAGGGAGTTGGTGATGGACAGGGAAGCCAGGGGTGCTGCAGTCTGTGGGACTGCAAAGCATCGGACATGACTGAGCAACTGGACTGAACTGAACTGAATATGGGCTAGCCTTAAGAGGATGAACAGCTTCTGCTTTCTGTCTCTTGGAATCCAGCTACCTGAGGAAGTTCAACTGCCTGGAGATCACCATGTTATAAGAGGACACTGAAATACCAGACATGGGAGAGAAGGCTTCTCTGACCTTTCAACCCAGCCTCTCAAAGCCAGCTGAATACAATGACCTGCTAACATCACCTGGATGAGGACTGCACAGCTGAGCTAGTCAACTCAGAAAATCTTGAGAAATAATAAACTGCTGTATTTTAAGCCAATAAGTTGGGACGGTTTCTTACCCAGCTAACAAGTAACTAAGACCAATCAGATAATAGAAAAATAAGATATAAATACCGTAAAGGGTTTCCTAAAATGTAATCACAGTGGCACAGTAGTAAGACACAAAGTGATAAAAAAGTGAGAAGCAGCCATTTCAACAGAATGCCCACTCATTTTCAAGACTTTTGTTGTGCTTTACTGTGTTGTTAACTAAATACACTCATGCATTTAATTCACCTGTAGCTAAGGAACCACTTACACCATCTTTTTCCTTCCCCAATTAGCATGCAGGGATTTCCATCCAGATTAAGAGAATGTGATACCAAAGTCAGAGGACCACTGTCTTGCATAACAAACCAAAATCTTTTGACATCAGTGAGAAAATTCCTCAAGAATGCAGAGGACATAATGCCAATTGTTAAGTGTGAAATTCCAGGGTATTAACCCTTTGAGAGATGCTGTCACATTCAGTATTATTTGAGGTTGATCAAAAGGACCGTGAAACTAGATGGGAAAATTATGCACCAGCGTCCACTGTCAGCTTAAAAAAAAAAATGTAATAGAAACTCGATCATTTTAAGAGCTCCCAAGTGTCCCGCATTTTAGCCATCAGGTTTTCAGTCACAGGAGATTACTATCATTGAAGAACAGTGTCCAGCCAAGTAAGCCTCTTAATTCAAAGTAAAAGTCTCAATCAGTAGCTGTCACCTAGGCCTTAACATTGATTTTAGGAAACATTTTTAAATGGAAAACTGACCACAAAGCCATGCACAAATAATATTATTAAAAACAAGGACAGAGGGCCCCTGGATTGACTTACTAGGCCAATCTGTTTAGAAAGTTGTCAGAGGTGAGAGAAATGGGGGAGTCATTCAGACAGGAAGGTATAGGCTGTTTGCTTTTTCAAATCTTCTCATTCCTAACCCATATGGATACGGACAAGAGGCCACATGTACACAAAACATGAAATTACAAATGGAGAGTCACCCCCAAAACAGGATTCCAGGTCTCAAAACTCCCTCTGGGGCATCCAGAGCAGAGCCACACTTTATAGTTTAAAGTCACTCAGACAAGCAAGTTTAGATTGTCCAGAAAGGCAACAGTACACCGTTATTTTTAGTTGCCATGATTAATCTACTCAAGCGGTGTTCACACAGCATTCATTAGCCAAGAACATAACCTCCCTATTTTGAACTCAGACTTGTCTGTACAATAGGGCTCAGGAGGAAAAACAAGCTATTAATATTTTGAAGTCAAGGGGTCTGGATTCAAATTCCAGAAACAGCACTTGTTAGCATTTACTAAGTATGTTGCCCAGGGCAGATTACCTAACGTCCTGGCCTGAATTTCTTCATCTATGGCTACCTTACAGGATTGAGGGAACAATGATTTCATATGAAAAAAGAAAACTCCAGTTACGAGCTAGACACAGATTCAACTACTGTTAGCTATTATCATTAAAATTATTGAAATTTTTGTTTTCTTTACCTATTGTATTGGTACCCAGTTCCCCAGCCCTTAATCACTATTCATTAAGGTGCATGTGTGCACGTGTGCTAAGTTGCTTCAGTCGTGTCCATCTCTTTGCAACCCCATGGATTGTAGCCCTCCAGGCTTCTCTGTCCATAGGATTCTCCAAGCAAGAATACTGGAGTGGGTTGCCCTGTCCTCCTCTAGGGGATCTTCCTGACCCAGGGATTGAACCTGTGTCTCTTTAGTCTCCTGCATTGGCAAGCGGGTTCTTTACCACTAGCGCCACCTGAGAAGCCCTTACTAAGGTAATCACTCAAAACTCAAAAATGTATCAGAAAAGATTTAGAAGTGAACAGATGTGGTTGGAGAGACTCCATGTATATGGAATCTAACACAATGATGAGTGAGAAGAAATGTGAATATAGGAGAAAAGAGAGACACGTCATAATTAGAGCTTCACGAAGTCAGCCATGATTGTAATGCCAAGAGAATTAGAGGTCTTTTTTTGAATCTTTGTCAAATTAATGGAAATCTACTTCAGTACGCCTTTTACCTCCTTGATTTATTCCTATGAGCTAAAATCCGAAGAAACCCTTTGAAAACCAGTAAGTACCTTGCCAATAGCGAATATTTCTTGGGTGCTTAGTACACGTCAGACATTGCTGGCATTTTATATACACCATATACTGAACTCTCACAACAACCTTCTGAAACAGTTATGTTCCTCATTTTACTGAGAAGGAAATTGAGACTTAAATTAAGCAGCTTGCCCAAGGCTGTCTAGGTAGCAGGAGGCCAGCCAAGACTTCCACTCATGTCCATAAAACCCAAGCATCTGTTCTTTCTACCAAGAAGGAGGTGTATGTCTCCAAGATTTGAGACCTTCCTCTGAATTTTGCATGGACGAACAGGAAATGGATTACATAATCATTTTTCATTTCATGTCTAGACTCTAGGAAACAACCCATAACCAGCTAGGAAGCAGACAAGAATCATGGGGCTGTGAACCCAGCACTGAAATGCCTCCGAGGAGGATGAGGAAATAACAATCTGGACATTCAGCTGCAGTTTAGAAGGTCAGCACCAACTTCAGACAGATGTCTGATATTTTAAATGGCAAATTTGCTTGTATATTGTACAGAATTGCTACACTTTCAGTTATGAAGCCATAATGCTGGTTTATTTCCAATTTCAGCACTGAAGGACACATTGGAAAAAAATAGAAAACCAACTGGCTTTCAATGGAATTTTGTCTGAGTTTTCAGCCAGCCTGTAATAAAGAAGTTATTCTCCTTAGGCACATTCAATTTTTAGACTGCTAAAGCATGGCAAAAACACAAAAACTGTTTCATAATGATTCAAAAAAGGACCTAAAAATTATGTGAAATTAAGTAAAGCCAACTTTTCTTAACAAGATTTAAGTTCTGAAGACTATTTCATGCCTATTTGCAGCTCATGGAAAATAATTACAAAAACTGGAGAAATGGGATTAGGAAACAGTCCCCTTCTCTTAATACAGAGATAAATTTTAAACCAACTTTGCTTCATCATTATTTTTGAAATTCCTATATAAAGCTGTTTCCCCAAAATTTAATTTCTCTAGGCCTAGGACATACTCTGTTCATTTTTGTGTCCATAGCATCCATTATAGTAACTGGCTTATGTAAAGCCTGTGGTAGGTAGGTAGTGCTATTTACTGAATATTTCTGATTCTCCTCCCTCCAGAACATGATAAGATTATGCTTTTCTGCCCACTTGAAGTTAAGTATGGCCATTTGACTTGCTTCAAGTTGCCTTTTATTTACTGAGCAATAAAATGTGAGTAGAAATAATATCACCTCCAGAACAAATCCCATAATAGGTGGTGCCTGATTCACCGGTTTCTTTCCCTCCACCATGGTTACCAGTAACATTCCAGGTGAGGAAACACCATCGGCCTACATGCCACCAGAAGCCAGCCCTCCACAGATGTGCAACACAAACAGTGTGACATAAGCTGGAAGCACAAGCTGAAATCAAGATTGCCAGGAGAAATGTCAATAACCTCAGATATGCAGATGACAACACCCTGTGGCAGAAAGAGAAGAGGAACTAATGAGCCTCTTAATGAAGGTGAAAGAGGAGAGTGAAAAAGCTGGCTGAAAACTCAACATTCAGAAAACTAAGATCATGGCAACTGGTCCCATCACTTCATGGGAAATAGATGGGGAAACAATGGAAACAGTGACAGACTTTTATTTTCTTGGGCTCCAAAATCACTGTGGACAGTGACTGCAGCCATGGAATTCAAAGACACTTGCTTCTTGGAAGAAAAGCTATGACAAACCTAGATAGTGTATAAAAAACAGAGACATCACTTTGCTGACTAAGGTCCGTCTAGTCAAAGCCATGATTTTTCCAGTGGTCATGTATGAATGTGAGAGTTGAACCATAAAGAAGATTGAGTGGTAAAGAATTGATGCTTTTGAACTGTGGTGTTGGAGAAAACTCTTGAGAGTCCCTTGGACTGCAAGGAGATCAAACCAGTCAATCCTAAAGAAAATCAACCCTGAATATTCATTGGAAGGACTGATGCTGAAGCTGAAGCTCCAATAGCTTGGTCACCTGATGCAAAGAGCTGACTCACTGGAAAAGACCCTGATGCTGGGAAAGATAGAAGGCAGGAGGAGAAGGGGATGACAGAGGATGAGATGGTTGGATGACATGATCCACTCACTGGACATGAGTTTGAACAAGCTCCAGGAGATGGTGAAGGACAGGGAAGCCTGGCGTGCTGCAGTCCATGGGGTCACAAAGAGTCAGACACAACTGAGTGACTGAAGAACGACAACATAAACAAAAACGAAAACTCTGTTGTCTTAAGCAGTTGAGATTTGAGTGTTTTTTGTTACTATAGCATAACCTAGCACAACCTAATAAAAAATATTCCAAATGAAACTTCAATGAAGAAAAGCCAAGAAAGGAAACCCTGAAGTCAATAGGCAGATGACCACTGCCACTGAACTCACTGTTCTTTTTTCATAATTCCTTCCAGGTTCAAATCCAGGAACACTGTGCTTACCACAGCCTGATTCAAACATTAATATGACCAAGGTGAATATTTGTTTAAATCAGGTTGCCAAAGACCGATGCAGTCAGCATCGCCTCTCAAAGAGACTGAAATCTGTGGAGAACCATCTGTTTGCATATCTTAAGCCAGAATAACAGGTTTGTTCCTCAGAAACGAGAACCCTCCACTCGGTAGCTAAACGCAATAAACTTATATTGAAATAACCCAGAGTCAGAGCACTAGAAGCAAACCCACACAAACAAACAAAAGCCAAATGCTGCTTCGTAAAACAGGAATATTTAAAGAGCCCACGGGAAAAACGGGAACAATAAAGCAGCTCAACAACAACATACACATAGGAAACTGTCATGCAGACGGACTGTAATATCAAAAATATGCTATCAAGTTAGGCAGGAAGAATTCAGCACAGCCAGTTAAGCATGTTCCCTGTGCCGGAACTCAACTGGGGTACTGGCACCTGCTCTTTATGCTGCTGCCGGCGTCTCGGGCACACTCTTCCTTCCGAAGGAGACAGATTTCAAACAATGAGTCCCTTTCACATGCAACTGAAAAAGGGGAAAGGTCAAAAAAATAAGAAATGGAACCAAATGCTTGAGAGGAGAAGAGGAAAATGCATTCAAGAAACCCATGAAAGTTTTACGGTGGCAGAGAGCCACTATCTTCATGACGCAATTCAACCCCGTGCCTCCCAGCCTCAGCCTTGCCCCTCCTGATGCTCCTTTCTCATTTAAGCTCAGGAAATGGCTTAGGTAAGGGATGTGAATACTATCATCTTTCCTTAACCCTACCTGAAACTGCAGTCCAGCTTCTGCTCCTAGCACTTCCGTAAAAATGGAAGCTAGGTCCATGGATTTCTGGAGCTGGAACAAACCTAAAAGAGTTATCTAGCCAGCTGATTTGTAACTTGTGGGGAGGTTATGTGACTTGCTTAAGATCACACATCTGAACAGTTAGCAGCAACTTAATACCTTCAAATACTCACCCTGTTGTCTACTTTTTGATCCTCACCTACTTGCTTTCTCTGCCAATTTTTATGTCCACTGATCACCTCTTCTCGTTTGAAATCAGTCTCCTCCCTTGGAGGGTTTTTGTTTTTGTGTTGAGACATTTGCCTCCTAAGAGAACTTTTTGTTGTTGTTATTATTTCTATTGGAATATAGTTGCTTTACAAAGTCGTGTTAAGTTTCTTGCTGTACAGCAAAGGGAATCAGCTATACATATACAAATATTCACTGGGTTTTTCGGATTCCCTCCCATTTAGGTCACCACAGAGCACTGAGTCAAGTTTCCTGTGCAATACAGCAGGTTCTCATTAGTTATCTTGACAATAATCTCTCCTGTCATTTTCCCACCTCTTACTGTTGTTCAGTCGCTAAGCATGTCTGACTCTTCGAAACCCCATGGACTGCAGCATGCCAGGCTTCTCTGACCTCCACTATCTCCTGGAGTTTGCTCAAATTCATGTCCATTTAGTTAGTGATGCTACCTAACCATCTTATCCTCTGTCGCCCCCTTCTCCTCCTGCCCTCAATCTTTCCCAGCATCAGGGTCTTTTCCAATGAGTTGGCTCTTCTCATCAGGTGGCCAAAGTACTAAGGCTTCAGCTTTCGCATCAGTCCTTCCAATGAATATCCAGGGGTGATTTCCTTTAGGATTGACTGGTTTGACTTCCTTGCTATCCAAGGAACTCTCAAGAGTCTTCTCTAGCACCACAGTTTGAAATCATCTTCAGCGCTCAGACTTCTTTATGGTCCAACTCTCACATCCATACACGACTACCGGAAAACCCATAGCCTTGACTAGACAGACCTTTGTCGGCAAAGTGTCGTCTCTGTTTTTTAATACCCACCGCTAGTTCTTTTTAATTCCCACCTCTAATTTTTTTTAATTTATTTAACCAACACGTGGCATTTACTAAGTGTCGGGCTCTGCTCTAAGTGCCTTAGGAATATTGAGTTCTTTAATCACTATAACATGGAGTAAGTACTATTATCTCCATTATACAGGTAAGACCCAGAAAGGTTAAGTGACTGCCCACAGTCACTGCGAGGAAGAGGCAAGAGGCAGGGTTCAAAACAAAGTAGCCTGGCCTCAGTTCTGCTCTTCACCACTCCTCCATGCTGTCTCTCTCCACGGCTGCATCCCTTCTCTTCCAAACATGAGAAAGTCAGCACTCCCCCAGCCCCATCAAGAGATCACCTCTGAGAATCTCAATTGCAGAGCAATCTAGCCATTGAGCTACTAAGACCACCCAAGGAAAATCACTTATTATTTCCCAGCACACACTTCGGAAAAAAATTTTTTTCTAATTGCTGAACACTTGGAGAGGGAAAAACAAAACAGTAAATGACTCTCATTTTTCTTCCAAATACACTCACCATTTGGTGGGCAAACAAGGTGAGGAAACATATCTAAGCCCCAAGGACTAGACAAAGTGGTATGAGTTCAACACAAAGCAAAACCTGCACTGAATTCATCAAGAATGATTGATTGGAACTTAACTGGGGAACTCATTTGTTCTAAAGAAGGAAGGAGTCCTGTTTTGGTAAGATAACCCTAAGTCTGGCTTCTGTTTTATTTTTGTTATGTATTTTTGTAACTTGGGGGTGGGGGTTGCCTGAGCAGAAGTGCAAAGGTCTTCTGGCAAAAAGTTAACATTCAGAAAAACAAACAAGCAACACTGATGTTTTCAAACAGCCCACAGCTGCCCTGCTTTCAAACATTTTACCTTCCACTTATTTAAGGAAACGAACATACAAAGCCTTCCAGAATTGTGTCTGACCTGGTGGAGGTCACTGTACGGACCCACTGATTTCTTGCATAAGAGGGTAGCAGGGGAGGAGGGAGGAAACAGCCATGTGGACTGATAAATGTAGATCTGCCCACTCTCTTGACCCTCAGGCAGAAGAAAAACCAAAATCTATCATTTGTGAGCTGTCAAAGGCAGCTTTACTTTGAGGACAAACTTCATGTGGGCCTGGAAACACATGGCATGGCCTCCCCTTGAGTCAGCAGAAATGAAGAGTGTGTACAGGAAGACCCTCGACAGCTCATGGTAGGAAAAGGAAAGGAGTAGGAATAGCCATGGAAATTCTCCAAAAACTCAAAAGTCTCTCAAGACACCAGTTAGAAAACCTCTCTTTCTCTCCAAACTACCCAAGAGATGCTCTGATGTAAAATGATTTAGGTCTGGCCACTTTGTCTGATCATCAGGAGGTACCACTGATCACTGATTCCAATTGACACCAATGATCAATGATTCACTGATTCCCCCAGTGTGAACTGAACTCCTCCTTCTGTGCCCAGGAATTGTGCAAGGCGCGGGGGACGGAGACTAACACACCACATCTTCATCTGCAGGGTTTTGTAAGTTAACTGGAATTTTGCAGAAAATATCAAGCGGGTGTGTTTTTATGTAACAAGAGTATAAATGAATGCTTTATTTACCTAGTATCTTACCTGTAATGATTATTTTAGATGAAAGGGAGCCAACTGTAATTGCTCAATAACTGAAATGTAACTGTGAGGGCTGAAATCTTCCCTAATTTCAACAAGGCTAAAGAAATTTCTTTCCAAAGACTTGTCAAGCTGCACTCAAGAATGGGGTGGCTCTTTTAAGCAATAATGTTCCATGTCAACCCTTAGTCTAAAGGGGACAGTCCCTGTTAAGAAATGACATATCTGTGTGGATTAAACTCTTTATATCCAGGGAACTCCTTATATCCAGGGAACCCTTTCCAAAACTCTCCTCAAATGTGAAAGGCAGTAATATGCAGAGAGCTTTCAAAAGACTGAGTTATCTGAATTACTCTAAGCCTACAATATTTCTAAAGTAAAATTCCCAGGATATGGTTATGACTCATAAATTTCACTGAAGTCTCCTATGAAACATCTCTGTAGAATAAATCTTTCAGCATTATAAAGAAGAATATAGAAAAATCCTTTTTATATACATACCATGAAAAAAACTAAGACTCACCTGGAATTTTATAGGAATCTTTTCACTCTCTCCGATTTCATAGTTAGCCTTGGTTTCAGATCTAAAGTATTCACATGCAGGTCAATAAATGTTTCTAAAAACAGCAGCAACTCAGACATTCAGCTCTCAGCTGTCCAGAAACCCCAGTTCCCTAAAACAGCCAGGAAACTAGACATTTAAGTGTCTGCATATCCAGCAGAATCCCAGAAAAGCCTCTGACATGAACAGTGAGTAACAGTCAGTGTGCTTGTTAGACTGTTTTCAGAGACTGGCAATTGGTTGTCCAAGCCAGTGCCCACAGACACCCAGTCTGCAGAGATAAAGAACTGAGTCTTTATAACTGGTATGCAAAACAGCAGGTAACAGACATAGAGATGGGGTGGCAGGAAAAAGATGCCCTGAGAGTACTGAGAAGTGAGGATGGAAACTGTGCCAGTGGGAAGGGAAATTAGGCAAAAACAGATGAGACTGGAACCATTCACGGCATCCCAACTCTTTACAGACATGAAGCCATTAGAAGGCATTATCTTTCTGTATTAAAACAAGTGAATTACTCTTTACAGTCTATTTAATGTTCAAAATCGTTTCAAGTGTTCAGAAGAAGAACAGATACACTCGTCTCAATTTAAGAATCCATTTGTACTAGGCCAAACCAAGGTTGTTAAAAGCAGTGAACAGTGTCATCGTATTCTTCAAGCAGGGACCGGCAGAGGGACTAAGAGACTTGGTGCCCAAAAGGAATGTTGGGGGTCACTAAGAAACAAGAGTTAATCAGCATCCAGACAGACACCCAGTGGGAAGACCAAAGATGAATTTTCCTCTGATTTTCTCTTTGACTGTGGAGCATAAAAGAAACACAGATTTCCTGCAGGAAAGAGGACAAATGATACGGACAGCCACTCTGTCTGACCCAGAGGAACATGATTTTTTTAAAGGTGGACTGGACAACGTTCAGCAGCAGCATAAGAAAGAAGCAGTGGCAGCGAGCTGCTATGGTCCACAATGCCCTTATCTACAATTCTAAAATCCCCAAAGCTCTGAAAACCAAAAGTATATAAGTTTGGTGAAAAAACTCTAGTTAGTGATAAAACCTGACCTGAATTTACTTGAAGTCCTGTATTATCTTTATTTATCCAATATAAACATTCATATAATCATAATGCCTTTGACTACAGGGTGTTGCAACTGGAGATGTTACAAAATATGTGTTATATGCACTGTACTAACTCCTTGACATCGAAAAATTCTAAAATATGAATGTATTTGGCCCCAAGAATTTCAGATAAGTGTCTGTGGATCTTTACACGGCAAGATTACTTTAGGTTGCAAACGAGAATTTATGGAACAGCTTTTAATTTTCACCTAGGTTCTTTCATTAAACCAACACTTTCAGTGTATTCACTATGTGCCTGAAATTGGGCTAGGTATTGGTGTGCTTATTTCTGAAAGATCTCAATTTTATTTTTGCCTTGTATGTAAAGCTAGATGCGGAATAAGAATCACTGTAGCTACAGAAATTAACAGAGAAGGGAAGGAGGGCTTCCAAGCTCGCTCAGTTATAGAGAATCCACCTGTCAATGCAGGACTTGGGAGACGCAGGTTCCATCTCTGAGTCGGACGATCCTATGGAGAAGAGAGTGGCTACTTACTCTGGGAGAATTCCATGGACAGAGGAGACTGGCGGGCTACAGTCCATGGGGTCACAAAGAGTCGGATGTGTCTTAGGGACTCAGCATGAGCACAAGAAGGGAAGGAAGGAAAGAAGGATATAAGGAAAGAAGGGAGGGAGGGAGGAGACCGAGGAAGGAACTCTGTCATATGCACAGGACTGGATGTGAGTGGAGAAAAATTCATCAAAGCCTTAGTTGATCATATCAAAATGAGAGGGAGAGAGGGAGGGAAAGAGAGAAAGTACATCACTCACTGGCAAAGAGTAATGCACACACCGGTGCTACCCACTGGAAACACACTGTGCTTCTCTAGTTTCCCCCAGCCACCACCTGCTCTCCACCACATGCCTCCTTTCCCTTAAGTCCCTTGCCTTCACTTCAGCTTAAATTTAACTTCTCAATTCTCAGCCTTCAACTAAGACTTCTCCTAGTCTGGGATGATCACAGCAAGTGAAGTAAAGTCGCTCAGTCATGTCCGATTCTTTGCGACCCCATGGACTGTTGCCTACCAGGCTCCTCTGTCCATGGGGTTTTCCAGGCAATAGTACTGGAGTGGATTGCCATTTCCTTCTCCAGGGGATCTTCCCGACCCAGAGAACGAACCCAGGTCTCCCGCATTGTAGACAAACGCTTTTACTGTCTGAGACACTAGGGAAGTCCTTAAGACTTCTCCTAGCCTGGGATGATCACAGCAAAGACCAGTATATATTAAAATGTATCTGTTTATGAGGCACACCCACACACAGAGGATGTAAGCTTTGAGAAGGTAGGAACTTCGGATCTATTTGTCTAACATGTTGGGGCTTTTTAAAAATGTTGGTTAACTAAAAGTCCATAAACAAATGAACAGATACAGAAGATGCAGTATAGATATATAACGGAATATTTACTACTCAACCATAGAAAGAATGAAACAATGCCATTTGCAGCAATATGGACAGACCTAGAGAATATCACACTAAGTGAAGTCAGACAGAAGCTAATGTCATTCAGTATCAGTTATATGTGGAATCTTAAAAATGATATAAAGTAACTTACTTACAAAACAGAAATAGACTCACAGACATCAAAGTCAAACTTACTGCTACCAAAGGAGAAAGTGAAGGGAGGGATAAAATGGGAATTAACAGATATACACTNCCTCCCTCATCAGTATCAGTTATATGTGGAATCTTAAAAATGATATAAAGTAACTTACTTACAAAACAGAAATAGACTCACAGACATCAAAGTCAAACTTACTGCTACCAAAGGAGAAAGTGAAGGGAGGGATAAAATGGGAATTAACAGATATACACTATGAAAGTGAAAGTGAAGTTGCTCAGTTGTGTCTGGCTCTTTGAGACTCCATGGACTGTAGCCCACCAGGCTCCTCTGTCCATGGGATTTTCCAAGCAAGAGTACTGGAGTGGGTTGCCATTTCCTTCTCCAGGGGATCTTCCCGACCCAGAGAACGAACCCAGGTCTCCTGCATTGCAGGCAGACGCTTTATTGTCTGCGCCACTAGGGAAGTTAGTGGTTCACACACTATATATAAAAGAAATATAAAAAACAAATATACTGAATAGCCCAGAGAACTATATTCAATATCTTATATTGAAAAGAATCTGAAAAAGAATATAGTTATAACTGAATCACTTTGTTGTACAACTTAAACATTGTAAATTATACTTCAATTTTAAAAACATTTTCATTAAAATATTAGTTGAATGAATAAGAGAAAAGTGAGACAGTATCCCAGCAAACTTGATTATTGCTCAACCAAGCATTGTTTTTATTTTATATTTAACAACTATGTCCATATAAAATATCCTGAGTCCTGGTTCAAAGATTCTTATTGATTGTTTAAAGTAATCTTACCATGCACAGGTCCACAAAGAGCCTTATTTGAAAGTCTTGGGGCCAGATACATTTTATGTGTCAGAAATCTCCAGATATTAGACAGTTAACACAGCATATATACCCTCTCTTTTATAAATGAATATGCTGACCTGCTCTGAACAAGGGCTTCCCAGGTGGCACCAGCAGTAAAGACTCTGCCCACCAATGCAGGAGACATAAGAGACACCAGTTCGATCCCTGAGTTGGAAAATCCCCTGAAAGAGGGCATGGCAGCCCACTCCAGTATCCTTGCCTGGAGAATTCCATGGACAGAGGAGTCCGGTGGTACATGAGTGAAATCACTTAGCATGCACACACACTGTTAACCAACAGTCTCCAATTCTGGTGGCTGATAGCAGAGAAAGGGGATGCCTGGAGGGGTCGTGCTAGACCCACTGTCTCTGCCAAAGAAGAAATCAAACAGTGTGAAACCCGACACTGAAAGCCTACTCCATGAACCAACACAGAACCAATGATGTTGACAGTGCTGGGAATAAAACTGATAATAACCAACACTTCTTGAGCATATACAATGTGCCAGGCCCTGTGGTAAGAGCTTTATGTGTTTCAATCCATTGAAGGTTCAGACAATCCCATATATAGATACCAGTCTTAATCCTATTTTATAGATGAGGAAACTGAGGTCCAGAAAGGTGAAATAATGTGCGGAAGCTTGTTCTGCTAAGATACAGTGGACCCAGAGCATGATATTCGCTCAAAGAATTAATGAACCTCCTATCCACTCATTTATACAACATAGGTTAATCAGAAAAAGTAAGTGCAATGGGAAGAATACAAACTTCTGCATTCAGAAGGAATTCAGTTTGAATTCAGCCCCACCACGACGTGAATACGTGGCCGTGAGGACAGGACTCAACTCTATGACTCTCTCGCTCCCCAGCACAGAGTGACTGCAACTTATCTCACTGCCTGACAAAAGTCCTTCCCATCACTTTTTTGTTACATTCACATATAGTTATATGCCAGACGCTATATACGTTTTGTTTCAGTCTCAGGAAAATCCAGTCATGTAGACACTATTGCGAATATTATTTTTGACACAAGGAAATTGAACCTTAGAGAGGCTTATTCAAGGTCAGAGAAAGGCAGGCTTTCCTTTCCCTTTCCCAGCTAAGGCTTCGGTCTAAATGAAAGAGAACTGCACATGCTTCCTTTCCTGGAGGAAGGAATTCTCTTCTTGAACAGCTACCTGGAAGGGTCTTTTCAATTTAGATGTCTGTGTAACACTTTCCTGGCCTGTATTCTTCATGATGATGTCAGCCTTGAAACAAACTTATTCTCATCTCAAACCAAGTTAAAATCATCTCCCAATGCTTAGATTCCCTGAACACGATCATGCATTCACATAGTTGATGTTTGCAAAGATTACCGTCTCAGAGTCAGTTTAAAGTACAAGTGAAATAAGTTGTGAAAGTTAACAACCAGTGTCACAGCTGCAATTGGAAATCCTAGATTCAATCAGCTGTAAAACAAACGTCTGGCTATTACACGTCTGATATAAAAGTTTTAGGAGAAAGAACAAGTGTCACATTCCAAGACATTTGCTACATCCACAGTGCCATGCCTCAGGGAATGAAGTGATCGTTTTCAGTCCTGAATGGCTGATGAAAAACCGTGGTTTTGTTTGGGTTCTTCTGAAGCAGGGATGTGCCTGGGCTTAATATTCTCTCATCTATAATTCCAAGCAGACACCAACTATGTGTGCCTGGTGCAAATACGGTAATCACGACAAGCTGGTCTGGGGGCACGCTTGGGACATTCCCCCCTTGGCTAACTCTACATCCCCTCTCCTTCAGGAAATTTTCCAGAAGCCCACAGTTTACCAATTTCTCTGCTTTTCCCAACAGATCACCATAATTTCTCACATCTCCTCCCACCTCCACTCCCAAATCAATACCCTCGTGCTCTCCTTGGAGATCTGAGGGATTTATTCTTACCCCAAGACAACAGACTTCTAGATAATGAAAATCATTTTTCAACTCATTTGCAAAATTCATTTGAACATTTGGGTGTGCGTCCCACCCAAAACTCTCTCCCAGGCTTCATGAAATTCACATGTTTCCATTTGTAGATGGCTGTAATCAAAGCCAAAAGGCATTCCCTTAAGCAATAACCCTTGGAAAGAAAAGTAATGACTTCAACCCAGTTCATAAATTTACTGACTCTTCTTGACTTCTTCACATCACTGAACGTTTCTGGCAACATTTCTGAAGGACACCATGAATGCTAGCCTTCGGAGTTGTCTTCCAGGAGGGCATTCACTTCCTGCCTGAGGCAGCCATGAGTGACAGAGGATGCCATTTGAAATCTTCCACCGATCTTCCGGAATCACATGGGAAAAGTCACAAGCAACCACACCTTTGGCTTTTTAATCCCAAATTGATGACTCATCAACCGCTTTCATGTGCTACTTTTGAACCTACTTTCTGTTTCTGAATAAACCTCAAGTGATTTTCTCCATATTTTTTTTTTTATAAAATGTGTCCTCAAATGTTTTATTTTAAAACATTAATATTAAAATAATATAGTGCTGAGTTTTCAGGCCATTTCCAAGGAGAAAAATTCTGGTATATTTACAGAATGATGCTATCAGTAGAAAAAGTCTGTAACTTCATTTCAGAAGGGAAACTGTTCATTGTGATATATGCATTTCTAGTTTATTTTTTTTATTGTATTCTTTTATATTTTTGTCTCAAGGGAAAGTTGATTTTATTTAATCCTGGAAATATCATTTTCAGTGTTAGGCTTTACACACTCATTANAGGGAAACTGTTCATTGTGATATATGCATTTCTAGTTTATTTTTTTTATTGTATTCTTTTATATTTTTGTCTCAAGGGAAAGTTGATTTTATTTAATCCTGGAAATATCATTTTCAGTGTTAGGCTTTACACACTCATTATAAAATTACAAAGCAGACATAGAAAGACCAGTGGCATGCTAAAAAAAAAAAAATCAACAAAGTAATATTAAGAGTCATTTCAAAGTAACCACTATGAACCTTAGTTACCCTGTATGTAAAGTAGTATTAATAGCACAAGTACTAATGTGCTATTTTATCACTATAATCTTAAATACCCTAATATGCTTTCTGCATTTACATTTTAAAATCATAACTAGTAACTGTTCAGCACAAGAAAAAGTAGGATTACTAGACTTAGAATCAAGAGATTCATGCTGGGTCTGTAAATGTGCTCACTCGAGCCAGCAATGTGACCTCTGGAGCTTCCGTCTCCCCCAACATAAAGTCTTGCTTCAGACCCAGGCACTACTTGAAGGGGCTTACATATATTAACTCTATCCTCACATCTCTCCTCTGAGATAAGGACTGTGAACCTCACTTTACCATGAGGAACCAAGTCACAAGGAAGTTAAATATCAATGAGTAGCTCAAAACTCAGAGAAGGCAATGGCACCCCACTCCAGTACTCTTGCCTGGAAAATCCCACGGATGGAGGAGCCTGGTGGGCTGCAGTCCATGGGGTCGCTAAGAGTCGGACACGACTGAGTGACTTCCCTTTCACTTTTCACTTTCATGCACTGGAGAAGGAAATGGCAATCCACTCCAGTGTTTGCCTGGAGAATCCCAGTGACGGGGGAGCCTGGGCTGCCATCTATGGGATCGCACAAAGTAGGACACGACTGAAGTGACTTAGCGGCAGCAGCAGCAGCTCACAACTAGTGGTCGAACCCAGGTTCAACCCCAGAAAGGCCAACATTACAGCATTCATAGCCTTACTGATACTCTGTCACACTACCGGCGAGGCCATTCCTGGGATGACCCTAACAACTACCGGGGTTGTTGGAAGGCACAAAGGTCAAGGTATAAATGCTATCCAGATGTGAGCATTAGTTATTGTTATTGTATTACTTCATTAAACCCTGAATATAGCTTGTGAAATAAAGTCTACAACAAGTACATACAGTAAAAGTCAAATTGGCCCACATACAGTAAAACACACTTTCTGCAGCATTCTTGCAAAGAGGAATCTCTGTCCTCTAGTGTTTGGAAGCCACAAGGTAACACCTGCCTTCAAATCTTCCCAAGCCAACGCCAGCTCTTGAGGCTCTGCACTGCAGAACTTGGGGATTTCAGCAGAGGACCTGCCAAGAGTTGAGCACACTCACGAGGCTCCTGAGGTCAGTGGGTTGGCCCTGCCTTCAGGGCTTCCTGCAGCTCAGCTCCTTGGGGAGCAGGAATCAAGTTAAGTGAATCTAAGGCATAGCTGACATGGTGAAGTCCTATGTCCAACTCTTATATCAAATAACTCAGTTGTAGCCAACTCTGGAAATAAAGCTGGTAAATAACAGAAGAAAACTGACCCCTCTAGTGATATCAAGGAGTCTGGCTAGATCCTGACATCATCTTGTTCACTCCTACAATGTAAATCCAAAGTATACCTCCAGTAGACCTTCTGGCCTCTACTGCCAACAGATTTTTATATATTAATAGATGACATGATGACTAATTCAACTAAAGGACATACAAACTTGTGGTGGCAACAATTTTTTTAAAAGCCTTTCTATTATTATAATTTAAGGCTTTTATATGACAAAGCATTATGGCAGGCAAGTTATTTTAGTTAATCCCAACCAACCTAGGAGATAGGTATCACTGTCCCACCCCATCTGCCACCAGTTACACTGAGGAAAAATGATATTCCCAGGTCTAGCCATGAGTCTATCCCATAATTTCTCATCATTCAGGTCTCAGCTGAAAGGTCAGCTCCACAGAGAATCATGACGAAAGCACGCAGCAGAATGCAAGAAGGAAAAGAAAAAAAAAAAGGATTTGAAATAAGGGCCATAGACTGCTCAAATTGTTGGTTTAATAAAAAGAAATGGAATGAGAAAAAAAGAGACGGCGACAATAAATCTCCCCCTCCACTTCCCAGCCCCCTCTCCCTCACATGATCTTGTTTAGTTTTATCCACAGTGCTTAATAGTATCTGAAATTCTATTAATTGTTTGTCCCCGGCAGAATGTCGGTTTCTGAGAGCAAGGAAACTTGTCTGTCTAGTTCAAAGCTCCAGCACCAACAATAATATCTGGTATAGCTCCAATGCCAATAACAATGCCTGTCAAAGAAGGGGCACTTAGGTATGAGAGGAAGGGAGGGAAGGGAAGGACGGAGAGGGGAAATATTTCCATAAGTCTTAGAGGCAGAAAGGCTTATTTTAGACATTGGTGAGAAAGAACTTTGCGGCTTAGAAATGATGTCAAACTCTGAGATGCATTACTAAACGAAGCTGTAAACTGGCTGGAAATTCAGAGGTGAATTAAGCACTGTCTTTCTGGGGTAGCGGGGAAACGGTTAGTGCAATCCTTTTGAGATGCGACTGAAAATTCCAGGGCCATTCNAATGATGTCAAATTCTGAGATGCATTACTAAACGAAGCTGTAAACTGGCTGGAAATTCAGAGGTGAATTAAGCACTGTCTTTCTGGGGTAGCGGGGAAACGGTTAGTGCAATCCTTTTGAGATGCGACTGAAAATTCCAGGGCCATTCGGCTCTTTGGACAGCTTCGTTTGCTCATTGCTGACATTGAAAACCTCTTGAGAAGCATATATGTTTGTTCTCTGGTTGGGAATTATTGGTTGATTGCTCTTCGTTACTGTCCCATCCCCACCACACACACACACACACACACACACACACACACACACACAGTCAGCCCTCTAAAAACCTGAGTTAACAGAGATTCGCAGTGACAAGGGCCATTCGACTCTTTGGACAGCTTCGTTTGCTCATTGCTGACATTGAAAACCTCTTGAGAAGCATATATGTTTGTTCTCTGGTTGGGAATTATTGGTTGATTGCTCTTCGTTACTGTCCCATCCCCAACACACACACACACAAACACACACACACACACACAGTCAGCCCTCTAAAAACCTGAGTTAACAGAGATTCTCAGTGACAAGCAGTATTCTAAAATTGGAATTTGGCTCCCTGACCACACACACTAGCCCTGGAATTCAGCAAACATCTGGGCCAGTGAGTGTGAGAAAGTTCTGCGGTAACAAAAGTTCCTGAGGAAACAATGAGAGCTGGAATCCCACCGGCAGCGAGGTGCAGGTGCCGGTGAGGCTGGCCAACCAGACGGCAGGGCTGCAGCCTCACTGCCTTGGCGTGGCTCGGGGCAGCCTGGCGACTTGGCTGGCACCTCAGCTCTTAGTGAGGGACTCCTCAAGCAGCCCCACAAGGTTTCATTGTCTGCATAAGCACGTGGGTGACCAGGGGATTCCGATGCCAGCTGCTCAAATAGCAGCTTTCCCAGGTTGAGGACCTTCTCATACCTAGTGAATGGAGCAGGCAGAATTAATTAAGTTTTACAACTTCCCTGTCATCTACCATAAACTCATTTGGCATATTAAATTTTTGGAAGTTAGAGACTTTGCTCCCTAATGGAAAAGAAGTGTCTTCTGGCTAGAAGGCTGTACTCTTATTCACAGTCACTGAGGTTTCATATTATCTTACTCATTAGTTAAAACTTCACTCACCCTCACATAGATGGCAAATAAGAATCAAACACAAGTGAAGTGCTGGGGCCCAGGAGATGAAAAATGATGGGCAGAAAGAGAAAAAAGAAGAAATCTTGGGTATCTTTTGTCTTAAATAAGAAAATAAATGTTTCTTTTGTTGACAACTATCCTTTGCTAGCTTTATTTTATTGACTATAAAATAATACTTGCTCACTGTAAAAAGAAAAAAAAATTTTTTTCAAACCTACACAGAGCAAAAGCTTCCTCATAAATCCAGCCCCCAGAGACAACCACTGTTCATTTTGGGTGGATGGCCTATCACAGGTGTTTCTTTTCTGCTTAATAAGTATATGCAACACTCTGCATGCTGCTCTCTGATCTGCTTTTTATCCATGTCCAAGACGTTCTGTATCTCTTTCGATGCTAGTCAATGTAGTTCTGCTTCATCTGTAAATTGAGGATAATGGCATCCAGATTTGACAGTAACACTGTAAGGATCAAATATTTGCTAAATGCTTAGAATAAGACCTGGAACATGGCAAAAATGCCAATCAATATTATCAGCTGCCCAGTATTAAATGTTATAATAAAGTAAATTATTTAGCAAATGCCCCAGTGATAGACATTTCTAATTCTCACTATTATAAATTATATCACAATAAAAAGTATAGCTTAGGTTTCAATATTATGACTTTTCATTATCTTCTATTGCCCAGAATTTTGCAATGTACATAAACTATTCACATTCATTCATTTGAGCTCACATAATCCATTCTGAAGGAGATCAGCCCTGGGATTTCTTTGGAAGGAATGATGCTAAAGCTGAAACTCCAGTACTTTGGCCACCTCATGCGAAGAGTTGACTCATTGGAAAAGACTCTGATGCTGGGAGGGATTGGGGGC